>OY735211.1:50188728-50361228 GCA_963457665.1 Thysanoteuthis rhombus
AAAGAAAAATATTCAATGCTTCATCTGAGAAAATTATCAACTTGAGATAATTTTATTGTGAAATTTGGTCTGAATGTGAATCCTATGGTCTGTCTAAGATTTACAGTATATAATATTTCTTATAGATCTGTCTATACATCTCTATGAGATACTTTTCAGTCAGTAGGTTTGTCTGTTGGTCCCTTATACATTGAATATTCATTTTCTAAGCTATATCATGTTGGATTGATACAAAACTTAGTCCTGAACTTTCCTCATCTTCCTAATACTCCTCCTCCTACTACTTATACTACAAATAGTAATGTTAAATATCAATTCTTTCAGGCATATCGTATTGGATTGATATGGAACTTGTAATTATGGACTCTGGGTGAACCATTCTAATCCTCCACTCCTTTCTACTAGTGCTACTACTACTACAACTAGTGATGTTACTACTACTTCTACTTAAAATGAAATCGGGAATCATTTATATTACGTGGAAAGATATAGATGGAAGGATGACGAATGCATCACTGAATTTACAGTCCTTATCATTTAAATTCTCTCTTGTTTTTATCCTTGTTTTTACATATCCCTTATGGAACTGATCTGCTTACATGTGTTTCCTCCAAACATTTTCCTGTTTGAACACTCAAACTTGTTCTTATTGTTTTCCTGTTGTTCACATGGTATTTTGACTGATCAATTTCAGGGTATTCCTCTCATGTACCATCTCTATATACATAGAGGGTACTCTTTCTTACGGTAGTGTCAAATAAACAGAAATTTTTCAACATTTTTTTTTATAACATCAATACTCATAACATATGACACTTTGGTATTATGGAAATATTTTTTTTAACAAATTCCTGTTTGCTTGACAATGCCAGAAAAAAATGAGTCCTCCTCTCTATGTACAGATAGTACACCTGCAGAAAACCTCAGAATGTATCAGCCAAAACGTTGTCCAAACAACAAAAAAAAGAAAATCAGTTTGATGATCAGAAAAATTCTTTATATGTTAATGACTCTTCTCAAAATCGGACAATATTTCTGCCTGGTTTCCTATAGAAAAGAACTATTGTATCTAATTATGAAATTCATTCCATACAATGGTTTGATCACTAACCACATAAAGGCAAAAAGATATATAGCAGGGAGATATATTCAGGTAGTATCTCGGTAGTGCATAGCTGTGGAGACTCATCCTAAGCTGTCACTAATGAAACCTTTGATCCCCATACGGTTCCAAATTCCAAACCCCGACCCCTTAATGAGAAGGCCTGATGCAAGGGATAGGGTCAAATGCCAAGTTTTATTTCCCGCCCATCAGGCACCCATACTGACCCATCAAATTCATAGACTTTTCTTGCGAAAATAAGATCATATGATTATTTATTTATTAGTCAGTGTCATTGTTAAATCTTTCTCTAGCTATAAAATCTGACATTTCAAATAAAAAGCAACCTGTTCACAGCTGCAATACATCATTGAAAATGCTTAAGGGAAGTTAATTGGGTGAAGGCTGGCTCTACAGGGTGGCCAGATAGACATTAATTTGTCTGCTTGGTAATATTCAGAGAATCCAGAAGATTTATTGAAAATTTATTTTGCTTCACATCTATAAAATGATTCATTACTTCTAATCTAAGTTGCCTGAGATTGAAACAATGAAAAGTATTCATAAAAATTTCATGACTTCAAATTACCTGAATATACACACACACACACATTATATACAAGCAGTAACCAAAATTCCACGGATTAAAAGATTAAATTGAAAAGAAATGTAAATTTGATACTTAACTATTGTTTTCGAAATCTGACACAGAATTTTAAAAAAAAACTCCTTCCTATCCCAGCCAAAGTTGCCATGTGCAGTTTGGTATTTACAGCAAAAACTGTCATTAAAAATGGCTAAAATCAGCTAGATTTTTCTATTTCCATCTAACTTATGAAAGAAAATGATTATATACTAAGACTCCAAAACAAACTATTCATAAAAATTGTACATTTACTTTTATCAAACTTCTCAGACTTATTTGGCTATCGTAGATTTTTATAGGCCACATTGAAAGAAGAATTGGATAGATCAGGACGAAAAATGGCCAATTT
Organism: Thysanoteuthis rhombus; assembly: GCA_963457665.1. NCBI lineage: Eukaryota > Metazoa > Mollusca > Cephalopoda > Oegopsida > Thysanoteuthidae > Thysanoteuthis > Thysanoteuthis major. The sequence goes on from OY735211.1 coordinate 50,190,826, forward strand.
GGGAACTTTGATTCCGCAATTCCCTTCCTCCTACCCTTCATCTTCACTTTGCAAACAGCAGACACTTCTTTCTTTAGCCTCTTCAATTATCAAAGTAACAATGCGACATTATTTTCATAGAGTGTAATGGTTACACAGTTTAATTATTGTGATATGGTATAGATATACATATAAACCAATGCATGTAGTCCAGAACTATGCATTTATTCAAAATAAAAACAAAAATTGAACAAAAAAAATTGCAACAATGCATAAAGAAAGAAATCCTGGAATATTTTTGAAAATCTACTTGTATAATGGACAGTGTGGATTTTTCTGTTTCTCTGTCCATGACAATGAACTTATCCACTTACAGGTAATAATTTTGCCGATAAAGTTATCTCCTAACTACTATTTGGAACCATGGAATCTTCCAAAAAATAAGTTCACTAGTTTCTTTAAAGAAAAAAATCATCTCATAGAAATGCAAACATATCCATGAATTTTAACAAGTTAGAATACCAATTACCGACATTATTTTGAAATTTTTTATCCTTTTTGTCAGAAAAAAAAACAAACATTATCTTTAAAACTGAATACAGGCACACCCTAGTTAACATCATCATTAGGTGTCTGAAAATGGAAACTTCAACTGAAACAATGTTGAATGAAACAGATTTTACCACTGAAACAATTATATAAATGGGCTATGTTCCTTCAGTAAATAAAAAATAGACAAAAATGGCCAAAACACACCAAAGAGACACTAAAAATAATCAAAAACACTAAGAAATATCCAAAATAATCAAATGCACATGTAAGAAATGCGCTGAATTTAGTGTGAAAAGAACTAAATTGACAACACTGGTGGTACATTTCTGGCTAAAATATACCAAGCGAAGACCAAAAACAACTTTTATATTGTAAACAGAAGTGTATCCAATCATTTTTATAGGTATATTCTGACAATATTCTGGCAAGTAATGCAAATTTTTAAATGAATCTGATGAAAAGGTGAAGAAATTGGATATTTATTATTTTATCTATTTCAAAGGTCTTACAAATTTATCAGATTTCCTTACAGACCATTGGCTAAGGAGGTTCCCTGTGTTAGGCCTGGACTCTCTCTTTATTTTCATGAACTAGACCATGTGACTTGAAAAAGTGAAGGTAGACACAAACCCCAATAATGATGTCATAGGCCATGCTCACCACTAATATGCTAATCAGGTCACCAGAGGTCAAATGGTCATGGAAATATAACTGAAAATTGAACCACTCATAGGAAAATCTATTCCATTCATAGAAATTGAAGTTTTTACATTATTTATGCATGAAATAATTAGGAAACATACCATTGAAGATACATAAATTGTTTTAGGGCGACTAAATTCTGCATGAATAATTTGTTGGAAAACAGTGCAGTTTTATATTTCATACTTTTACTATTCAAAATGTAATAGGTTCGAATTGTACCAAGTAAAAGCACAAATCTTATCAATTTATGCATGCATTATCAGAGTTTTTTCCAGGATTTCTGTTCATGGATATAGTTAACCCTCATGACTTTTTGTCAGTAGGTCACCAGGGATCAAAATGTCGGATTCTGCTGAAAGCCTAGAAATAAAAGCAGCATTAGGAAATATACAGTTTGCATTTATTTATTGAACTCTTTTGTCTTAGATATAGCTTAGTGTATAAAGTAAATATGGTTGGGTTCCCCTTTGGTTTGTTTGGAAAAGTCTTTTCAGTGTATAATTTGTGTAGTGTAAGAATGGCACTTGCTAATTGCAATGACAACAAGTTACTAAATCCTGGAATTTTGAAGGAGAAAGAGATTATTTCATTTCGGTCTTCCAGAAAATCAACTACAACATGTAAAAGGACTTCTGGGTAAGTGAACTGAATTCTTTTTTCTCTGGTCTCGTAAGAAGACGTTAAACATATTCACATTAAGACCTACATTTCTTGAAAATTTGTTTTATGTGCATATCTATCAATTATAAATGGATTCTCATCACATTGTTGGATTCAAGCAGAGAACCCTATCTGCAATGACTGTGAGGGAAATTGAGATTTGCATCTCCAAACAGTCTTGCTTCCAATCTTCACAGCATATGATTCAACCAATTATCTTTGATGGTGCAGCTTGTAATTAGAAGATATGCACTAGTTGTCAGATACAGCATCAGAAATACACCTAGCATTCCAGGCAAGTTTACGATGAAAAGAACACCAGGACATTAAAAGTCAGTCAAAGCTTATATGGCCTTAGAATAAACCATCAATACATCACAAAAAGCTCTTATGGCATCATCAGAAACACTAGAAAGAATTTTTTATGGCCACGTGGAAGCTGAAATGCTCACAAAATGCTTGTCATCAATAATCTACATAGGGAATTGGATGGAATAAACACCAGTGCCTACAGACTAGCTGTGGAAAAAAACCTTAATAAGTTAGATATAGCCGGAGGTGAACAAAAGTTTCAGACCATCCTTGGAGTTATAGAGTGAAATGAGAATCCATTTCAGCTGTCCTCAGTCGAAGTAAAACTTCCCAACATTCTCACTCAGGAAGTAATGACAGATGATATCAGATGTCGAATACTTACCGTAACTGAAATAGGAACCACAGCATATCACCAACTAAGAGCAAAAAGCTTTGTGGAGAAATCATTATGGTTTTCCTCTCAAGCCGATTGAACAAACTTAAGGACATTTTCTAGCTTACATAAGCCAACAAAAGAAACTAAAGGGAAGTATTTTAGAAAACACTAAGAACAAATCCAAGTAAAGAGAGCTATTGATGTTGCGCATGTCCAGAGAAGGACCATGTTATAGAGTCATTACAAAATGATGTCTCAACAACCTCACATCTGTTTCATCAGGAAGGGTTGATGACAACAACAAGAAGTGCTGTAGTTCAGGAATTAGAGGCTCAGGTAAACAAAGATGATATCACAACCCTGACAAAGGCAAATGATCTCAAGATAACACATTTAGTTGGTGTGATAGCCAATACAACCTTTGGTAACTTCTGTGAAAACTTGTTAAACTACAACTTTGAGATTTGATGGGCAATTAGTAGGCTGGCTTTTATCTCTGACTTGTATGTTGAATATATCAAGGATTCTGAGAGAAGGCATTGTCAAGCATTAGTGGGGATTGAATTGAATAATATTGAAAACAACATTCCACTACAACTAGAAATGAACAGGTGTTGGGCCTGTAGCAATAACATACTGGAACTACAGTTGCTCCTTCATGCACAAGTCTTCGGAAACATGCTGTCTTAAAGGCAAAACTAGTCAAATAATTGATGAACTTTGGTTTTATATCATATTATATAAGCAACATCCTGCGACTAGATAAGTATATCTAATACTAAAGAACAACACTAAATACACAACAATGGACCAAGAATGGACTTATATGTACCATGACAGCAAAGCAGTATCATTAAAAAAACTTCATCCTACAGGGCAAATGAACACATCTGTAGTTCATAATACAGTCCCTTGTACAAAATGCAACTGTCCATGGATTCGAACATACAAAATAACTACTGATGCCAACACGAGTAGTAAGGTCAAATCCAGAAGAGTTCACAATCCTGTGCAAGTGCCAAACATGTAACAGTGACAAATGTGTCTGCCCTAAGCATAGAGCCCCTTGACTGAAATTATCTGAATGTTAAAATCAACAGGATGGGGAACATGTGTCACAATGCAATAAATCCTCTGGTTCTGTTGAGTAAGTGTTTTAGTAATAATAAGATATGCAGGGATAGATTTAATTGTTTTCTATGTAACTCTCACTATATGTAGAACTTCAGTTTATAAACCAATAGAATTTTTAAAATTTCACACCTTCAATTATATTTTTTCTGATTATTCCATGCAACAGTTATGTAAAAACTTCAATTTCCAAACATTGACAGGATCGTTTGCCAAGAGAGATTAAATTTTCAGTTATATCTGAGTTTCATGAGCCTTTGACCTCTGATGATCTAATTAGCATATCTATTTGCAAAAAAAAACATTATAATTGATAGAGTGCTTTAATACGAACATTTTAAAGTATCATTTGTTGTTCTGTTTTGTATACTTCTCAAGATATAGAATTTTCTGTTTCTTTTATCCCAAAATTCTGATACTTTACTGGCAGTGGAGAGAGTTGCTTATGACATCATTACTGAGGTTAGTTTAATGAAACCAAAAGTCTACCCTCATTTTTTTTGTTATGCCACATGGTCTAGTTCATAAATATACAGAGAGAATTTGGGCCTCTCTCATGCAAATGGGGCCTCTCTCATGCAAATGGGGCCTCTCTTAGAAAATATATTCATTAGTGGCTCAAATCCAAGGGAGTTGCTAATACATTCTGGCCAGACATTTGGCCAAACATTGTTTCTATTTGTTTATTTTACACCTTGCCGTGCATCAGAAAGGTCATCAATTCAATAACTTCCATGATATTGGAGGCATGCTAAAATTCCCTCACAGTAGGCATATTTTTACAATCTGTTAACTCAATTAATTGCCAAAATGTGCATCATAAATAATAGGCCTTGAAAGAAGCAATAAACCCCTGGTCCATTGTTTAGATCAATTATGTTTTAAAGAAAAAAATCTACCTGAACATTATATAAGTAAACTTGGTGGGGTGTGTTAGCTGGATCATTATCAAGAACAAGCAGTTTTGGTGTGTTTATATCTCGTACAATATCCCTTGATAGATGGACAGAAACACTGTTCTTTTGTTAGAGTTCCAGATAATTAAAAGATGAGTTTTTATGTAATCTTTCACAGCCTTACATGTCAGCATGATAACAAGCAAAGGTATGAGCTTTTGATATCCTGCAGCATTACCCCCAAGCAGAAGAGCCATGCATTCTTTGGCTACCTTGAATCCAGGTGTACATTTCTCTCTCTTTGATATATATTGTTTAACCAGCATTTGTTTCCAAAACAGGCCAATTTTGTCTACATTTAAAACCTGCTTCGGTATGTATCCATCATCAATTATTTTTTCAATACTGCTGGGTAAGCGGCAACAGCTTCTTTGTCTGCACTTGCAGATTCACCTCTAATATGCTGTGCAAATGAAGGAAGCATTTCTTAAAATGCTCAAACCTCCTACAATTTACCACCAATGTTTCCCTTTCAGCACTGTCACCCTCTTATCATTTTATTAAAAAAATAAGAGCTTTCGCGTCTATGGGCTGTAATAAATGTAGACAGTCATGTTGATGTTGATCCTCAATCCAGATGTTCAATGATCTCTCAATTTTTACCACTTCTTTTACAAGTAAACGTTATAGCAGCAAGTAGAGTTACAGTTTGAGCACATGATTTAATCTTTTCTGCATTTCCATAGATTGCTATATCCACAGCTTGCTGTCCTTCTATGAATCTCTTCAACATATCTAACCAAGCCACTAATGGAACACTTTTCCTCTTTTTTTTTGTGACAACATACAGCAGTAGTGAGGTCTACATGTTTAGCACTCATTGATCTTGAGCCAAAGTAAAACTAGAATAGGTTTCTAAATGAATGTTCAGAGAGAATCAACTGACCAACCAGCAATAACAAATTTTGCATGTTGTTTACATAGAGGATGAATAGAAGTCAAAATTATTATGTCAAGTCATAAAAATGTAAATTTTGAAACTCAACATCTCTATTGTCATACTCGCTACACTAATTCTAGTCAGCAGGCATTACTATGGCAACAAGTTTTGAAATTCAGCTTTGCAGTGTACAAATTTAGCAAGTGCAACTTACGGAAATGGAAAAATGTTACTTTTACCATCTAAATCTAGCAGGCCACCTTTTTTTCCTATACATACAAATTTAATGTCTATTCAGAAAAATCACTTAATTCCCATTTCCACCACAAACATTTTTATTAGTTTCAGTTTTTCACCCTTGCCATCAAATAGTAATATCTAAATGATTTTGGAGTAGTATTGTGTCATCATCATCATCAGCCTTTTAGTCATTAGACATAGACTTTCCCCAAAATTCGCCACACCTCTCCATCATAGGCATCACAGAGTCAGTACCTTCTGAATTTAAGGAGTTCCTCACACCATCTTACTTTCTACAGGCCACAACTTTGTATATGATCTCTGGGGATCCACATTGTCAGTCATGATGTCCACCAGTTGTCTGCCATCCTTGCAATATGACCAGCCCTTTGCCTTTGAGTTGTGTAATGATTCTATGATATCTTGGATTCCTGTTTCCTCCTTGATGTATTGTGCTTTCTTGTGATGTCTCCATGTTAGGTTGAGCATGATTCTCTCTTGCATTGTTCTCAGTTTGATTAGGTCCCATGTTTCAGCTCCATAGGTGACTATTGAGGGGGATGCATTGGTTGAATATCCTTTTTTTTATGACTATTGAGATTCCTCAGCATTTTCTTATGTTTAATACTACACGAATAATAAACTAAACTGAAAGTAATACTAAAAGTAAAGAATTAATTCCATTACATAGATGGGTGATTTGACTTCTGTCACCAATATTATTGTTTTTTTAAAAATAAATATTCAAAAATGTTACGCATTAGCAAGATGAAAATATGTATATAAGATATATGAATGTAGTGACACTTGAAGTTTGATTTTTTTTTTAGCATTTTAAATAACCATGATTTAGACATAAGACTAAAATTTAATTATTCTCAAAAATTAGAGAAATTCCAGTGAAATATGACAGAATTCTACTATAATGTTTCAATAAAACAACATTAAATGAAATGATCTTAATTGAGAGTCTGTACTCTGTAACATTTTCTCACTAAAACACTTGTTTTTGTTTATGTGATGATAAAATCTTTGTTTCCATGTTTTAATCTCAGCCTATTAATTCCTTAGTGAGACTTGGGAATTTGAAACTTCCAGGAAATTCACATTATGATCATTTGTAATAATGGGATCTTGAAGCATTTATGTAGCAACTGGGTGGAGCCCAAATGGTATTATACAAGTATGAAATTGATCTACACTTTGTAATTACACTTTCACTCAAGTAACTATCAGGTCCCTTGCCCATTGGGCATAGAGTTTCTCACAAACTCAATCCGTTCTTTGTTTTATTTGATTTGATAACAAAGATTCATTCAAATGGATAAATTTTCTCTACTTCCCACCCTATGTTATGAAAACAACCAGAACACACTGGGATTTATTTTAATGTATAAATTTCTAAATTTTTTCTCCTATGTTATGATAACAAACAGGACACAATGGAAGATAAGGAAATTGTCCAGATCTTTTTTTGATTTTATTTGTACATATTTGTATAAGAAATTATTTGTTTTTTAACAAGATTAATTTTTCTATCAAAATGTGCAAATGGTACATTTTGTAATTATCCTGAATATCAAATTTGAAGAAATCTAAACTGAGATGTTATCAATCAATTCATATATGTATGCAAATGCCTACACCCAAAGATAGATTCATAAGTATACTAGCTGAGTACAATAAAAAAGAATACATATGTCTATACCCAGAGATAGATTTATATGCAGCCTACACCCAGGGATAGATTTAAGCAACATAAACATTTTAATTTCAAATCAATCCAATCTTTTGCAAATTATGTGCACACACACACACACACACACACACACACACATATATCAATCTTTTATACTCAACAATGACACAGTTTTAAATCATGAAATTCTCAACAAATTATAGATCATCAAAAATGGCAAAATTTAAAAATTAGGTTATAAAACTCAAGAAATTCATGCAAGATCCTTCCCAAGAGCCTAGTGAATTTGTACAGTGCATATGAACCAAATGAAGTACAGACTTTTGACAGAACCTGTTCTGAGCTGTATACAAACATTAGGCAAGGGGACTGTGACTGATATGGTAAGATCAGATGTTAGGGTAAGCACTTTGTTTCACATGATCAATCCCTGAAATTTGAGTTGCATCTTATGTAAAGAGGAAGCTGCTTATTATAATCAAGAATGATGTTATCAAATACTTATTCCTATCAAAATCAGTTAGTCTCAAACTTCAGTAAAAATGATCACAGTGTGGCATCCTCTATATATCCTTTTGCTTAATATTTGAGCCAGTTAGAAAAAGTTATCTAAAATACCCTGTACCAAAGCAGCTTTTCCTGTATATGAGCTCTAAGGTTACTAAAAACTTATAAGAATTTGAGCAACTATCAATGAATAAAATTAAGTTTTGTTTACCATGCAATGGAAGTGAAAACACCATGAAAATAAAAATGAGAATCATAAAAATAGAAAAATATTGTTAATCGTTTTAAACAAACTAACTTCGTGGGAAAAATAAAGGCTTTCAAAGTAAAGAAATAAGTCTTGGAGAGGCTATAGTGGTGAAGTTATAATGAAGTTAAATAATATCAACACTCTTTATCTTTACCTGTGATGAATGTTACCTGATCTGTGAGCCATATTTTCTTTGACTAAATTGAAAAAGGTTGAAAGCATCCATTGAGAGAGAAGAGGCAGAGGAGAGAGAGATTGCTTGCTACTTGGGAAGATGGGTTAGGTACTTAAATGTGAGCGTTGGAAAAAAAAAAAGATGCTTACATAGTGGAAAAGAAGTGGGAAGAAGACGTAGAGTGTGGGAGGAGAAAAGTCACTTCAGTCAAACTCGCAAATTGTATAATTTTGTTGAAATTGTTATATGATTTTGTATTTTTGATGAAATATCTAAATCTTATTGAAATTTTATAATCAGGTCAATAATGCCAGAAAAAATGTCAAAAATTGTATAAAAAAAATTTGCAGGTTTTAAGCAATCTGTTCTAGTTATGATAAAAGTTTTCAAGGAAAAAGCATGGATTTCAACAGTCTGTAAATGCTGTGAAGGTATTTGTTACATTTCATTACAATACAATGCATCTGCTAAATGGAAATTGGTCTTGGGACTAAAGAGCTGCTTTATTTTCTCACAGATTATTTACTATCTCTCTCATCAAAAAATTTAAAATGGTCTAAGTAGGAAAAGCTTCAAAATAGGGTTAAAGGAGAACAGAACAGGGACAAAGTTCAGTAATAACATCTAAAGAAAAGAAAAGAGGGAGAAGACTTAGAAGAGATCAAGGAATACAATTACCTTGGTGAGGTAATAAAGTTATAGGAGGACCGCTGGGCTAGACACTTAGCAAGGAAAGAAGGACTCTGGATAGAGCAAAAGGTTAACGCCCAAGGGTTAGCAAATGCCATCAGACATGGGATGGAGAGATGATAGAAAGAAGTTGTCATGGAATGAGTTGAGAAACGCCTTTGCCCTGTTGTAGATATATGATGGCTGATAGTGATAACATACGTTCATCAATTGGAAATGTCAACATAAGCGATGAAAGTACAAAGATCTCCAAGAGCGATATATAAGACATGGAAGGACAATCAATATACAGTGTGCCAGCATCTTGTGCAGTTTCAAATGCATGCAGATGGAAAATATTTTTTTCAACTGTAAAGTTTAAAAACCCTCCAAGTCTTGCATGAAATTGTATCACCTAATGAAAGGGAGAAAACTATCCACTTCAGCTATCATTCTTCTCCTGGGTTTTCCCTCTAACATTAAGAGTTCCTGACTTTCTTGCTACACATGTTTTGTTTGAGGCATTCACAAATTGTACAGTGTTTGGGGGTTAATTTTTGTGTGAAAAATGGTGCAAAAAAGCCAAGTAGTAAAAGCCCCAAGGGCAGTGATGAAAAGCCTAAGAATGCTTTAGAAATGCTAAGTCTCCAATAAAAGATGCAAGTATTGGATCAGTTGAAAACCATGGCAATGGCTGAAATAACATGGAAATGAGGAAAAATGATTCACACAATAAAACAAAGAAGAAAATGAAATTCGCATAAGTATCAGTGTTTTGCATCCAACAGTGAAAATTTGTATCTTAGGTTCATGTTAAAGTACTTGTAAAGACTGAGGAAGCAGTAAATGTGAGGCTAGGGAACATGGTGCAGAAGCATGGCCCTGTTAACATGAACCATCTGCATGAAAAGGTGCTTAGCCTTTATGAACATTACAGTGAGGAAGTTGGGAAGAGTAATAAGAAAGAGTTTAAAACTAAGAAGGGATAGCTATATGAGTTTAAGAACCTCAAGATCATGGGAGAATTGTATTTGGCTGATATAAAAGCAGCATTGGAGTTTCCAGAACACTTTGCAAAAGTAATCAAGGAAAAAGGATATCGTCAGGAGCCAAGCCTCAATTATGAAACGAGCCATTTCTGGAAGAAAAAGCTGAATCATACCTACATTCAAAAGTGCCAACCAGGCCCCAAGATTTAAGGCTTGGTAGTATCGTCTTACTATATGGCAATGCAGCTGATCATATAATCAAGCCTGGTCGGTGTATAGTGCCAACAATGCCGTGCCCTCAACAAAAATAAAAATATGCTGCCTGTGCTCTGGTAACACAATAAGAAGACTTGGGTCATGGTCATTTTCTTGCTTGATTGATTCCACCATTGCTTTATACCAGCAATGAAAGATTACCTTGAGAAGTAGGGGTTATCATTAAAAATCCTTATCATTGTCACTTTTCCTGGTCATCCTGAATCCCTGGTATACACATTGAAGTATTGTTCCTGTCTCTAAACACAGCATCACTGCTGCAGCTACTTGATCAAGAAATCATGAAGTGTGTGAAGGCAATTTACATCTGCCTTACCTTTGCAGTCCATGCCTACTGGAAGGCTTTATCAAATGCGGCAATCAATGACTTCCCTACTATCAATGGAGAAGTGAAGGAAATTTTGCAAGTTGCCAAGAAGGCTTCTCTGGCATGATTCAAGAAGACACATCAAAGAGCACCAAGAAATCATTCCTAACAAACACCTAGAAGAACAGCTGAAATTGTCTACAAAAGAGAGAGAACCTGAAGAAATGAAGGCCCATCCATCACCAGGGACACTGGAGAAGTTCATAGCATTTTTCACCAGGCGTAAGTTTGTAATATATGAACAAGAAGTATGACCCTTCAATGGAACAAAGCTTACATATCACCTGCGAAATCCCAGCTGACCTAGAGCCATTGCAATAGCCACGAAAAAGGAGCAGCAGCTTCCTATAACTATGTTTTTTACCAATAAGTCCACAATTGTGAAGCCTAATTCGACTTTTTACTTGATTTTTTCCTCCAATTTCCTCTAATCAAATTTGATGCATCTTTTGGAGACAACGTCAGAATTGTTCTGTCTTACTAGCTTATTATCATAGGATTATTTACGTATTGATCAGCACTTCTGCCTAGAATCAGAGTATCTGTGCACTCTGCCTAGAATTAGAGGGTCGCCCTCTGCCAAGGATCAAAGTGCAGTATCTGCTTGCAGATAGCTTTGTGCCAGTGCAATACAGTATATCAAAAATCAAAAAAATGGATGGGTTGGGCTTGCTCTGATGCCTTAGCAACACCAGTTGCGGGGGCTGGGACAATTATTAAAGTTTGCCCATATGCAAAAGCCCACAATAAACCAACCTTGTGTCACATCTTGCTCTCATCGGGAAGCAAGTAAATACAGATCAGAGTGTAGTATCTGTGCACTCACTAAAAAGTGCAACACACAAAAAGTCACTAGAGTACAACAAACCACTTTGTTTGGCCTTTATAGATTATAAGAAATCATTTGACACAGTAGAATATACAGCAGTCTTCAACTCAATGTATGAACCAGGTGTTGACGAGAATTACACACAAGTCATTCAGAGCATATACAAAAATGGCACTACAATAATTAGACTACGTAGAAATACAAACAAGATAAAAATAGCAAAAGGATTGAGACAGTTATATCCTATTTACAGCGAGCCTCAAAAGCATCTTTTAGCAAATTGACCACGAGGGATAGAAAATAAACATAAAAAGAGAATAATCAAACCACCAGAAATTTGCCAAAGACATTTCAATGATGTCAGAAGTATCACAAAACATGTTGACTGATCTGAATAGAGAAAGTAAAAAAGTAGGCTTAAAGATGAACATAGCCAAGACAAAGGTAATGTTCAGCGATAAAGTACTCAAAAAGACTATGATAATAGAGGGCTAGGCTCTAGAGGAGTTTGACGAATACATACAAATGATAAAGCTAAAGAAAGACCCTGAAAATGAAATAAAACAATGCATAGTAATCAGCTGGAAATCATTTGGTATGAACAGAGACACTTTGAAGAGCATCGTGCCAATGTGCTTCAAGCATAAAGTATACAATGGATACTTACAAAGTTCAAATTAGTATAGAAACAGATCAAATGGAGGAAATGGGTTAAGGAGATCATGCAATACCAATCTTCCAATTGGAGAGGGTCTAACTGCATTAAAAATCTTGATTTTTTTTATCTGGAATCAAACCTCAACCTCTGACCTTGGTGAGAAGCACTGAACTATCTCAGCCTCCTGGTATATATTGGTTGATTTGATATTTATGCAGCTTTGCTTAATACAGCTAGATGAAAAAGGAAACATGTGAGGTGGCTTGCTTGCCTTGAAAAGTTAACTTTTGAATTTCTGGCATTGACCTCAGTTTGAACACTAACCATAGGTGCTGTAGATGAACATCTAACAATCTAAGGTACCAAGCAGGCTCCAATAAATGTATAAAAGATTTAGGATGGAAATTAGATTAATGAATAATGCCATAATTTTCAAGAAAATTTTTAGTCTTTCACAGAAATATAATGATGTTGTATATATGCTTTAATTTATTTCCTACCAACAAGGTTGGGCAGATACAAGCTATGATTGAGTAATAAATTGAATTGAACATAATTGCATCTTTAAAGGCACTTTATATATATACACACACACACACACACACACACACATATATATATATATATATATATATATATATATATATATATAGAGAGAGAGAGAGAGAGAGTAGTGTGGGCAGCAATAGGTTGAGAAAATGACCAAAGGAAACTCAATTATCAGATTCTCTTTAATAAGAATTCATTTTTATGGATTTTGATTTATGGGATCAACCTGAAAATCCAGGCTGCCATACAGAGCGGCAGAAAAAGCAATCAGTGAGAAAGTGTTGATTGATGGTTGTTACGAGTGTATATCGATTGGTGTAGGAGCTTCATAATCAAAATGCAATAAAATGGTAGCTAATCGCAGCAAGTGTATCCGATCAGCCAATTTGTTCTCAAATGGATTCTCATAAATTATATTGAACAAGCTTCCACATGTCTGCATCGATGGATCAATCATCACTAGAATAGCAGTAAGCTTTGAAAAATTTCTTTCATTAGCTTCGTTAGTTTGGAGGAAAAAAAGATCATTTGATAACAACTTCGATCTGTTAGATTAAAAAATTATTGAATTAGCATCACAAGTGTTTTAAATGTTTTTCCCCTCTGTGGTATTTCAGTATGAAACTTGGACTAATATTTCTCATTTTTGATGCCATTCCTCCATATTGTTCAAAATTAGTCAGATGAAAATTATATTAATGTTGGTTGGAGTTTAGACATAAAGTATTCTGAATATTCCATAAATGGCCATTCTAAGCCACAAACTTAGAAAAGTTAGCATCATCATCATCATCATCAGTCACATAATGTCCATCGTTGGACATAGAACTTCCCCAGGATTCACCATTATTGTCTATCATGGGCATTGCGGAGCCAGTATTTCCTGAATCTATCCAGTTCATCTCTCCATCTTGTGTTCTGTTGACCTCGGTTTCTTATGTGATCTCTGGGGATCCATGTTGTGAGACGTGATGTCCATCAGTTGTCTTTCATTCTTGCAACATGGCCTGCCCATTGCCATTTGAGTTTTTTAATAGTTTCTATCATGTCACAGACACCCGTTTTCTTCCTCATATACTGTGTTGTCTTGTGATCTCTCCATGTAAGGTTGAGCATGATTCTCTCATGCGCATGTTGCATACTTCTCAGTTTGCAGGTCTGTCTCTTGGTTAGGTTCCATGTTTCAGCTCCAAAAGTGACTATCGATAGTATGCATTGGTTATTTACTCTTCTTTTCAGGATTATTGGGATCATCAAGTTCTTGAAAGTTGAGCATCCTCTGCCAAAGGCTTGCCATCTCAAAGTGATTCTTTGCTTAATTTCCTCCTCTTTTGAGGGTCTCATGGAGATTTGTTGTCCTAGGTAGATGTAGTGGTGTACCTTGCCAAGTTTTGCATTTTCTATCTTGAAATGTTACAATTCAGCTCAAATAATCAACACAGTGTTATCAATGATCCAGCAGTGAATTTATATCATCCTAATAAAACTGGGGATACTGGAAACGACAAACTGTCAGAAGATATTTTTGACCTTGAACACATTGGCATGAACCTGCTGGCTTATATACACGTATAAGGCATGGAAAAAGTAGTAATCAGCAGAGGACAGGTCTAGTGGATTGGACAGGTGGAGAAGTACCCCTATATCCAGCTGCAACAGTTTTCAACAGGTGGTTCTTGAAGCTTAAGGACTTGCGTTATCCTGCAACAGGATAGGGCCCTACCTGTTCACAACTGCTGACTAAAATTTGAAAAAAAAGGACTCTACCACTGAAATGAGTTCAGTCACTTTTTGATAAAACCTCAGATGAAATTTATGAGATATAAACGTTTATTTACACTGTTAACAACTTTGATGTAGTTTTATCAAAAAAGAAAATATGAAGAAACTGCTCAATCTCCATTGAGGCACATTATCATCAAATACATAACAGCCTCCAGTATATGTATGTACATTATATATATATATATACGGGTAGGGGGCTGTTGGAATTCCTGCAAATGTTGATGATCCTGATCATGCATAGAAGTGGGGGTATTTGTTCACAAATATGTTCACCAATAGAGTTAAAAAACAAAAAAAGGTGAAAAATGAAGAAAAGAAAAGAAATCATATTTTGCATAGATGTTTACTGCACAAATTAGTATGAAAAAATATAGACTATGGTAGCCTAATGCTGCGATATGTTTCTATTTTGACAACATTCTCCACAATTCTGCTTACATTATTTTAAGGTATTTTTTGTTATCGCATACTTGCTGCAATTTTCTATTGTACAGTTACTCTCATCAACAGTTTTGTAGGGCTGCTGTATCAATAAAAATATCCCAGTATCATTCTTACATGTTTTATCTTCTCATGGATTGCTTTATCGATTTTGGAGTTATCATTCTCTGGATTAAGACTCACACAACACTTGTTTCTTTTCATAAAATCAAATCAATTTTGACTGTGCATTTTAATATATGAAAATAACTGTATTCAGAATTGCAAAGCATATGGAAGTGAAACATTACATATGTATTCATAACACCTGGCAAATGAAAATTTTTGTCAAGGCAGGCTAGCTTACACTACCCTTACCAATGCATATCTAGTACCGCATAATATTTCTACAATATTCTTTATTTCATATTAAAAATATATATGTATATGTATATATTGCCACAGTATTTTCTGTTAAAAATGCAGAATTGAAATTAAGGCTGGTTTATAAGCAGGTCTGGGCTAGCATAAGCTTTGTAGCTAGCATAATGATATATAAATGCACACATTATGTGAGACTTTCTGTAATATAGAGCATAATTTTGCCTAGACAATACAAGTAGTATAGCTATGATCCAGTATGCCATATGCTTGTACAGTATACAGTATTGTAGAATGTTCATCTAAGATCCAAATCGCTTACTGGCCAGAATGTAACCCAAATGTCAAGCAATACATACCATTATATTGTTTCTTTCTTCTTCAAAATCATTCATAGAAATTCAAATCTATCTGAATCTTTTCACAGGTAATAGCGAGTATATATTGAAGAGTTTATTCATACAAAAAAAAAAAGATCTGAGATTACTTTCATTCACCCAAAACCAACTGTCTATTTTGTAGAAAATACATTTTAGCATAAATAAAATCAATTAAAATTCATCAGTAAACTTTCAATCAGTGTTCTGGTTTTTACTCAATTTTAGCATCAAGTATTCAAATACTCCTCATGTTTAAGTATAGCAAAACAATCAATTTTACAAGTTGAAGTGAAAGAGTCAGGAAGATAAAACAAAAGTATATATATATAATCTACTCATGTAACGAAAATTTTGATTTCCTTGGTTCTCTGTCCATAGCCATAGACCCTCCAACATGAAGTTAATAAATTTGCTGTTAAAAAATTTCCACTACCCACTATTTTAAACAGTGGACTCTTCCACTTGACCAAGTGTTTTTAGTTGCTTTTCTAAAAGAAATCATTAAAAAAAATTCATTTTCAGGCAGTCCCTTTCTTCGAAATTCAGTTTGTGCCACTTTTTACAAAACAAGCTGAAAATACCCCCTCTGACTCAGCCTGATATCGCATTTTTCATTTATAAATTAATGATGTTTTGGATTGTGAGAAACCCTGTATATCCATGAATTTTTTCATGAGGATTAACTAGTATCTAATATTTGGAGGTTAATATTTACTGAGCTAAACTTTGTCTGGCACAAGAGGATCAAACTTGATTCCAATAACCATTGACATAAGCTGGCTAATCCCCGCTATGTGATAAGCATCCAGATATTTTTAAGCAGTAACAGCCTGACAAACAGTACCTTTCAGAAAATTCCATGATGTATCACAGTTTGTAGACCCATGACTGAATTAACATTCTGGCTCAGGTAAGCAACAGTTACTTTACTAGTATATAATAGACACAATTCTATTCTTTTACAGCAGAACTTATTATAAAAACATTGGTGAAAATTGTGGGTACACAGAGGTACCTTCATATACCTATTTCAAAATTTCCAGGTCTTTCTCTGTTCAATATATACTAATGGAAACATTACTATATACGTAGTTCCCGAAATTAAACATCATTGTATACTTGGTTCCCAAAAGCCATTTCCATAACTGTGTAAAAGCATCAGTTGCCTCAAGCAATTTATATTTAAGTAGGTCAAAGTTCATAAAAAGTTGTAATCCATCCTTAATTTTCAAGATTCCAGTTTGAATTTGTTTCTGCTCCAGTTGAAATAAAAGAAGAAACAGATTTTTGTCTCATTTAAATTGATCCGAGGAAACTTTTAACTAGTCCTTTATCTATCGCTGAGTCATAATTCATGAACAGCAAGATTATCACTTGTGAAAGCAGCACTTTGCTAAAACCAACAATCTGGGAAAGCTGACATTGAAAAGTTGGTACACTAAATAAAGTCGATATTCTGAGGTCAGAAGAAGGAAGGGAGTTCAACATTCAATAACTCACTCCACACGAGTTAAATCTGTGAACAGCAGGTGGGAAGGGGCAAATAATAATAGGCTTTCACATCACTCTCTGTTCCCAAAGTTATTGATGTATAGAAATCTGAGATATTTCACAATTTTCAAATATTTACGATGTGTTCCCTTACTGATGGTTTTGCGGGCTAATTCATTTCCGATATTTGCAAAGCATTCTTTGCTATTTTCAGTTTCTCCCAAAACTCTCCAGAGAACAATTGTATTTGGATAGATCTAACCTCTGTCTGGGAAGCCATGCCAAAAGTTATAAGAATTCACTGGCAAAGGATACCCTGGGGGTTAAGTCCGACAAGTGTATTGAAGTTTAGATGTTTGAGGTTCTACTAGCAACATTTAGATAGATATATGTTGGTACAACAATGTGTGCAGCCTGATGATGAAAGGATGTGTGGTTGACCTAACTGTTAATGGTTGGGACAGTGTGCATTCACTTTGCATTAATTTTCTTAAGAAAGCCATGAATCTATTGGCTGCAAGTATTGTCTGTTACCTCCAAAACCATTGCATTTCTTAATAATCTTCCTATATAACAAACTATGTCTTTTTTTTGGTTCTCTGTCCATGACCATTGACCCTTTCTTTTAGAATTAACAAGATTGCTGATAAGAAATACCTCTCACCCTCTCTTTTAAATGATGTATATTTCTGCTGAAACAAAATTTTTCAGTTTTTCTACAAATTTTCAAAAAATCATGATAAATATACAAATACATGTATTTCTGTTTTTTCCAAAGTTCATTTTATTCCACCTTTTTGCTTTTTCAAAAAAAGGGTTAAGGTGAAAGAAGTGTTCCACTTTTTTTTGCATTGAGCCATTACAGAGGCAGTGCACACCCTCTTTCTTTCTCTTCTACACCTCAGTCTCCTGTAACTCTCACCATCAAAACCTCTGATGACACTCCTTGGCACACCATCTTTGCCAATCTGAGGGTCTGTGAACACTAGAAAAAATTTTCCATATGAATAAATGGTAATTGCTTCTTCATTTTACACCATTTCAGCTAATGAAAGGATCTTATTCAAATGCTCCACCTTTAGATAAGGAGAAACCTGCATATTTCTGAATTTTTTCACAGGTATTATCTTGTTCTATATAGTTATACAAGTAATAACACAACTATTCTGTCAATAATGCTTACCCTACTGCTTGATCATGAACAATTCCTTTATTCATGATTTTTAATGCATTGAATGCTGAAATTAGCTAAAACAAGTCTTAATAAGAGAATTGCTAAATTCAGTCAACAATCATTCCATTTTTTCCCGTACTATCAGAAATATTTAGTTTCTCAGGAATAGCTAAAGATAAGTGGGAGTGGTTGAGTAGTGGTAAAGTTAGTGGGCTGAAATAAACTGGAAGCTTGACCATGATTACCAGGTTCTAATAGAGTCGGTGCTAGAATACAATCATGATTATTGTTATAGTTTTTCCCCTACCACTAGAATTTTGTGTGACACTCAGTAGTAGAAATGGAGAGGGGTACATGGGAGTATGGCATGTACCTACTCCTCTAGGAACTTATTTTTTTGTATGTTCAATGTCTACTAATGGAAACAATGCCATATACACAGTTCCAAAAACCTATTTCCATCAATGGTGACATTATGTACAAGGGAGTATCAATAAGTCTGTAGTTTTACTTCATTAAATTCTTTTACAAAATCATTTTACTTGTTACTTAGTTAATTTTCTAACAAATAACAGAATTTAATTGCAATTAAAAATATCACTTATAGTATTTTTTCTTGAAAACTCAATCTGGTTCTCTATAACTTTTTTAGTCTATATAATGCAGGAATTGGAGCTAAAAAAAACCGCTGCATTATTCCATCAGTCTTTCAATACCTGTCATTGGACATAGACCTTTTCCAGCATTTGCCACACCTCTCTATTATGGACGTCACTGACTCAATACTTTCTGAATTTGTCTAGTTTGTTTCTCCATTCTGCTGGCCTCGGTTACGCATGTTATCTCTGGGGATCCATGCTGCGATTTCTGATGTCCATTGATTGTCAGCCATTCTTGCAACCTGACCAGCCCATTGCCATTTGAGTTTTCTAATGAATTCTATGATGTCTCAGTCTCTTGTTTTCTCCCTGATATATTGTTCTGTCTTGTGATCTCTCCATGTGCAATTGAGTATGATCCTTTCATGTGCACATTGTATACTTATCATAAGTGAACCACAAATAATCGAGTCAATTGAGAGAACTGAACAAGTTCACCAGAGAGTGAACATGTCAAAGGAAATATATTCAAAACACCATGTTAATCGATTGCAAATTGAAGAAATTCAATATTTTAAAAGAATTTGGACGATATTGTTTCATTTATGATTGCCATTGCAAACCGCATAACATCAAGAGATTCCTGTATTCATAAAACTTTGACGGATTCACATGTACTGAAATGGCAAATAAAAAAGGAGCAAAATTGTACAAATGAACTATACTTAATTACATCAAGAATAGATGGTTTATTTTTGTAAACCACAAACTCATCATTCAGACACAACAGTCTCTTTACAGAAAAATAAAATTGGAGAAAAATAGAATTATTTTACATTAAATATGTACACTACAAAATGATACTCTATAATTAGTACTACAAACTGGAAACTTGCCCAATGGGCAGGATTTTTCCTTTTTCTTGCAGATAGCCTAATTGGGGCCTTTGACCCCAATAAGAGATCATGGATTTGAATTATGTATTTACTGAATCATGCTTTACTTGAAAATCATCACCATCATGAACTATTCAAATTGCATTTGATGTAAATATCCAAGAGGAATTTCATAAAAAGATAGGTGAATTTCACCCCCTTATATCCAAAGGTATCTTTGAGGAAGCCATGGAATTTATCAAAATCTATACCAATATCAACAACAAAGACATAGAAATAATCAAACATAATAAATGGACAGCACTATTCCATGAACAAGAACCATGAACTAAAAAAAAAAACGATGTCTGTGGTCTCAATGTTTCTATGGACAGCCTCAATTCAGCCGTGATGTCAGATCGAATTGGTCTGTATGTTTTATATAACCTCATATATAACCTCACCAAAAAACTAGATTCCAAAAATATGGGAATATACCAGGTCAACAGCCTACCTATTGTAGAAAATAGCAATGCACAAAAATGCAAAAACATGAAAAATATATCATAAAAGGAAGGAAAGAAATGAACTTCAAAGTTGAAATCAATGCTAAAGTTAAGATTTTACATTTCTCAAATGTCACTCAATTTGAGTAATAACACCCATGAACAATCTAGGAAAGAATATTCTGTGATTAAATATATTGATACTAGTTCTAACCACCCAAACAAAATCGTT
Source organism: Thysanoteuthis rhombus (assembly GCA_963457665.1). Classification (NCBI taxonomy): domain Eukaryota; kingdom Metazoa; phylum Mollusca; class Cephalopoda; order Oegopsida; family Thysanoteuthidae; genus Thysanoteuthis; species Thysanoteuthis major. Next base: position 50,211,431 of record OY735211.1, read on the forward strand.
AAAAAGATCCCCAAATCTATAGAAACTAGACTAATATATAATTCCTCAAATGAAATATTATTCAACGAGGTTAGAAATCATTATACTGAAGCCCTAAAGAATAACAGTTTTACCGAAAGAAACTTTAAATATGATAAAAAAGTCAAATCCAATAGTGAAAAACAAAACAACAAAAAAAATAGTGGTAGAAAAATCATCTGGAACACAACGCCATTTAACCTACAAATAAAAACAGATTTAGGAAAAATATTCATACAATTAATAGAGAAACACTTCCCCCAAGTAACCCTAAAAGAGAAAAATTTAGTAAGAACAAAGTGAAAAATAGCTTTAGTTGTACAGATAATTCTAATACACCCATTACAAAATGTAACAACAGAGTAATTAGAATAACTACTCAGGAAAAAGAGCATAAACTAGACTGCAATTGTACGAATGAAAATAGATCCCCTTTGCAAAACAAATGTCTCAAATCAAATATTGTATACCAAACTGGAATATCAACCCAAGAGAAACCACTAGAAGTGAAATATAATACCCTTTAAACTTAGATTAATCGACCATATATCAACCCTTTACTATTGAAAAATATAAGAATAGTACATCATTGTCTACATATTATTGGAGATGGAGCCATAACAATTTTAAACTAACTGAAAAACACAGATATACAAAAAAATTGAAACTTTATGCCACCTATGTCTAAACGAGAAATTCAAAATACTTGGTTTTGCTAAAAAAAAGCATAAAGCAGATTAATTAAACAGAGATGATAAAATGGCATTAAAATGCACTGCTCAAAATTTTGATTAACAAACTTAACTCAATAACCCACGTATAGATAAACTGAAATAATCAACATTGATATTTTATTTGCAAGGCCACCCCAAAGAACTATCAAATCAACATAATTACCTTAGGCAATAGGAAGTAGTCCAAACCCAATATAATCATACAACCCACTAAGGTAATGTGAATGGGATCCCAGCATGGGGAAATAAATTTAAGAAATTCAAGTAAAAATAAAACACTCTCAGAGAGAATGCATACCGAAACCTGATAGAAGCAACTGATAATGTAAACACTCACTATACCCTCTGGCTTGTGATTTAAAACCACCAGCAAACATACATAAACTACAAATAAAATAAAAGAAAGGCCCGGCCACTTAGAATAGTAGACCCCCCCCCCAACATGTCACAAACAGGAATCTAAAATATACTGGATCATTCGCCTGAAGAAACCCAGAGTAGATGCATAAACATATTTGTGTAGCAAATCCTCATTCCATTAGATATACGTATATGGATACATATATATATATATATATATGATTATAAAATGTATTATATAATATAGAAACTCTTCTTTGAAATGATCTTCCATTGTTACATAGTCAATGTATCACACAAACTAGTCAATGTATCACTCAAACTAGTCAATGTAGATAGGAGAAACAATTGAAGAAAATAGGCCTGCTGCAGGAATCGAACCTGAGATCAATAGAGTAGCTGGAAATGAGGGAGACCTAGCAGTGCTATCACATGATCTAGTTTTATTCTTATGGGTCAGTCCTGCACAAACTGGTGAAATTGGCCCTGTAAAGATACCACGTTCCAGAGAGAATCCAGGATATTAATTTCGACTAGTACAACAAATTCAGTCTGAGGGTGTCCTGTGGAAACTTAACATCAGCGTAGCATCAGTTCAAGGGCATTATTACCAGTTGCACTATTTCTGCGGCACTTTTTGTATTAGCCATGAATAGGTGGCACCTTTGTGGTTTTGAAAAATTTAAGGCATGCATCTACCAGCATAGAATCCTGTCACAACTCCTCTAGCCACTCCTAATCTACAAAGTTCTAATAACATTTGTGAATGGCCTTGAAAGGAAGGTCAACCAGTTCCTATATAGATGGGCAGGCCTACCAAGGATTCTAAGCAGCATTTCCCTTTATAGGCATAACACCAAGCTACATCTTCCTTTCAGTAATGTGATAGAGGAGTTTAAGGTAATCAGGGAGGTCCTGGTGTACAGAGATTCCTCTGATACCAAAGTCTCCTCGGTAGGTATAGAAGTTAGAACAGGAAGGAAGTTGTGCAAGCAAGGGACAGCATGGCAGATAGCAGCACAAAATCCTGCTGCAATAGGTCAGGTAGGGTTTAGAAGAAACAACCAGGAAAGACCTCTGGGAGACAAAACTCCATAAATTCAAATTTTTTAGTACAGTCGGTATACAATGTCCTCCCCATCTTTCCAACCTATTCATGCATACCAACTTAACCACTCTGCCAGAAAATAGCATCCCTGCAACATGTCCTCAATTGTTGCCCAAGACAAGGGGATGGACGATATGGTTTTGCAACATTACCAGGTTCTATAACCGAAGCAGGTATCAGAACCTAGTAGAGTGAGCCATGACATTTGTTAGAGCAGGAAAGAAGCCATAATTCCACCAAAAAAAACCAGCTGGAGATTTGAACTACCCAGCTGATTTGGGTCAACAATTAAAGTTCCTAGAAAACATTGTGTCAACCAGACTCAGACAAGACATGGTTTTGATGTCTGTGGCAACAAAGCAGGTGGTTTTAGTGGAGCTTACTGTCCACTGGGAAGACCACATAGAGGGGGCTCAAGAAAGGAAAGGAGCCAAATATGAGGAACTGGTGGGTAAGTGTTAGAAAGAGGAGTGGAAAGCCTGCCACAAACCCATTGAAGTTGGCTGAAGAGGCTCCTCACCAGGTTCAAAGACTCTTGAGAATATATGGACTACACGATAGAAAAGCAAAGAGAGAGCTTCAAGATGGCTCTGGCTGAAGAATGTAACAGGCCAGATTGACACAAGTCGGGGCTTGAGCAACCTTAGCTGGGTTGCCTGGGTTAGGGCGCATGGTGATTAAGACTGGAACTAACTGATGACCCCAGGTTTCATCATTGATGATGTGTCCAGGTTGCACCGATGAATGTAAAAAAACAAAACATATACACATATACATACATATATATATAGAGATAGATAGATTGATAGACAGCTATATAGATAGATAGATAAATATATCTATATCTATATAATATAACTCAATTTATAATCATTCTGCCGAATCATACACATCCATTTCTTAATACATAACTTTCGCCTTGAAAAGAAATGAATAAACCAATAGGCAAGATGAGAATTTGGAGTGAAAACAGCTATTTGGGTCTCAAATTACTGGCAACTGTTTAGCTTAATGGTAGAAGCAATGCTAAGTTGAAGTAGCAACCCTGTTGGTTGCAGGATTAATTCCTGCAGCAAGCCTATTTTCTTCAACTGTTCCTTCTATTAACTTTTAAGAGGAGGCCGAACTAAATAAAACAATCAGAAAGGAACAATCACAAGAAACTAAGATAAAACTATAGAAGATGCATAAAAGCAATCATCAAAACCACTCTCGAAAAATGGCAAGGCTTCAGAGCAATAAACAAACCTCTCACTGTAAGACAGAAACAAATAACTAGCATACTCAAAGCAAATGGAGACATAACAACAGACAGAGACAGAATTGTCAAACGTGCCCAAGAATTCTACCAAGAACTCTACTCTTCAAGACATGGGCAACTAAACAACGACCAGGATACACAAGATGCTGACAATCAGTTCGAGGACTTCCTAAAAGTTACACCATGGGAGGTAAAACAAGCTATCAAACAAACAAAAAAAGGAAAAGCCCCTAGACCGAACATCATCAATTTACTCATAAAGCTGGTAAGATTCTCAACAAGAAAATAGCTGATCTGTTCAACTTGTGTCTAAAACAGAGTAGAGTCCCTGAAGACTGGAACACGGCAATCATAATGCTCCTACATGAAAAAAGAAACATAAAGACCTCAACAACTACAGGTCTATTAGCCTACTCAACTGCATTTATAAACTGTTCGCAAAAATCATCACCAACCAGATCACTAATACACTAGATGAAAACCAAACACAGGAACAGGCTGCATTTAGAAGAAACTACTCGACAATGAACCATCTCCATTCATTAAATCAACTGAAAGAGAAAGCAGCAGATAATAAAATGCCACTTACTGTAACTTTTATAGACTTCAGGAATGCCATCGACTCTGTGGAAATTCCCATGGTCATGAAGGTCATCACTCTACAAGGTGTAGACCCTGTATACGTCAAAGTACTGCAATACATATACAATCACAGAAACGCCTTTATCAGGCTACATGAAGACTCTGAACCCTTCTTACTCCCAAAAGGAGTAAGGCAAGGCGATACCAGCTCACCCAAACTCTTCACAGCCTTCCTTGAGATGATCTTCCATAACCTGGACTGGGAGAATATTGGAATCAAAATAGATGGCAAATATCTAAGCAACCTCTGATTTGCAGACAACATTGTCCTTTTTGCAGAGAACCTATACAACCTTCAACTAATGCTAGATGAACTAAACGAAGAGAGCAAGAAAGTCGGCCTACACATGAACTTCAGTAAAACAGAAGTCATGTGCAACAATAAGGACATAACTTTCAAAATCGAAGATGCAAAACTGAGGAAAGTAGACCACTACATCTACCAAGGACAACAAGTCTCTATGAAACCCACAAAAGAAGAGATCAAGCGGAAAATCACTCTAGGATGGCAAGCCTTCAGCAGACCTTCAAAAACTAGACAATCCTAATAATCCTAGAAAGAAGAGTATACAACCAATGCATCATCCCATTATTCACTTATTGAGCTGGAACATGGAACCTAACTAAGAGACAAAACCCACGGACTGAGAAGCATGCAGCGTGCGCATGAGAGAATCATCCTCAAACTCACATGGAGAGATCACAAGACAGCACAATATATCAGGAAGAAAACGGAGGTCCAAGACATCATAGAATCTATTAGAAAACTTAAATGGCAATGGGCAGGCTATGTTGTGAGAATGAAAGACGATTAATGGACATCACGACTCACAATATGGATCTGCAGACAGCACATACGAAACCGAGGCTGACAAAATACAAAATGGATCGATAAACTAGACAAATTCAGAAAATACTGGCTCCATGATGCCCATTATAGAGAAATATGACGGTCTTGGTCCAACAATGGATATCAAAATATGAGTATATATGTATGTATATATGCATATATATAATATGTGTATATATATATATATATATATATATATGTGTGTGTATATATATAATGTATATATATACACGTGTGTATATAAATGTATATATTTATTTATATATATATATATATATTTATTTTTTTTACATATATGAATATACATATAAATATATATATATATATATATATATATATATATATATATATATATATATATATATATATTGAAGTTGAAGTGCCTACCCTATTGGTCACATGTTCGATTCCAGCAGCCGGCCTATTTTCTTTAATTGTTTCTTCTATTTACATTGTCTAAGCCGCATGATTGATTAAAATGCAATAACAGGATATCATTTCAAATGAGAGTTTTACATATATATATATATATATATGTATACACACACATATATATCTCTATACATTCATATATATATATATATATATATATATACATATTTATACACATAGATATATATACACACATATGCACATACATATATTTATAAACACATATATACACAAATATATATACACATGTATATATACACACACACACACATACATATATATATATATACACGCATAGTATATGTACATATATATATATACACATATATGTATGTATATATATATATGTATATATATACATGTATGTATATATATATGTGTATATATACATCTATATATGATGTACATATATATATGTGTGTATGTATATATATATGTACATGTATGTATATGTGTGTATATATCTATATGTATATATATGTACATCTAAGTATACATAGTTTTTTGTTTAAAATCTCCAAGAAATTCTGATGTGTGCATGAATTTTCTCCCAGGCAATAACTAGTGTGATATAAACATGTGCCACAAGTGAAGAAATAAACAGTAAAAAGAAAATGAGTTTGCAATGGGGAGATCATATTGGATTTTGGTCAAAGGACCAAAGCAAACATGAACTGAAATTATTTTCAGGATAACAGGTCATAAACCCCTAAATATAACCCTTTTTCATCCTACAGATTTTGGTTATTTTTCTATTCCTTCAGGCCAATGAATGCAATTTTGTGATGAAATGCGGCCTTGAATAAATATTAGTTCAAGTTTCAAGAAAAGATAAAAAGCAAATCTAAATTTTTAAAGGAAAAGGGAAAAATAAATAAAAATTGGTTCTATGACTTTTCCTTAGATTATGTTTAATTAAAAATGCAAAATTCACACATACATATACATGCGACAAACACATACATACATACATACATACATACATACATACATACATACACACAAACCACCTATAAATGTGCGTTTGCATTTGTTTGTGGCATGTATAAGTGTGTATTTTGCATTTTCCATGAAACGTCATTCAATGAAAAGTTGTGCAATGTGAAAACCAAATCATTAGCCTGAAGCATTTGCAAGTTAGGAAGAAAAAAAAGAAAATATGAGAAGCTATAAGAATGTTATTATGTCTTCTGCTTTACAAGGTCCTTACTTGAAAAAAACAGATTTCTTTGGAAAAAGAAAAAGTAGGTCTGGTTAGTAACTCAATAAAACAACTCACACGATAAATATCTTTTGGCAGTAGACCATGTTGGTGATGAACAAATTTGGAAAAAAAATGGGGAGATCAATGAAAAAGTTACTCCTCTCGCTTTTTATTGGGCAGTGATCACAAAAAATGTCTGAAAAAAAGTCTCAAAAAACAAGCAATTCAACAGGATCAATTCAACAATCACTCACATTACAAATTGATTTCCCTTATTAAAAACATATCTAGGACAGGAATTTTAAAAAAATCATATTCCTCTTCCTACCCCAATCTTCTCAACCTACCACCTCAATCTCTCAAGACTCAGTTTGAAATATACTATCTTCACCATATTCTGGATCTGAGAATGCTCTAAAAAATTTTATGTATAAATTAATGATAATTGTTTCTTCCTTACACCATTTTGGCAGGTTAAATTTATTTATAGGAACGCTTTACTTTTGGATGGTTGGAAAACCTGTACTCCAAAATAATTGTAAGATTAAAAAATATTGTCTGCACAGAGCTCTGTGTTTAGAAAGTAATAAATATTGCATTATCTAGTGAAAGTTTTGCAAACTTTTTTCTTTAAAGTTTTTTAGATTATTATTCTCAAAGGATGTACAGAGTAGAAAACTCTTATTTGGTAAAATATCTATCGCTTTGCTTAAGGCATTCCTTCAGTATTGATGAAAATCCTCTATTCCTCATGTAGGGTAGAAGGAGATTCCCGTGCTGGAAGAGCTGCACAGACAAGCACTATTTGGGCTCATACAGTCAAATTCTGATGGCACAGAAAAGCCAGAGACAATCAGGTAGCTCACAGTTGCAGGAGAGTGCTAGATCATCCATCTTTTGGTGCCCACCTATTGCAGCTCTTCACTGTGGTTTGTTAAAGGAAGTAAAACTTTACAGACTCAAGTTCATAAATATACTGTTTATAATTTTAAGAGAGGTCATTAACATTCAAACATTTTTTCAGACAATTGAATTGCTTCAAATGATATTTATCGCTATCTCATTTGAATCACACGCCTGGAGAAGCTTATAAAATGGATCAGCCAAAAGTTGGTGTTAACAACATAAACAACAAGAAGGAGTTCAATCATCCAAAAAACTCTCTGAAGAGCGCATGTGAAGAATAGAACATTTTCAAATTTGGTTAAAATTTATTGAACCATATCAGTGGGCAGAGGGAATTTTAAACAAAATGCTACAATAAAACATTGTTTTTCATCTATATTAGAAACACTAAGGAAATGTAATCATCATCATTTCAATTTGCCCAAATGAAGCTTCTTCAACTGATCTCAGATGGATCCATGGAATCATACCAATAGAGATCTATCTTTTTTGCTCACTAGCTACCGCAATTTCTGTCTGAATTTCCGAAATGAAGTTCTGTTTCTATTGTATAATAATTTTCTTGGATTAGTTTCCTATTCTTTATTGTCTTTATCATGACATTTCAGAGGGGGGCTGTGGCTGAAACATTGTGATAAAGATACCAAAGATTAGGGAAAATCATTGTCTAATCTAATACATACTTGAGAAAGTTTGTGGCTATGTCCATCTTCTTCCTAACATAACATTGAAGCCAGAGGTATTGAATCAAGGTATATTTAAGATGCACTAACTATGAGAACACCGAAAAAATTGGGATAATTTGCAACTTAATAATAGTAGTGTGGGGTCTGCATTCATGCTCGACCTGATTCATTTCATATGTATTTGAGAAATTTTGTTTGTACATTTTTCCTCTCCTCACAAACTGTGCATTGTAGCCAACTTGAAGAATTCAATGGACAGTTATAAAAATAGTGGACAGTCATTTCATTTCTGAACTGAAAGATGACTCATCACATGGAATCCAATAGTGTTTTATGCTGAATATGCCTTCATTAATAAAAAATATTCAACCTGACCAACGTGAGGCATTCTGTAACTAGTACTACAAATACAACCAAAGTGTCAAGACTCAAAAAAGTAATATCAATCCTCCTTTCCCACCTTTTTATAACTATCTCTTTCTATAACATAACTCTTGCGACTGCAAATGTTACATCAAAAAACTATCAGTCTTGTTCTCTGTATATGATACAAATAAAAGTGTATCTCCATCTTTTTCCATTATTTCTAGATGTTTTTAAAATCACCTATGTGATCATACACAAGCATTTACTTTCAAACAATGGTTAGCAAGCTAGTTTCACAGACTATTACTTGAATATGAAGTTCTATCCTTAAAGGATGTTCTAATATTGTTGCCCTGTGCCAGACAACCTACATTGAGATGTGAATTTCAGATTTTTGCAAATGCTGAAGAAAAGATAGAATTCGAAAAGGGTTTTCTATAATGTCTCAGATATTTGTGCAGTTCTCTACATTAGCATAGTAAGGGTTTTCAGCACCCAGAGGCAAAAACAGCACCAGAGGGCAGTCGCACAACATTTTAAAGAGGGAATAATTAACAGGCATTATAGACTAAATAGACATTTTGCCCCCCTTCACACCTGTGCCTAGGGGCGACTACCCTCTTTTGTGCCACTCTTGATAGTGTTTGAGCCCAGAAAAGAAATAAGGAGTTTTTGTCAGCAAGCAAACATTCCACATTTAGAAGATTGGCAAAAAATAATTTTCATACCCCTTCATTTCTCTCTTTATGACATAATGCCAAACTAAGCTAAATTTAGCAAATACAAAGGAAGTTTTTTTATGATTTAAAATTGCTTATAACAATGATGAAGGTAAATCTACAACAATGAATGTAAATTGTTCCAATTTTTACATCCTTTGTGTAATGTTATCAGACATTTATTGTTTAAAAGACTCAGTCCCAAAGTGATTACAATAAGCAGCTTTCTATGTATATTTTGCTGAGTCGGAATTTTAAAAGAATGAAGCAAAACCAAAAAATTCTCCCTCCTTTTTGACATCAAAGCAAGAAATTCCAGTTCAAAAAACTAATAAGAGGTATTGTCTTTCCTTTCTATAAAATAGAAATAAGATCAGATATCTAAGAAAATAAGGGAAAAAAATTTAACCTATTTGCTGCAATAAGTGGATTAATCTACCCATAATTCTATTTCCATCAACTGCTGAAAGGTAGAAGTGCCCAGGAGAAAAAAACTCTCATTAGGCAGCTAAATATGAAGATCTTTCTTTCTTTGGCAGTACTTTTTTTTATCGAAATGACCCAGTTTTCTGTCTCCTTGTTGGTCTTGGGGAAACAAGTAGCACAATAGAGAGTATAACTGTAAAAAAATGAATGGCATTGACAATATTGAATAGTTTAAAGTTAACTGTAAATGAATCAGACAGAAACATTTCAGTGGACATGTACAAAGACTAATACGATAATATGTTCTAACAATAATTCAGACTTAACAACATATCAATTCCTAGTTTTAGAGCTAGATATGAAAAGCTTTCCCATATTTTGGTGGATAATTGATATCTCATGAGAATGGCCTTGAAATTTTAATTCTGCTGTCAAAGGATAGATGCAAAGAGAGCAAGAAATAGGAAGAAAAAACTAGTTAAATCAAGCAGAAAAGCACACAAAATGATAAAATGAAGAAACTAAAAAAGAAAAAATGCAGAGATAGATAAGAAGGAAAGAGAGTAAATGTGAGGAAAGGAAAAAATGAAGGAATGAAAGATTTCAATGTCAAAAGAAAACAACTGAAGAGGAATAAAAGAAATAGAGGAAAAAATGATAGAAACTGAATGAGGATAAAGAGGAATGAGAAGAAATTAACCTTTAGCACACTGCATTCTTTTTCAAGGACATTAAGACTTTGTGCATTTAGTTTCTTTGAAAGCCTGTAACTTATGTGTCTCTACCTATATGACTAAAATTAATATGAAATTAATATTACAAGACAACCAAAGAAACTCAAATCCACTAATCTTTTGGGGATAGAGTTATAAAGTCACCTGCAATGGTAGGACAAAGTTTTTGCTCACGAAGTTGCCTACAGAGTACTACAGGTTAAATCTTTGAGAGAAAGAATAAAAGGTGGTTAATCAAATAATAATGAAGAAAAAAAAAATGAGATGAGAATGAGAGAAAATAAGAGAAGGATCAGAAAAAGAAAATAAGATTAATGAAAAAAGTTGATGAAAATAGAAAGCAATGAAGATCTGTGAATTGATGAAGGAATTAATCTCAAGCAAACTTGTCGTGAAAATTCCATTTCTGGAACATTGAACTGTTAAAAAATTGGAATTAACTTCAATTTTGTCGATTCAAATCAAATTGATAAATGACTTTACAGATTACAATTCTTCACTTCTTCTCTGGATTCCTCAATTAATTGTTTCCACAAATTTATAAGGTCAACAAATCCTTCTATTTGACAGCAAAATAAAAGCCTTTGGCAATCACAACTGTAATTCTTTCTATGTTGTCAGGTGGTAATATAAAACAATTAAATAGTATTAACTTCTGCAAAGAAATTGTTTCTGAAGTGCAAAGTTTTGGGGGTCATGGACCAGGGGTCCCCAACTATTTTTCATCATGAACTGGTTTAATATCGAAAATATTCTTGAGGACCAGCCGGTGCTGGGAGTTGAGGATAATCACAGCCGAAATATTAGTAATAAGTAAACTACAAGTCACTTATAACCTCCTAATACACTCATTTCATTTCTGAAAAAGGTTCATCAAATGAATTTAATATTAAGATCTAACAAAATGAATTTGTTTTATTTTACAAAGAAATTAAAATACTGATATTTTCCTCGTAGACCCGTAGCACATGCTTTATGGCTCGGAACCAGTCCACAGCCCAGTGGTTAGGGACCACTGACAGATAAATCAGACTTTAAAACTAAACGAATCATACTTTTTGCAATATGAAAAAAATGATGACATGTAGGTCCTGAAACAGAAGGAAATACTACAGTTAAACATGTTCTTTCTAGCACAAAATATTTTTATTTAAGATTAACAGATTGCTAATCTTTGCATGGATTAAATGAAATTAGGAATAAAAATGACTGAATTAGATGATGACACTTAACACCAAGATTTCTATTGAATGTGGCACCATATATTGTAATGCCCCCTATACTTTTAGTAAGAAATTGAATACGAAACCCATCTTTTAGCTAGATATTGAAAACGGCACTTCCTCTGACGATTCCTATAAAAGCCCTGGACGCACATGGTTCAATGCTCACTAGTGCCGACACCCCTAGCTGGTTACGCTTCTGGCCCGGCACTTGTTACCGGCTACTCTCTTTCTTCCCTTCTCCCTAAAATCATTATCAATTCGCCAACCTCCCAGCCAATCAAATCTTAATCATTTTTTCCACAATGACCTATCTCTGTACAAACTTTGCCCATTTCACTTCACCAATGTCAAGGCATCACACATAAGCACAGCTATGCAGCTATGCCACCATGTCCTCACCACGTGCTCCAAACGCATGCATACCTCTCAAACCCATGAATGAAATGGCAATGCTTTTTACTATCCGATAGTCATGATAATCTTTCCTAATTTTCAGGAAACACATATGGATAAAACTCTGTGTTCTCTGTCTTTCATGGTCCGTCTATCAAGTGTCTATCAGCATTAGAGAATAACCCCAAGTCACATGCACAACTTGGCAGTCCGGCTCACACTCTGAACCCGGTTTCCACGTATTCCTTGGTACAATCCACACCATATGGATTCACAAGCAGTTCAGACAACTCCACTTCAACTCCAACAACTGTACTATCAACAATAACAAAGCTCCCACCTTTCACTATCTCTTCTCTTCTTATCTCTTTACGCAATTGATTAGATTTATGTTATTCTTATATTTACTTCATTTTCATCAGTCATTTATGTCCTTGTATTAAATGTAGGTCTTATTTGTCCCACCAAATACTTGTACGTGTTTCATTTCACTTTGTTTCATCTCCGTGTCTAAGTTCATACTTGGCACGCATTCTCTTCGTATATCTTTCTTTTCACCTTCCACATCTCAAGTGACGCTGACAACAACACCAAACTATGAGGAGACAAAAATCCCTCGTTTCCCAACACATCCTGCTACCTATTCCTCAATTAGAACCATGAAGATACCTAATAGTTTCCTTCATTGTCATAAATGTACTCAATGTGAATTAAATCCCAATTTCCATTACAACACATGTTCAGAAAATATAGTCAGTCAGCCTCAGTAGCCTCACCATAGGACAGTAGTTAGTTGTCAAGAACTATTGACCCTCAGACTGAGTACCATACAATGAGCACAAGAGAATCATGCTCAACCTCACATGGAGAGATCATAAGACAACACAGTATATCAGTAGAAAAGGCAAGAGTCCAAGATATCATAGAAACAATTAGAAAACTCAAATGGCAATGGGCTGGACGTGTTGTAAGAAAGTCAGACAACTGTTGGACATCATGACTCACAATGTGAATCACCAAAGATCTTATATGAAATTGTGGCCAACAGAAAGTAAGATGGCATGACAAGCTAGATAAATTCTGAAAGTACTGGCTCGGCGATGCACATGATAAAGAGGTTTGGTGAATCTTTGGAAAAGGTCGATGTTCAACGACAGACACTAAAAGGCTGCTGGTAATGATAATAGTGAATTAGATCCTTACTGGATGCCCTTTACCAGTGGTCTTGTGCCAGATCCCTAATTAGTGTCCTTGTGCAAGAGTAAGTAACTTTCTAGACACCCATCATTCTATGATCAGAATCTCACAAACTATTTTGCTTATGTACCAAGTTTGATCCACACTGGGGGTTCAAGTAGTGTGTCCCCCATGCCATACTAAACAAAGCTAAATGATAAGCAAAATAGATTCATCACTATGGAGCAATGTTTAGCATGCCAATCTTGCAAACTATAATTATTACATTGAACTTGATCCCCACAGGATGCCTCAAACTTATGGCCATATGTTAGACTGAGCCTTGTTAAGTGGTTGAGGTAGTTATATATTCTCCATGATGCCTCAAACTTATGGCCATATGTTAGACTGAGCCTTGTTAAGTGGTTGAGGTAGTTATATATTCTCCATCATTTCAGCCAAGGTGAACATCATGATTTCAAAAGCTGATTTTCAAGACCAACATTTTTTTTACCCGGACAACTGGTGCAACACAGTTTTTCTACTCAAATTTCTTCCTCTATATTTTGGCTAGTTCAGCTCAATAACCATCATTATACTCCAAAAATCTAGATTTGATCTTAACTCAGCTAAGTTTGAAAATATAAGTATGCAAGTTGGGTACATTTGAATGGTACACAGACTGTACAATCTTTCTATGAACTGTTTGATGTACCTTATAACATCATTAGCTAAAATCAAAACTAAGAACACAATGAAGCCAACCTTCAACAATGATTCAAATTCACAAAACCAACTGAAACAATATCAACATTTCTCAAGTCAGTCTCAATTTGGAATGCAGCAAATTCAGTGTACTTATGATAAACAACAATAACAAAAAATGGTGCACAAAGTTTTTCATTGACAGAAATGATTCATATGTTAATAAAATAATATCTGTTTATATTACTGTTGTGTTCTTCAGTAAAGATTCTTTTGGAAAAAATAGTGTTTTAAGATCCATTCTACAAATTATGGTTCATCTAAATTCAAAGACAGATACATTCTCTAAAACAACATGCAATGCTCCAGTAGCTTCCATGATCTGGCATGTATTGAATCTGCCATCATTAACTTGTGGATCTGCAATTAGAGATCTGATTTGGTTTTGAACCACAGTTTGAGCTGTAGTGGTGAATAAACAAACATATTTGACTTAATGAGTGAAAACCAACAACAGTTCAAAATAGAATCAAAGAACTCTAAATTAAACAATTTTGATGTTTATTTTAGCATAAAATTAGGCATGAAAGTATTAATTTCTTTCAGAATCTTATAGATTATTTTTATTACACTCAATTGAAAAGTACAAACACAAATAATTTTCATTAAAATACAAAAAAATAGCTTTCTGCACTATAAGAAAAAATATCAAAAAATGATAAATTTTATTTATTAAGTAATACTACAAAAAAATATGATTTCAGTTTTCTGACATTTTTTATGGTTCAGCAATGACCAGGCCCAAAGGTTGCCAAATTATTTGGGTACAATTGATTAATTTTTTTTAATGTTTTTTCTTCAAGCCTAAAATTGATGAAAGGAAAATGAATGAATTGATTAAAAAAAGAGAAAAAATTTCATTAGAAAAATCTAAATGAAACTAGTTAGTCACTCAATAGAAATGGTCACATGACCAACATCTTTAGGCATCATGCGGTGTTGGGGGTAATCAATTAACATATTGGAAAAATGAATGGTCAATGAATAAATTTCTTCTCTCAACTTGCACTGAGCAGTGATCATTAAAAAAAAGTCAGAGTAAAACAAGTGTGAATGCTGCCAGATACAAATCAAGTGACTGATTTAGCATAATCTTACACTGTGAATTGGACCACCCACTCAAAACTTATTTTGAAGGTGAATTTCCAAAAGATCTTTAAAAAAAACATTTTGTAAACATAATTAAGAGTAAATGTTTAAATTCTCAATCCTCTAGTTCCATTGATATGGCCAGTACACATAATACATACATAGCCTGCCAACTACCAGACCCACTTGAAAACTAAAGAAACACATGTTGACATTTTAGATCACAGTTTTGATAGTTTAGCTTTTTAAAAATCAGAATACTACAAACAAACAAAAATAGCAGTCATCTGGTGATTCTGAACTTAAAATTTCAATTGTATTAGTCACTCTAGGCATAAACTGATCTATTCCTAGAAGCTTTGTCGGTGTTATCTAGCAACAGTGGTTTCGATTAAAGAATTATTAAAAATCAAGCATCTCAAAATATCAGGATATAATATTTGAACAACCAAAACATAATCAATTAATGAATTTATTCACTTCATGATGAAATAAAATGTAGTTCTGCAATCTTGGAAAAGACTTCTGATCTAACAGTTGCCCAAAAGATCATCATTGACACACTCCAAAAAGAGTAGAAGACACAAAAAGTTATCACCTAAAAAGCTGGTTGTTCTCAAAGTTCCATGTCAAAGTGTTTACAAGGAACATCATCTGGACAAACACGGTGTACCCAAAAGAGGTGCACCAGCAAAAGGGATGACTCCAGCCTAGAGAGAACCATCAAGAAGAGCCTGCTTGACAATTTAGATGAGATCCATAAAAATGAAGAGGCAGGAGAGAATGGATCGAGGGCTACAATGTACAGATGACTTCTGAAGTTGGGGTGCATCAGCTGAGTATTAAGAATGAAACCTCTTTTCGACAGTAGACAGCATTGCCAGCTGACAGGGGCCAAAGACAGGCAGAGATGGAATGTTGCTCAGTGGACCGAAGCACTGTTCTTTGGAAACAAAGGTTGCAGTGTTTGGAGAAAGGCTAGAGAGTTAGAAAACCCCAATTGTTTGAAGTGAGCATCAAGTTCCTGCAGTCTGTGAAGCTATGTTATCTGCAGGAGTTGGGCTAGTATTTCCTGTCAGAGATTTCCTGGCAGAGGTTGTTATTGAGTCCACCTGGGCATCCATCATACCTGAGCAGTGCCACAGGCTGGTTTTTTCAATGCCACAATGTATTCAAGTTGTCATTGATACCAAAAGAGTACTGACGGACATTCTGAACACACCTTTCAGGTATCCTATTTTACTATAATATTCTAGTTTTCTGAAACATAATATATGTATGAATGTCTTTAAATCATTTCAATACCATAATTAGAATTTATGTACATAAGATAAATCAACAAAAAAAAGCAGATATTTACTATCATTTACATAGGGTGGCCTAGGACAACAATACTGAAAACAAAGTGAGAATTAAACTTACAAACAATAGTCTATGAGATTAACTTGCTCTATAACAGGTTCCCAGAAGATATTTACTCTAATTAGCCTAGCTATGAATCCTCCAGTGTGGATCAAATTTACTCACAATAGCTTCTGAGATAAACCAGATGCCCATTACTCTATAACATGTGCCCTACAGGAAATCTGAAAGGGTGAGTAGAGAGAGTGTGTGTGTGTGTATGCATATCCATTTTGTGCATTTGTGCATGTGTTGGGCTACATACAGTTATGGCATATCACTACTTGAAAATAACCACCTGACATTTTAGATGTGTTGGTGCAACCTTATACATATATGTGTGTGTGTGTGTGTGCAAATATCATTTAGGTTCTTGCATATGGATGTGTAACTACTTATAATCCATATTTATTGACTGGAATCCAGATGTTATTTAGGGCAGGGTTGCCAGATGTCTTTTGCTGCACAACATCAAATTTGCATAGTCTTGGGATTCAATAAAGTAGTTTTATTACCGAAATAATCAAATAACTTGAAATCTATCATCAGACTAAGTTTATGCAAAAACTAGATTAAAATACATATCTTTAATCTATTGTTCATGTATATTTATGCCATATTACATCATTCATGAGTAAAGGATTTTTATCTTTTGCAAATTTTTTCCTTTCCGATTTTGGAGAGCAAAAAGGGATGGCAGAGTATGTAACTGATGATGTAAAAAGTATAGCTTAGTTGTACACATAAAAACTGAAAAGGACCATTATGATGTATTTTCATGTATCTTGTCTGACAAATTTGAGGTTAAGACCAAATTAATACCAAATCTTTGTTTCAGTACCATTTTCTTGTTGTTCAGTACCAAAGTTGTCCAGTTTGGACTCGAAAAGTACCAAATTGCAACCCTGTTTCAATGGCCTTTTTCAAAACATCTTTTGTTAGTCAACCCCATCAAATACATAATATATACAAATGCATGTATAATCTTAGTATATAAATACCATTGTTACTTTCTTGGGATGTATGTTGGTTTTCAGTTACGCTTAAGTGAACAAATCAAAAGTAAGGAGGTAAGGGGAGCACACAGACATAAAATAAGCTGATACAAAGCCTAATTGTTCACTGAAAGTATGCAGGCAACTGCTGCCTGTAATATCACTGCTACTGATAATGTCTCATTTTAGTAATTTTACACAATTCTGTTGCCTTATTGTTATAAGATTATTTAAAAAAAACAAAATATAAAGAGTCAACAGAAAAATAAATTTTGCTTAATGTACGCATTTTTCGTTGGCAATAAATACATCTATACAAATATATATATATATATATCAGTATGATTTATCTATAAGCAAATAACCCCTTCACTTTTAACGAGTACTAAACTAATGAACATAATGATATACATCTTATTGAAAAATGTATGCATGAAGATGAATACGAGAAGATATATTCTAATAAATGACATATCATTCATAGCTTATACCAACATCAACAGTGCTGTGAGGTTAGGTGCACACTTGCAATTGAAAGTAAGACCTACTCCTGGCTTGCCAGGCCTGTTGAAGTTTCATTCTGCTTATGGCACCCAGTATTTCCCGATGGCCACCCATCACCATGGAGAGGTTCCAAAATTCTAGTCCTTGTGCTGAGTGCTAAGTAGAGAGGCATTGAGTCCCATTTTTAAAGTCTTTGGTATGAATCAGTAGTGGATTGAACCACTGACTACCAAACTAGAGATGAGCACTCTAACTCTGGGCCATGATGATTGGTATTCTAATAGATATACACACATAAGTTTTATCTTTAAAATATGGGCACTTGTAACTTTCAATCACATACTCTAAATTCAGAAACATACACCAAAATAATCAATTAAAGCATTAAATTTCAAATTTCCACCAAATTCCAACTATGGCTTTTGCCTAAGTTGTTCAAGTATTTCCTGTTGCTGGAACTATCGAGAAAAAAAGAAAAAGCCTTAAAAAACACCCCTAATATTATTCAAATTTGTGTATAATTTTTTCTCAACTACCGTTGAATTGATGCAGTTTCCCTAGAATTTAGAAAAGAAAAGAAAAGAAAAAAAAAGATGAAGTTATTTCATGGATATTAACTTGGTCTTTCCATACGACCAAATGCACTTTTGGAAGAGTTTTTATTACCAGCGTGTAATAAACTATTTACATTCACTCTCTTGTGAATAGAGATAAATTAGTTTCTATGAACTAGTTGGCCATGAGGTTATCATATCCACAAAGTTCTACAACCATTTTAGAAATTATGCAGATAAAAATAAAAAGAGAATATCCATAATCCAAAGTAAATAAACATTTCATATTCAGAAGCAATCCATGCAAACTCTATAATGAGAATTTAAAAAAGATTTCAACAACATATTTGTGCTTTCAGTTTTCTACTCTAACATCAATATTCTTTGACCATCTTCTGAAAACATCAGCAGTCTTGCTGTTGTTTACAAAGTTTGGTTTAGTTTGGTACAGGGGTACAAGAGTGGGGTATCCAAGAAACTCAGACTCACAAACCTATTTAATGAGATACAAGACTAGCTTGATGACCATTTCTCTTCAGCAAGTGCCGAATGCTTCGACATCAAGAAATCATATTCAAGATGCATTACAATAACAAACATGAGCACAGAAGTTCATCATCATCAGCCTTTTAGCATTCATTGTTCAATATAAACCTTCCCCAAGATTTGCCAGATCTCTCTATCATGCGCATTGCAAAGCCAATACTTTTTGAACTTGTCTAGTTTGTCTTGCTATGTTATATTCTTCTGGCCAGGGTTTCATACGTAATCTCTGGGAATCCACATTGTGAGTCATAATATTCAGTGGTTGTCTGATATTCTTGATACATTACTAGTCTATTGCTATTTCAGTTTTCTAATGAATTCTATGATATCTCAGCCTATCATTTTTCCCTAATATATTGTGCTGTCTTGTGATATCTCCACATTATGTTGAGCATGATTCTCTCTTGAGCACATTGCATGGTTTTCAGTTTAAGGGTCAATCATTTGGTAAGCTTCCATGTTCCAGCTCCATAGGTGACTATCAGGAGAATGCATCAGGAGTTACAGTAAAAAAAGAATGTACTTGGCAGTGAACAGGTTGATAATCTCTTCCAAAAGCTAACCGTATATTAGCATATTTAATGCCATTCCTAGTATATATATAGTCTGGATTTTTTAATTTGACTGAGTGGGAGCAGTATGAATTTATGTTGCTCTAATCTATATATAATCTAAAGTAGAGTAGCATCCCAAATATCTTTACCGTCAGTCCAGTGGGAATAACTGTTACTAAGAAGGGGTGCACAAATATTAGAAAAAGTCCATTGCCAAAATGGTGCCCAAGAATTTTCAAGTCATGTTAAGTCACTTTCTTTAGGTTTTTCTTCTATCAAAACTAACTCATAGTGTCTACTTTGCTCACACCAGTCCTGGTCATTTCGACAAGTATATTTGCCACTATATTCTACCATGATTCACATGGAATTTGCCAGGCCATTTTCATTACTGGCATAAGACTTTATTGCACTTTCAGCTAATGCTTAGGAAATGTAGTATTTATAGTTTTGAGAGCCCATTGCACATTTTTTACCACAAGCTTTTGGCAGATATATGATCTGGAATCTTAGCCTTGAGAACTCCTTGTATTTCTTCTTGTCTTTACTTAATCATCATTATCAGTAATGCCTTGGTATGTCTGGAATCATCCTTATTGGAACAATATAATACAATATCTCTTCCTATTTCAGCTAAAAATGTAGCCATGGCCTCTGCAGCACAGTCACAAGCCTTTTTCCTTTCTATAACAAGTATCTTTTAATTCTCATGGCTCAAGCTAGTTAGCAATTATCTTTTGCCTATAGCTATATACAAGTTCTTGTCTATACCTAAACAGAAGTACTAATTTTGCATTGTTGCCTATTAATCCTTAAATGTTGATATATCCATGCTTCTGTCTTTAATATTGTCTATCTGTACGGATATCTTTATTCCTTTGCTTAACTTTTACATGACATTATGAGTTGATATTAAGTAATCTGACCCTGATTGAAATTATTCAAAGGAACATGATAACACAGAGCATGTTAGATCTCAAGTCAAACTAAGATAGTGGATGACTTAGTTTACAGCAAAATAAACCAACATAGGTCAACATCACAGACATCCACTCTTGCCAGGAAATATCATTCCACACACGCAGGATCTGACATTTCTAGTAGCAACCTTCCATTATTAACTTCCAAGCCTTTTTTCATTAAAATGGTCTTTAAATCCTTCAGTAGCAAGAGAAAAGTGAGTGATTCCCTACAAAGCTGTATTTCTCAGATTACCAGATTAACATATCCAGCAATCTGTGAAATGCTTGAACTGGTCAAATTGATGTGATCAAAACAACCAAGATAGCAATACTACTTTGATGGAGTAATAAAATACCTCATTTTAGAACTCTGGAGAATACCCAGCAATAAAACTTTTCTTAACTGATCATAAAATACACTGATCAAGAAAATAATACCACAACACAATACATTAACAATCACTGAAGATCAACAATGACAACATTATATTGATCAGCAGTACTACAGACATAATAAAACAACTTCTTACAACATAATAGTGTATTTAGACAGCAATCTTTCATTGACACACATTTAATCAAAAACAGTGAAGGAGAAATCTTTTTTTGATTTTTTTTAATCAACTTATTAAAAAACATCAGTTTTCTGCCAGTCCTAATAATGGCCCAAAGCATTTGATAATCACACACTTTTTGACAAATTTATATTCATTTAATCCAGACACACAGTGACTTGAACGTAGATCAAAGGTGATATAAAAAATTTCAAAAAACATTCCCTATATATATGTATATAGATAGTAATAGGGAGCAAACTATATCATCTGGGTTATGATATTAAATCAGTGTAAATTTTCAAGGTAAAAAAACAGAAGAGGGTAAAACAGACAAAAGAGAGAGCATATAGATCAAAAAAGACAAAGGAGAAAAAACAAGTCAGAGAGCATATGAATGTAAGATGAGAAATAAAAAAGTAGATTACGGTTTTATATTTTAAATTTTTGGTGTTTGCAACCAGATATTAAACTGCCATATTTCCTAACTTGTCTCTCTGATACAACCTTTATATACAACAAGTGCAAAAAAATTCCCATGCACAATTCTAATACAGCTTCAAAAGTGACAGAATTTGAGCAAAGATTTCTGATTTTTGTACATAAATTTCCAATGATCAATCTTGTTTCAAGATTTTTTTAATTTTTGTATTTTTAAATCTTTGGTCCAAATTCTGTCAATTTTGAAGCTGTACAAAGATGTTAGAATTAACTTTTTGAAATGTGTCAGATACTTATTGTACTCACTGTATATATATAACTCACTATACATGGATAAATAGATAACATTCCCATGTGTTTTCAACATAGATACAAATGGAACTGGGTTTACAATTTATGATTTACAATGCATTCGAGTTCAAAAAAGTTTATACATATCTTCAAATCTATAAGATCATTATGTCTCAACCCTTATTTTCTTACATATTGATTAATTTTCTTCATCATATCTTTCAAAATTATAACCAGTTGCTTAATCAGGATATCTCAACTAATCTCCTCTTCATGTGCTATTGTCATATAAAGTTGAGGTGGAGAGGGCCCCTCAAAATTGCCCATCTTATAGATAAGGTAATCTGAGCTATCTTATTTCAACAAGCAAGGGAAGAAATGATTCATTTAATATCAAAATAGCAGCAGAAGGTTATATTCTATTGAATTTTCAGTATCCTGGAGAAAATCCAGAGAAGTCTCCAGAGTTTAAGATGCAACTGGCTCATTTCACTTCAGGAAGTAATCTCAATAAACATGAAAATCACATGGCCAGTGATGGTAGTGAGAGTACATATAAATACCAATTTCCAGGACTTAAAATGGCCTCAAAATTGGCCAATTTTCTTAAAAACTACTCATGGGGCTTACAGTGCCCTGGAACCCCCAGCTGCACAGGTTCACTTATCCGTGATAAACACCACTGTAATCCCCCAGCATAAGTTTTAGATACAGCCTTACAATATACCTAGTTCTCCAAATCCATTTCCATCACTGCGTATAGCTAATTAGAAAACACTATTTCTCAAGTAGCAAAACTACCTTTCAGTAAGTATTGCTGACTAAACTTCTTATTTAATGTGTATCTGTAGAGACAGTTATAACAGATATAGTATGAAGACTTATCCTTTAAACTAAAGATAAGTTAACCAAGAATTTTAGTTCAAAAACCATGTTTAGGCCTATTCAGTGTTTATGGCATCAATTAGTCTTGTAAGACTATAGATCTGTACCTAAAAAGTCTTGTTTTCAGTTTCTCTGGGGCACAGGCCTAGGCAAGGTTGTATGAAAGACAGGCAGTTGCTATCTCCACACAAAGATATTGTTCAAGGGAAAGATAGAGCTAATACAGCTTGGCACCAGTGTCGTCACAGGCATTGCCAGAACAAGGCTGATGACAATGTCAGACTACCTTAGAGTCTCAAGTTCTTAGTTTCGATTCCAGAGGTTGACCCATTGTTTTGAAGAGAGTATTTCATACTTAAAATGTCAACTTTTATGTCACAATTTCCAGCATAGTGTCTAAAGATAAAGAAAAATGCTTTCTATTTACTAAGCTACATTCTGGTTCCACCCAAGTAGCCAAGAAAATGGACCAATGGCTCTTCCTCTGTTTTGTTTGTCTCCCCATTCACTGTTTCTCCCAGGTTGGATTTCTTTGAGTTGTCACCAAATCTTTCAAATCAATTGTCTGGGTTCATAACTGAATATTGATCATGCCAGACAATATTGATAAAGGAATCATTTAATTTGAACTCTACTTGTTACTCAGGTACCAATAATATAAAGAAAGTTCTTGTAATTTCCTGATTTTGTAAATGTATGAGGTGACTGGTTACTTTCTATGTAGAGATCAGCTAGACTGACTCTCAAAGTCAACTACAGAGGAATTCACAAATGCCCAGCCATTTTCAGTATTACTGTTATTTCATAGCATATAAGATTGGCTCAAAAGATAACCCTTGTTGTCAATTCCATATTCACTACAATTTGGAAAGGAATTTTAAAAAATGTTCTGGTTAGTAATTCATGATAAACCATCATGCAACCAATGCGTTTTAGCAACAGCAGAGGTGATCAATTAAAAAATTGAAAAAAGGGTTAATCAATGAATAAGTTGCTTCTCTTGCCTTTTTGGAGGCAGAGATAACTAAAAACATCTTCATTTTCAAATAACAGGCAGACACCAACTAAGGGATCAATTTAGCATAAACCTACATTGCCAATTGAACCCCCCACTGAAAACCAAAAAGGGAGAAGTTTTTTTAGACATAATGAGGAGTGAATGCTTAAATTTTCAACCTTCTACACATAATACATACATACATACGTAGCCAGCTAGACCAGGTTAAAATCTAAGAGGAACCTATGGTGACAGTTTTGGTTGATGTTTTTTTCAAATTTTTTTTCAAAGTAATGATGAGGAACTTAGGGAAATGCAGTATTTGTTTTATATTATCAGCTGAAATAGGGTTAGGAGTCTCATATGCCATCAAATACAGTATCTTCAAAAGATAGATGATATAATGGGTATGGAACTTCGAAAGATTTAGTTTTAGGGGAAATACTCAGATAATAATGGTTATTATTCAGGATTCTATACTAAGTGCTGTCATCATTACAGAAGCCAAAAACGGTTATTTTATCATCATTTCAGATTCCCCACTTACTTGCCTTTATGAGCATTGGTATCCACTGCAGGGGGACAAATAGGGTATTTGCACCTCCCTGCCTCCTTGGATCAGGTTAACTCACTGAAGATGACAGATTTGTAAGTTGAAACCTTATAGCGGTTAGACATCAAGGGGTCACTATCAACAATGACAGCTTCGGGCAAGTCACAGCTTAAGTATTCCATAGTCCTTTACCTGACAACCAATATCCAGATGTACATTTTTGCCCCCCCACCACTAAAAAAATGCCAGTGGATGCCCACGTCTATGAGTTCTCTATTAAAAAGAATAAGACAAGTGTGAATGCTATTTTTTAAATAGTAAATCATGATTTTATGAATAAAATTGACACTTTTTAACTTTGTTTTCAAAATGCAATGAACTGATAAGTAAGGCAATATTTTTTTTCTTTAGGGAAAACTTCAGAATTTATCAACTTTTAGCACCCTTTAGACGACTCTGTACATCAAGCAAAAAGTTTGTTCTATCTCTGTATGCTCTGAATGATGGCATGTTTGAATTTTGCAATAGTGTCGTTATGTCTATTTCAGTGATACATAAGCAGACAAACAAGTCATAAGCTTTCAAATTACTAAGTTTACAAAATTTTATGGTCCTTGAAAAAAAATGCAGAGTGCTAAGGGTTAATGACTATCTTGGTCAATTTCAATATTTATTCTAAATTGCCCTTTAATACAAAATGTGACACTGGGCCACTCATTACTGAGGCTTCTGCAAAATCAACTCATGCACTCTACTCAAGCCGCAGACATATGGTATGACCACACACTTACATTCTTTAGACAACACCTTTCCATCACATTAAAAGAATATCTCTAGTCCCTAAGCTAAAAGTGATGTTTCTGGAAAGCATAAATAATACTTCAATATCATATCAACAGGAAGCATTCCCTTATATCCACAATTGTTGAGCTCAGTATACTCCACTATCCTTTTGGGCTGCGTTGAACCAAGTTAAGCTGATTAAATACTTCAAGGGGTTTAAGCTGTTATTTTTTTCTCAAAGCAGATTGCTTTTACACTAATGATAGTTTAAAAACAAAAATATGCTTTCAGAAATCCCACATAGAAAAAAAACATATTATCAAAAGGAAAAGAGAGAGAAGTATCAATCAAAAAATAGCTTTTATTTCAAAAGCAAGGAATTAGAGGTGCAGCTAGAGATTTAGGCGGATTTAGGGGAGATTTTTCAATAGAAATACAGTAGGTTGGTTACTATTTTGGGGGCCCCCTCTATTGAGCACCCTCCAGCTATTCCTATGTCTGAAATGGACTAACATTTGAAAATTCACAAAACACCAATCACCAATGGGTACAAAACAATAAAACCACATCTAAAAGAAAAAGAATTCAAAAAGAGAGAGAGAGAAAAGTATAACAGACAAAAAATTATTTTCATTTTAAAGAGAAAATGACCTGAAATGAACTAATGTTAGAACATTCACTAAACACCAATCACCAATAGGCACAAAACCACATCTATGAGGAGGAATTAACATTTACCTGCTGAAAAATCCATTTATTGCACTGAAAAATGGTAAATTGAAAAAATGAAATTTTAATTATGATAATGAGCATGATTATGAAGATAACAGTTGTGCTAAGACTAACAATGATTATATGGTAGTAATAATTATATTGACAATGATTATTCAAACAATATTTCTCATTATCTTTATTAGTTTTGACTACTTTTTACCTTCATATTAATTTTCAGTTGTTTTCATCATCATCAACTCCCACAGTTATTCTATGACTGCAAGCTAATAGTGCGATTGTAAATAAAGAGTAAGCTTCTGGTCAAGTCACATCTCTCCAAGTAGAGGGTAGCCAAGTTTATGCCAGCTGCAATACAATTCCGCCTCAAAAGTTTTATAATACACAGGAGTCAATTTTCACTTTTTTAAATTTAGCCTTTCTTCCGACAATTGGCGCCATGTAGTCAAAACTAATAAAAATATTGGGTTACAATACTTCATCCAATAATAAAAATGATTATTAGAATTAACATTTCTCATCTTTGCTGGGTTTTTTTTGTTTGTTAATGACATATTGTAGAGAGATATCTTTTGTAACAAGGCATTAAACTTTCCAGCAGCAGAAGAAAAAGAAAGACAGAATTTAAAACAAAGAATGAGACATATGCAATCAAGTTTTCCTAACAATATGACACCACCAATTAGCCCCAATTTTTTAATACCAAAGACAGAATTACCTACTCTTTCTTCTACCACTGTGATATGCCATGATTCAGATGACTGGTGTTAGTAGGAGTGTATTATGGATAAAATCACATTTCAATCTTTGCAACTTTCTCAGCTTTTCTTGTCTATTTTATCATTTTCATGGTCTGTTTTTTTAAAACCTATTGGACTTCACAACAAGTCATGTCTCCAAATGTTTGATCAGTCATTAAGCAAAACTTTTGATTCCACTCTCTAAATGAAATGCAGAGTACTCCACTAATTTGTTGGCACCTAGAAAAAAAATCTCACTGAACCCGAAATAAGTATGACACATTTTAATATTCAGACAGCATATAATTTGCTATCTACATGATCTAAATGTGGGGCTGCACAAAAGATGATGGCGGTGAAATATAGAGTCCCTTGACAACAAATCCTGTTATTTAGCACCACAGCATGGTCAAGTCTGCTGCACAAAAATCTTGTTGCTACTGACAACATCTGGTACTGACCAGGCTCGACATTACTCAACTTCAGTGATCTCATGAGAACCAGGGTATCCAATGCAATTTGGATGTAAGAGAAGAGAGAGAGAAACACACGAAACATTAAATCCATCAATTATGCTCTTCAGAAAGTCTTGTAACCAACTGAACCACCAGTATCTATTGATTTGCGTCAAACAGGGCATTTGCCCCCCATCCCCAAAAGCAAGGAGGTTTGGAAGTTGAAACCTGATAGAAGCCAGGGGTCAAACAGTGACAGCTTAGGGTGTTACAGCTTAAGCACTCCCTAGTCGCCTTTTGCCTCCACCTAGAATACATCTTTCCCCCCTCCCGTGGGAAAGTGGCAGTGGACACCCATGAACTGAACCCTGATTTTCTTGATACATTCTGATCAGAGAGTGTTTTGTTCTTCGTTCACCAGCTTAAATGAATATTCTTCATTTTTTATATCCATCATTATTTTTTGCCTTGGTTCTGAAAACTAGATGATGGAATAGGAAATTTGTAATAATGTAACAGTATATAGGATAATGAGAAGGAACACAGATGAGTCATCACCATTATCTTTTAAATGCAGCTGTGTTTACAACATAATTCTTAAATCATAATATTGATATAATTTCAGACAATAACTTTATGATTATCTATACATCTAGACAGGTATGAATAGACAGAGATAGATATGAATAGACAGAGATAGATATGAATAGATTAGAGAGACAAACATAAAGAGATAGACGAACAGAGAGAGAGGGATTAACAGAAAGAAAGATGAACAGAGAGAGAGATGAATAGAGAGAGAGATAGATAAATTTGAACATAGATAGATACAGAAGGTAAAAGAGAGAGATGAGCTGGTATGGAGGAATGAACAGGCTTAGATAGTGAGAGAAAGAGGAAGAGGAACAGAGAGAGAGAGAGAGAGAGATGAACAGGCCTAGATAGTGAGGGGGGTCAAGGCTTGAAAAGAGATGCAGAAAGTGAGAAGCGTGATGAACAGGCTTAAATAGGTAGATGGTGAGACAGAGATGAAGAGGCTTAGATAGAGAGTGAGAGAGGAACAGGTTAAAATAGAGGATGAGCAAAATGAACAGTCTAAGAGAGAGAAAAAAAGAGAGAGAGATGGACAAGCTTATATAGAGAAAGATGAACAGGCTTGGATGATGAAAGAGAGAGAGTGAGAGAGTAAGAGAGATATGAACAAGCTTAGATATAGAGTGAAAGATATGATCTGGATTGCATAAATAGTGTTAGAATAAGCAGATAGATAGTGAGAAAGAGAGATGAACCGGTGAGAGCAAAATGAATAGTCAGGATAGATAGAGAGTGAGAGAGAAATGAACAGGCTTGGATAGAGATGAATAGGCATAGAGAGAGGTGAATGGGCTTAGAGAGATGAACGGGTTTGGATAGATAGAGAGAGATGAACAGATAGATAAAATATCAGAACTACTAAAAATGGTCTGGGTTTTGGTGATTTTTAAACCTTAGACAAACATTTGAAATGAACTAATATCATTGTAGTTTCTGGCATACTTTAAGATCTTTGTAACATTGTTAATAGCGGTGATTTTTAAAGTGCGTGCAGCAGCACCCCCTGCTCAGTAAGAGAGAATGGGAGAGAGGAAAATGTTTGGGAACCACAGATTTATAGGATTAAAGATCAATCTTCTGACATAGCAGATATATTTAAGCATTGGAATTCCAACTGTATTCCCCTAAATACCCTTTTCTATATCTACTAAGTCTACCTTGATGCAGTACACAGCCAGATGGGTAGAACGGGGGTAGAAAGAACGTGTCATATCAATCTGATCAGTGCTTAAATACTTAACTTGAGCACTGGTGAGACATACATGGATATTTCGAAGCATTATAAAACAAAAAAACAGGCATGAAAATTCTATCTTCAAAATGATCAGCTATAAAGAAGTTATAGAGCCTCCCTTTCTATAAAAAAGATAAGGGTCTTTAATGAATCCACTGCTGTTGTAAGTTGCTATCATCATCACCCTTTCAACATCTGTCATTGGACATAGATCTCCCCCAGGATTCAGCACACCTTTCTATCATGGCCAATACTTTCTGAATTAGTCTAATTCATCTCTTTATCTTGTATTCTGCCAGCCTTGGTTGCACATATGATTTCTGGGGATCCATGTTGGGAGTTGTGATGTCCATCAGTTGTCTGCCATTCTTGCAACATGACCAGCCCATTGCCATTTGAGTTTTCAAATGGATTTTATGATGTCTCAGAGTCCTATTTTCTGTCTGATATATTGTGCTGTCTTGTGATCTCTCCATGTGAGATTCAGTATGATTTTCTCATGTATACATTGTATGCTTCTCAGTTTGAGGTTCTGTCTCTTGGTTAGATTCCATGTTTCAGATCCATAGATGACTATTGGGAGGATGCATTGGTTGTAGACTCTTCTTTTTAGGACTAAAGGGATCTTCTTGTTTTTGAAAGTTGAGCTTGCTCCGTCAAAGACTTGCCATCCTAGAGTGATTCTTTGTTTGATTTTTCTTCTTTTGAGGATTTCATGAAGATTTGTTATCCGTGGTAGATGTAGTGGTCTACTTTGTCCAGTTCTGTGTCTTCGATTTTGATCATTGCGTTTTTATTTCTGACATGGTTACACATGACTTTTGTTTTGCTGAAGTTCATTTGTAAGCCAACTTTTATGCTTTCTTCATCTAGCATCAGTAGGAGGTCATATAGGTTCTCTGCAGAAAGAGCGATGTCGTCCACAGATCTCAGATATTCACATCTATTTTTATTCCTTTATTTTCCCAGTTTAGGTTTTGATAGGTCATCTCTCTCCTGTTGTCATTGGCTTGGGGTTTTTGCATCACAAGGCAAGTAATGTGGCTGGGCCTTTTGGGGCCAATGACCTAGCAGGAACAGGTGTTTTCTTGGTGTTTTAGTTTTCCTGTATTGTCTGCAGTTTTGAGATTAGGTTTTCACTCATTAATCAATTCAGTTTTGGGACTATTGTCCCCAATTTCACTGTTTCCTTGGACCAGGAGGTGTAGCTAGAGATTTGGCAGAATCTGGGAGCCCAGGTCCTTGGGAGGCCCCTCTAACATTTAATGAGATTTATCAGTAGAAATTCACTAGGTGAACTACTATTTATAAACCTTTTGGGCCCTAACCTCCATTAGGGGCCTCGGAGTATTTTCAAATAGCCCCCTCTTCCTCAGCTATGCCTCTACCATGGACATGTATCATTGGAATGGTTATGTAATAGTTTTGCTCTTCTTCATCTGAAATACCACAGACCAACAAAGTCACAAGAACTAAATGAAAATGTACTAAACAACTTCTAAAGACTAGATTTAATATACACCTGAGGAAAGCTGGAGAAATTATCAGTCAAAGCATTAGGTTGATAATGAAAATAAAGACGAAAATATACAAAAATCATCTATAATATTATTTTGCTTTTTCCTTTCTGCATCTGAAGCTTTTGCTTTCAGTCATAACATGATGGAAAGGTTAGGTATTTTAATCAGAGAAAAGGAATAGAGAGGATAGAAAAAAGCCAGGTAGTTTAATTAGAGGGTTGAAAAAGAGATGGCAAAGAAAAGGTTAGGTAGTTTGATAAGAGGGTAGGAAAGGAGAAGAGAGAGAGAGTTTGGTTGTTTACTGAACAGTAGGAAGATTTTCACATATGCAAGTAATCCATTTTTACATAGCATTTAGATAGAAATGTGGACTGGCAAAGAAGATTGAAAGGGTTAAAAGGGAGAATGAGAAAATACAGGCAAAGTTCAAGAGAACAACAGACGCACAAGATAGTGGATGATCTATGTTATCAACATGGAATTTCCACGGGTTCAGCTAGTAAAGAATAATAAAAACACTTAATCTCAGAACTTGGAAAAATAATACAAATTTTGAGTTGGTTATTGTCCTCTTAAATGTATATATTAGAGAATTTTTCAGTTTCCTGTTCTAAAAAAACAGGAGATAGCTGAGTAAAATACTTCCAACCTAGCCAGTTCTTACATTGATGCTATTTACTTTAGACTCTAATACCCAGTGTGATTCTGTAAGAATGGCATGTTCTCATAAAGAAGATGGAAAGGGAAAAGAAAGGAAAAGTACTGAACAAATTACAATGACAATAGTTTTGAAAATATATGAAAGAATGAAGATATTTCATCTCATCTCACTTTATGAAACATAACCATTTCTTTCCAACTTTTGTTTGAACAATCCAATTTCTTCTTCCCATCTTCAATGTAAATAATAAGATTTGATTGTTCAAACAAAATTTGGAATTTTAAAGGCTCTTCCCACCGTTAGAGACAAAACCATTTCTACCTAGCCCAATATCAAAACTCCAAGTTGACCAGGTGTCACAAGGTCTTGTTCAATGTTACACTCTGGTAAGAAACACTTGGCACTCGAAAATCAACAATTCAACATATTTGGCATTTATCATAACTCTGACATTGAACAAATCCATCCAATATCAATGAAATGACTCCAAAAAGTCTGTTATAATATTGGCACTAATTCAGATTATTAGGTTAGAGCAGAGGGTCTCAACCAGGTGGGAGTTTTAGGCTTTCATGGGGATTGGGGGCTGCAGATTTGCAGGTTCAAACCGTTCAATATTGATCTTTTGCCACTGCTAGTATAGTGGAATTCCTTCACCGTTTTCAGAAATATTCCAAGTAAATGCTTATGTGATAATATAGAAAAAGATTTTTGATAGTATATCCATATTATTTGGTATGCACATTTTGAATCAGACCATCTAGTAAATAGAGAATGACATTCTGACATGAAAAGGAAGGGAACCACAGATTAAGAGAAAGGAAAGTTTTTAGAATGAGAGAGAGACTGGATCATCATAAAACTCATACTGTCTGACTGAAGTATTTGGGGAATGAAAATTACAATATTTCTCTATCTGTACAACATGTTTTGTAATTGCATTTCCTAAACTCAAGCTCATCAGAACATATCCTAACTCCTGAAGCATAAAAGCTTAAACCTTTCATACTCCAGAATAACAGCACATTAGACTCATAGTAATCTCCATGAAATCCTCAGAAGAGGAAGAAATCAGGTCAAGAATCACTCAAGGTTGGCAAGCTAGGTTGGAGCCTAACTAAATGATTGATCTTCAAACTGACAACCATGCAAGGTGCACAGTAGAGAATCATAGTCAACATCACACGGAGACATCATGAGAGAGCAAAGTTTATTAGAGAAAAAAACAGGAGTCAGAGATATCACAGAAATAATTAGAAAACTGAAATGACAATGGGTTGGTCAGGTTGCAAGAATGTCAGACAACTGCTAGACATTATGGCTCACAACAGTCGGGCCACTTTTATCACATATCCATGGATAGACAAGTGGTCTAAGGCACCAAAATCGGGGTAAAATGTTTATCAAGTACAAAGTGTATGATATACAAGACTAATTGATATCTGTGAAAAAATTCACTGCTATAATCAAATTTCTAAGACATGATCTTTATAAAAGAGACCACAGAACTTGTAAGTGAAAGAGTCCATCGATTCAAATGATGGGTAGAAGATATTCTCATTGAAAAATTGTCACTTTCAAGTGGAGGAGTCCATTGTGGAGGACAGACAAAATCATACAGTCCATTATATGATGAAAGAATTTCCAATAACTTAAAAAAGAAAGAAATCTTAACAACAGAAAAAGGAATTAAGATAGCAAATTAAGGTATTAGGGATCAAGCAGGGTAAATGGGCATTCGACAATAGATACCAGCATGCAATCCAACCAGATATGTTGTCTGCTTAAACTCAAAGAATGTCAAGAAGAGGAAAACGTTGAAACACACAAATTTAAGGGAGAGGCAGCAACAATCAAGGGAGAATAAAATGAACCAAGAAACAAGCAATCCTGGATAAACAGGTATTTCTATTCCATAACCTAATGCAGGGTCTTTGGGGCACCACAGATGATCTCATCAAGGTGCATCAAGGGTGAGATAGCCTGATGGAGCCCATCCCTCTTCAGGCTGGTTTGGGAATAAACTGGTTTTCAACCATAGTTAGAGAGCCCAGTTTACCCTACTATTTACGTACAGCCGGGGATGGAAGAGACAGAGTCATGCTTTTCCTAAGGGCATTAGTACAAAGTGAACTTGGCTTGCCAAGACTATTCTCCATGCTGTTAATTATTCAGCCACTCCATACCTCTGAACCAGATATGCAAAGATGTAAAAACAGGAAGACAGGTAGAACATCTAGAAAATAGATGAACATATTTATCTGCCAGCTCATTTATACGGAGAAATATTTATGCAGGTGAATCTACAAGAACAGATAGAGATACTTGTAGATAAATGGTCAGAGAAATAAACAGCGAAACAGATGTGTTGATAAAGTGATTGTCATGAACATACAGAGATCAAAAACTGGTGGATAAATAGGAATCAGAATTTTTCAATGTAAGAAATAGAAAAGGTTAGTAAAAGGGCTATACAGGAAAGAAGCTATTCTAAAAAGATTGTTAAGTCATACATATGTACATGCAGATTATACTCATGTTGGTTACATGAAATAAAAATAACCAAAACATCAATTTGAACATTTAGCCATTAGGAGCCGCATTGGTTCCTTTCTTTTCTATGGTTAGCTCAAATGAAGTATTAACAATTGTCACTTAGCTGCTATAGCTTTATTGTAGCGTTCTTTTATGGCAAGCTCCTTCAGGCTTAGCTTTTTTGCTGTAGCCTATTTGTAGCTGGTTGTTTCATGGTCTTGGCTCTTTTTTTTAAAGCTTCATTGTGGCTAGCTCTTCCAGAGTTTTGGCTTTTTTGTCATAGCTTTCTTGCAGCTAGCTCTTTTAGGATCTTAGCTCTCTTGTTGTACCTTTCTTGTGGCTAGGGCTTCCAGAATCTTTACTCTTTTGTCATAGCTTTCTTGGGACTAGCTCTTTCAGGGTCTGAGCTCTTTTGTCATCGCTTTCTTGTGGCTAGCACTTTCAGGATCTTTGCTGGTTTGTCATAGCTTTCTTGTGGCTAGCTCTTTCAGGGTCTCAGCTCTTTCATCATAGCTTTCTTGTGGCTAGCTCTTAGTGGGTGCACCAATTGTCATGAACATAAAAAGATCAAAGACTGGTAGATAAATAGCAAACTAATTAGGCAGATCTAAAAGGTAAATTGATGTGATTCATAAACATTATTCTTCATGGAGATCATTTACAAACATCACTTGTATTCCTTTGGGCATTAATGGCACCGTCTATTGAATTCCTGGATGCCTAACATCAGATGCTTTCTTCTTCAGAGACTGCCAGGAACCATCACCAGAAGAGAAAGAATCAATACCCAAGTCAACACTAAAGAACAGTGGTATCTCTGTAATATAACCAGGCATAAACATTGTAACAATTGGTTCTTCTCCATATTGTTAGAAACTGTCAACATAGGTTTCTTCAGTTTTTAAGTGTTCCAGCCAACTATCTATCTATCTAATTATCTATCTATCCATGTGTCACATGTACAAGACACCCAAATAGAGCTAAGTGCTGAAAATTTAAACATTTATTCATTATTATATCTTTAGGATGGGTGGTCCTATTTGGATAAGATGAATTTGGTTCCAGCTAGGTCACTATTAACAAGGTTAAGTTGAAAAAAATTTAAGAATAAGCAAGTTTTAAAATTAGAAAAAATGCTAACTCAAGTGAAAATTTTATTTTTATAATTCTTTATTTGGTAATGATATTTTCATTGTGAGTTGTTTGAATTTTAACATAGATATATTATTTGGATGTAGAAAATATAACACAAAATTCAAAATTTCGTAATATAAGAGAATTTAAGTGATTCTGGCAGGCTGGCTGTATATGGATGTTCGTATCATGCGTACAGGCAGCACCAATGGAGCTAGATGCTGAAAATTTAATCATTTTAAACATCCTTATTATGTCTAGTAAAAAAACATTTTCTTTGTTACTGCCTGACAGGCCAGTCCAGCACTGAACATATTTCCACATGCACACATCACTGCTCAACATGTGCAGCATTCAATATATCCTATTCCCTAATGCATACATTCTGAATATGCTGCACCATCGGAGCTACAGGACTGGAAATTTATACATTTACTCTTTATCTTTTAATGGATCACATCGAACATAGTATGCAGCCAAAAGATGAGGGTCTCATGACTGTTTCTATTGAGTGACTAATCAGACCCATTTTCATTTTAGTACAATTGAAGGGTGGAAAAACTTCTCTTTTTGGAGTTTAGATTTTGGCCTCATCATTCAAATAATATTTTCATATCATTTATTTATTATCATACACTGATTCTCTCAAACTAGCTTTTTTCATCTTGGTTGTAATAGTCACAACGTTTCGGCCATTATACCCCTGACCTTCTTCATCTGTCTGTCATAGTTGGTAATATTCTGTGAATTTAAAACTGCACCTCTTCATTCAATCTGCTATTTATGCTAGAGGGATTCTTGTATATTTCCATTTTTCTGTCCATGTGAGTGGATATCTTGCATCACTTATTTCTTCTTAGTTAATTCATCCTTTTTAAGTTAGCAGTTATTTGATCACTTAACCTGAATCAATTAATTCACACATACATCAAGCATATAGGTATATATATATATATGTTTATATATATATATATATATATATATATATATATATATATATATATATATGAGCACAAACATCTGGTTATATATCTACAGCTAGATGTTTTTCTACATATTCCAAGTATGAGGAAATGAGATACATCAGAGGCTCTAAATTCCCACACTGTGACAGCAACAAAGCCTGGTAATATTGTGAGGTATTGCTGGAGCACCCTAAGTTAGTGATAATGATGTTCAAGCCACAAAGCCAATGAATTATTAAAACACATCAAAATATGGTTCCATTCTATGTGGCAAGAGACAACAATTTCTTTTAACATTGAAACTAAGTAAAACAACAATCAAAATTTTTTTTCTCACAAAATCACCAAGATGAAAAATTCAATTAGAAGAAATTACTATCTTTCTCATCTTTACTTGTATAAATTTCAGAAAATACCTGAAAATTATAGATCTGGCAGTGAGTGATTTCATTAGATTTTATATAATATGGTTATTTTTTCAAGCATGTGTTACTATCCAACTTTCAAAATCCAACTCTAAGTTTTCTCAACATAAAAAATGACAATAATCAGTTGTGAAATTAACTCTCAAAAGCCAAACCTTTTAAAACTTTTGATGAGATCGATTAATCATTAAGAAAACAATTATCAGTTAAACAAGAAAAGACTGTTCAGAAGATACAACATTGTTTACACAATTTTTGACATATGTCTCTGACATTGACAAAATTACATTTCATAAAAATTTCAATACTTCATAAAAAATACGAATGCATTTATGTAAAATAATTTGTTAAATATAAAGAACCCTATTCTCTTAGTAACACGTACCATTGACAATCACTTTCTTCCTGCCCCTCACTATTGACCACTAAATGGGAAAAAAATATTGGTATATTTGCATGCATACTTGGGTAGATTTTTCCATCTTTCATATCCAGCTAACTTTCAGCTAACTTTATAGCTAAAAGTGTTAAGTAGGTCCCAAAACATTAAATGCTGAAACATGAAATCTCTGGGTGTTTAAATTTCATATTCATGAATGTATTATTTATTTAAAACTTCAAAATATTTCAGGAAGTTTATTGAAATGTGTTTCTAAATAGTATACTCATAGGTTTCAGGAGCCTGAACATTTGTAGCTATAGAATCAGTGGGATATGAAAAATGAACAAATCCAGCCATTTAAGGCTTTAGAATCAACTGGAAATCGAAAATGAACAAATCTAACCACGTTAAACCATCTTTAAGGAAGCAAGGAAAGCAACTCTTGTTGAAATTTTGTGCAACCAATTTACATCTATGCGTGAAAAAATTACCAAAATGTTTCCCCTCACTTATGACCCCAACTTTCAATAAACGTTGTCATCTGAATATAAACCTTGCAACGTTAAGTGTTCCAAGAAGTACTTTTTAGTAGAGAAACATCTTGGTCTCGATTTTTATTTCTTGAAGAAAATACATTGATATTTATCGAAGAAGGTATTCAAAAATAGCAAATAATACAGAAAAAGTTGTTTTTTTTCTAATTGAAATGAAATCATTTGTTTTACTTTATTTTGAGGAAAGTCATTAACATTCGAATTTTTAGGGCACAATTGAATCTCTTCTTCATGGACAACATTAACACGATGAAGAGAATCAACTGTACGAAAAAAATTGGAATGATAGATCCTTTTTCGACGCACCACAAGATACCTTGTTTTCTTTTAACGCCCTGATTTCCCTTGAAAGATGGGAGAGAAAAAAAAAAGATGTAATTCAAATTGCAACATTTATCTTTTTTATTGCCTCGTAACACAATTATGACGACCTTAACACTGAAGAAGAGAAACGGCGTCTCATCTGGGCTACAACTGAAGATTGGCACAGAGGAGATTTTGATGGAGAGAGATAAGGCAGCCAGTCACTTTTTTATGGAGTCCATCGCATGGATAATGATAATTGAAAAATCCTCCAGTGACACGTAACCTAAGGCCAAATCATGAATTGAGAAAAATAAAGTTAAAAACGAAGTAAGATGATGTTTTGAAATCACAACGACAGAACTTCCATTATCACGGTGATACTTATTGCGATTTTTGCTGGGCGGATGGAAAAAATATTACATTTGAAAGATCGTGGAGGCAGAAGCAAAAAATATTATTTGATGGACTCCATACGAAAATTTTTCAAAAAGCTCGTTTTAGAGAAAAGGAAAAATTATTACGTCATCACCATCATCATCATCATTATCATCATCAGCAGCAACCTGTTACCATCCGTCGTTGGAAATATCCCTTCCCCAGGATTCCCCAGACCTCTCTATCATGGGCATCGCAAAGCCAGTACTAAGGGTTGGAGGTGATACATGAGGAGCCATTGAAAGGGGCAAAAAATAATGCTTGAATCAGAACTTTAAAAATCATAGCATTTACAGTTGCCCGTATTTTCCATGTGCGGGTTCATGGGCAAAATGAAAGAAGAATGGGACCCCCACACACAACTAAAGACAGACACACACCTAAAACCTTAAAAAATGTTTTTTCTAAAAAGTTTACAAATTACTGGAAAAAACGTAGGTTTTATGGATTGAAAGCACATAAGATTTTCTCCCATTTTACTGGTTCATTCATGAATTAGTAACTTGTTTTCATTGTTTTCTGTGGCAATTGTTTACTGCTCCGTTTTAGAATGACTGGCGTTCCAGCTGCAGAATAACAGATGCTGATGACCCTAACTCCAACTTATCGTTCGTATCTATCAAATTTTTCATATATTTTTCTTCTCTTTACAAAATGAAAAAAAAAACAGTAGTCTGGTGTCAGTAGAAAAATATACTGCAACATTAGAGAAAAAAAGAAGAAAAAGTAAAACATTAAACATAGACCACTTAAAAAATCTGAAAATGCCATTCTGAGGATTCATGTCGTCTGCTTCTTTGATTTGAAATTCGTCATCAGCGTCTCTTATTCTGCAGCTGGACGGTAGCCATTTTAAAACGGGAAAGGTTTTTATTTATTTAGAAAGTCTTAGCTTGTTGAAACTCTGAGTTTGAATGTTGACTATGGGAAAATACTCTCCTGTTGATCAACCGAATTTACTCATGAGTCACTCTACTTTTTGATGAATTTTTATTTGAAAAGTTTAGATGCGATTTTTACTTGGAGACAAAACGTCAGTAAAATTTTAATAAGAATTTTTTATCAGATATGAAAGATGAAAATCAAGATACGACTACCACTCCAGTAAATAAGGTATTCAAAAAAAATATTTATTACTTAAGATAAGCCTCCTATCCTCTCGGGCAATGCTCGAAAGAAGTGTCACGCAATCTTAAGAAAAGATGAAATCCTTATTTATTCAGGCGACAAACATAACCAACTTTAAATTGAAATAACTAAATTATGTATACCATACCTTTTATTATTGTCCTTGGTCTTTTATACATCTTACAGTACAATTTTATTTAAAATATCTTCCTATTCCGGAGACATTATTCTTCATCGCAGTCGGTGAGCGTCAGGATATTTTCTCCAAGATCCAAAACACGCATGCGTGCCAAGGCTGTCACTGAAAAACAGCGTCTGTTTGTTTTCCGTTGTTCTACGGTAAAGTTTACTCACGCAGCAAATATCAGCTGTTTTTAATTAGATTTGCCGAATTATCCACAGTGTTCCAGACCATTTATAGATGGTGCAAACTCAAAGTAAACATGCTGACTTTTCCCCTGTATTCTTGAAATTGAAAAAAAGAATTCGCATGAGCGATGGTCAAGTATCAAATGAGTTCTGCCGGCCTTTGTTGGAGTAAATTTGATTCTCGATTAATACTCCATGAATGAAGCCTTAGCCTTAGCCTTTCGCCAAATTAAGCTGCTCAGTTTTACCGTTAAATTCATGAAAAAAACAGGTTTTTATTGAAGAAAATTAAAATGGAAGGTGTCCTAAACTGAAAGAATATTATATCATCGAAGTTTGAAAATACGCATGTTGAGAAGGTTTTCTGCTCCGGCTATTTCAAAATAAACCACTTGAAATTTTTTTTTTTCTGAGATCGAGACTCGAGTGTTGGGGTCATGTGAGCTCACCTTTTATCTAGCAGACAACATTTTTCCGCTCAAAAAACTATCCTTAGTTGTGATTTTCAGTAACGGTGATATAATTACAAAAACTCCTAAACATGAGAAAGACTCGTTTGAGAATTTTTTTTGTTTTTTTTTTTTTGTTTAAGTTTGTGGGAAATTATAACGGAGACATCGTCCTTGAATTTAACAGCATTACTCTACGTCTCCACGCATAAAAAAAGAACACAAGCAACTATCAAAAACAGGTCTGATTAATCACTCATTTGAAACGTTTTCGAAAATGACCAACGTTTTCGGTAGCATGTCATGTTATTGGTGATCAATTAAAACTAAGGAAAAGGGGTGATCAATAAATTATTAACTTCTATCAACTTTCGTCTGAATTTTCAAAATGCTAGCGTGATTAGTGATCAATCTAGTATAAACATACATGGCAAATTGAATCCCTACTGAAAACTTATTTGGGAGGATTTTCTTTTTTTTTAAAGTTTTCTCTTGACACTAGGTGTTATTGTTTAAAATTCCAGCACTCTAATTCAATTGGTGAAGCCTGTAGATGTGATAATACATACATAGCCAGCCAGACCAACTTGAAACTGAAAAAAGCTTTGGTTGACGGTTTCTAAGAAAAACTTGAAGCATAAGAACAGTTAAAACTAAACCACCCAGGGCTGTCTGGGATTTTTTTTCTAGATGTATTTAGAATTGAACTAACATAAGGAGAAAAGTTTTAAAACCTAAGCCCTTTGTTCTAACAGCTGAGGGAGAATTCCTGTCAATAAATTCATGAAACTTATTGATAGTGTGATGCCTTGATTTTGCCTATAACAATGGACACCAACCACTGGGCTGCAAAGTTTGTGCTACCGGGCCATGAGGAAATATGATTTTGCGATATGAAATGATATAAGTTGATTGCACCTTCCTTCATCCCCAGTCACGTCAAGCTAACCAAGAGTAAAATGAAATGAATCAAACAAAAACATTTCAATAGCCAATGAACAAAACTTTTTTCAATTAATTTGAGCTTTTCCAATCATGAGATGTATCTTTATATTAAATTCGTAAGGTAAACACTTCAAGAAGAGAAATTGAGTGCCTTAGCCAGTTATAAATGATTTATAGTTGACTTATCACCTATATTCTGGTCGTGATTACCATATGTTATACCCGCCACGCCATCCCATTGACTGATCTATTGTCAATAAAATCAGTCTGCAGCAAAAGGTAGGTGACCTGTAACCTATAATACTTTGAGAGTCAAGTGATTTGAGAGTCAAGTGATTACGCTTTTCATTTAGCAGACAATATCTCAAGTTAACATAGTTTCCATCCTGATGGAAAAGTTAGAAATAGTGTTCAAATGTAAATGTAAGATCACTTGGGATAAGAGTAATAATGATATTTACTGAGCTCAGCTTAGTCTAGCTCTAGACCATAAGTGTTGGGCACCAAATGAAAAACAAACTCACTTCAGTCATAATAGTGTGCAATACTAGATTGCAAACCATTGCTTCATGGCAAGGCGCCCTGAGAAACTTTGAATCTTATGACACTTATAGCAGTTTGTTTGAAAGATGCATATCAAAAACATGTTTTTTTTTGTCAGTAACAATCTAGAGTGTTCCGAGTATTCTTATTGTACTTGTGGCTTAAAAAAGGTATGTGTGTGCCAAATTTCTGCTCCATCTATCTTTAGTTTTGGCGTCAATACAGTCAGTGCACACACAACAAAGTCTTTCTTATTTGATGAAGATTTATTCATTTTTGATGAAAAAATTAATTTAATTTTCAGTTGATGATGAAAATTTTTTTTAATAAAAAAAATCCAATAAATATTAGTATATTGCTGCTGAAATGTTTCAGACTAAAAAATACAAAAAAAAATTTACATCTAATTTAAAATATACATATACTCGCCATCACAGTCAATAATTGAACAACTGAAGTGTCAAAATTTGAAGACATGTAAAAAAATTCCATTGAAAATTGAATATGGTCTAAATTAATGTTATTCATGACATCACTGGCATTTTCCACTGGAAAACATCTGAAATAGAGTCAAAAAAATATCTAAATTCTGAAGAATCTACATGTTTTTTTTATTCTTTTTTCCTGATAATTAAACCCATCAGAATGAGGCTCCAAAAAGATCAAAAAAGCTTTTTTTCTCCCAAATAAAAAGAGCACCTTTTGAAGGAGGTCTAGTGGAGAACTGATGCTAATTTTCAAGTCTGTAGACAAAACGGTATGACTGTGATGGTGAGCTGTTACTTAATTTTAGTTTAGCTATTTAGATTTTAACAGACAGCCACATTGACTGAAGTGAAAATCAACTTTAAGTTACAAGAAATTTGTTAAGAGTAACAGGTCTGTGATAGTTTGGCATAAGTACAGATTAGTTTTGAAATGTTTCCAGTTAATTTAACGTTATTGCTTCTATTGCAGTGCCAGTATGCTGGAATGAAGAGCTTTGAAAAGTAACATTGTTTTTTTTTACTAGTTTATCTTTTGTCCTATTATTGCTTTTTTTATCACAATGCTCAAGTTGCTTTTACATTCTATAACTGTTAAATGAGCAGTATGGATCAGAAATAAAGATCCAAGGACTGCAAAAAAAGCAACAAAGTGATATAATATCTGTGATAATCACCAACCTTAAAGAACATTCACAATTGGTCATTACTTGTATTTATAAATACTTCAGAATATTAATTATTGCAAACAAATAGTGTTTTTGTTCTTGGAATTCCTCTTTATAGAAACTGACCAAAACCATAGAAAATCTTGGGAAGAAATCGAAAATATTTTCCTCAAAACAAGTAAGCTAGATCCTGAGGGTCATTCTATGCTAACCAGCCAATGGGAAAATCATTATTGATTATTTCTTCTTTGTCTTCCCATACATACAAGGATTCATTTATATTGGAATGTCACTAGGCAAGGACTTCCAGGAAATCGAAGACTTCTAAGTAAGAGGATACGAAACGGGTCTGGTTGGTCACACAATGAAAACCATCACATATCTTTTGGCAGCATACAATGTTGGGGATGAGCAATTGAAAAATTGGAAGGAGGAGTGATCAATAAATAAGTTACTTCTCTTACCCTTTGTTGGGCATTGATCACTAAAAAGTCTTAATTAAAAGAAAAAATAAGCTTGAACAGTTCCGCACACAAACTAAGGGACAAAATTAGCATAACTTAAATTGTAGATTGTGCCTCTAAAACCCTATTTTGTGGAGAATTTTGAAAAAAATAAGAAGCAAATGTTTTAACTTTCAGCCCTTTAGTTACATTGGTGCAGACTGGAAACTTAATACATAGCTAGCTAGTTAGACCACTTTAAAAACTGAAGAGACCTATGTTGATGTTATCAGTTTTGGCTTATGGTTTCTAATATTCC
Source organism: Thysanoteuthis rhombus (assembly GCA_963457665.1). Taxonomy (NCBI): domain Eukaryota; kingdom Metazoa; phylum Mollusca; class Cephalopoda; order Oegopsida; family Thysanoteuthidae; genus Thysanoteuthis; species Thysanoteuthis major. The sequence goes on from OY735211.1 coordinate 50,254,567, forward strand.
ATGCAATTTTAGATTGCAATGTAGATTTCAATCTATTTGTGAACAAAAAAATAATGGTACCATGGGCTTCTAAGAGGAGTCTTAATAAGGTTGTACAGAGCTGTATTCGCAACCCCCACACACATACACTGCTCAAACAACCTTATCCTTTAGCCATCCTATTTTCATTTGCTGTAATCTTTTTAGCACATCATGATATATCCACTTGGTAAACAATAAAGTCAACCTATTTTACTAATAAACATATTGTATTTACTTGGAAGTTTCAATACTGATTCACCTATTCCTTTCTTCATCGGCCATCATGAAATACCCATGATGGAGCAACTAGTCAAGATATTCAATCATGGGACAAAAAGCGGAAGTGAGTTCTTACCTTTTCAAAGAGATTTAGTGTGAAGTGTCCATAAATAACCCAAGATGAATTTCAAACTTGGTTAACTAATCTTGTTTTCTAAATGGATAAATTTTAGGCTGCATCTGTACCTCTACAAGTTTGTGTATGTGTAAAACATATCCCGTCAGAAGAATTTTTAAAGAAAAATAAGAATGGAAATATGTTCAAAAAACCTGCTTGAGGATAATCAATATTTGATCAACAAAAAAATGTAAGAGATTTTCTTATATTTCAATCTTTATGTAGGTACCATAACTTTTTATTGAACAATATTTCATTGAAAATACTCATATACACATCTATGCACAAACATTCATGGACATGCTGCATATACACACACACATGTACACTCATGTGCTTGTTTGTAGATATGTGGGAATTTTGCATTTTTGATGAAATGCCGTTCAATCAAAACCTGTGTTATGGTTTGTTTATATTGGAAGAAGAAATACGAGAAAAATCAACCAAAGTTAATTATTTGTGAATCAAAGATAGATTGCATATATATATATATATATATATATATATATATATATATATATATATATATATATATATATATATATATATATATATATACATATATATACATACATATATATACATACATATATATATATATATATATATACATATATATATATATGTATATATATGTATATATATATGTATATATATGTATATATATATATAAGTATATATATGTATATATATATATATGTATATATATATATATATATATATATATATGCATATAGGGTAGCCCATCTAAAAGTAGGGTTGAAAAGACTGAGGAAGACAAATAAAAGATTCAAGAAACCTACTTAGAGGTGATCATTATTTGATGAACAAAGAAGAAATGTGATTTATTTTGTCATGTATTATTATTTGTTAAACATTAATGTTCGTTTGCATTAGAAACAGAAATATAAGAAAAATCAAAGTTAATTATATGTATATCAAAGATTCATTACTTATATATACAAAATGAATATATATATTAAGAGAAACAATAGTGTATGCTGCCATACGTTGATTTGTAAATTACATATATTTCAATTTGACATTGCACACACGTATACATGCACACACATGGATAGGTGTAGATCAATGATCATGACCTACCTGGAACCAAAAAGCAGGTGAGCAACTGAAGAAGTGGTGTGTGCAGTCAAAGTTTATGAAACAAAAGTCAGTTACTTTTAACAAAAATTGTATAATAAAAGTAATTATTTATTGCGTGTTTTGATTTTTTCTTCATCATTTCTTCATTAGTATTCAATCAAACATTTTTTTTTTAGTCATACACTAATTTGTATGTATTATAATCTTCTCATGAACTTAGAATCAACCTCGGGCAGAAGTGATATGATAATTGCTCTTTCAGCCACACAGTTTTTTTATCAAATTTTTTTTTCCTCAATCAGTGACCTGAAAATTTAGAATTTTATTGCACACCATACTTTTTAGATGCACGAGCATCTTTATCACAGATTGATATCACCAACTGATGGACTGACCGATGAGCTGACATGCCAAAAGAAAATTTACCTCCTCTGGAACTAGATCTAGTTATTTTTTGGTGCAAGAGAGAGAAGTTTGGTCTGATTTTCAAGCTTGTTTCTTGTGCATAGCCACACAGCTTAGAGGGAATACTTGCATAGATATTTACAAAGCTTAACCTACAGAATCAAATAGAGGGAAATGGGTGATAAAAAGATCGTATTGCTCCAAGATTCCTAGTAGAGAGGGCCTATCTGCTTTGAAAGTCAACTTCAAAAATTCTGACTTTCTACCTCTGTTCAAACTCTGACCACTGGTCCAATTAAGGAATATTTACATACTCCAGCTTCCAATCTATCTACTGTAAAAACATAAAAACAAAGCATCAAAAATATTACAGACTAACTTCAATGTTTTATTTGTTTGACATCTTTTGGCAGTGATTTGGTTGATATTCTTTGAGAATAGTACTTCTGTTAGTTGAAAGTTAGAGAGTTTTAGTTGCAAACTAGAAAGCAATCAGAGAGCATATACCTCTGCCAAAACCATTGTCACTAAAAAGTGAATAAAATCAGATTGCAAATAATTACAATGTGGGGAAGGTAACTGTAAAAGAATTCATGGATTTGCCCCTAAATTTCAGCTATTCTTCTTTAGCCTTCAACCAAATTTCATTGGCATTCATTGAGAAATTTTGAAGATATTGCATGGACAGACATGAGTGAATACATAAATGTATGGAAAAATATGAGAAAACATCTCTCAATCAAAAAAAAATTATCTGGTTTGCACGAAAATTTAACCAATTCTACCTAACCCCATAGACTACACTTCCATAAGATTTTATGGAAATTCATTGAGAATTTCAAAGATTCTGAGTGGACATATAGCTATGATGAAGGAAAGGTAACTGTAAAAAATCCATGGATCTACCCTTAAATTTAATCATTTCTTCTATGGTATATTGCCCACCCTTCCACAAGAACTTTTGGAGATGTAGCTTGTTATAGATTTATTGCTACAATGCAGAGGATGTGACAGTAGAAAAATCATGAATCCCCTTCCCCAAATTCAATTATTTCTTCCTAGTCCAGTGCCCACCCTATCATGAAATTTGATTGAAATTCATTGAGAGCTTTTGGCGTTATCATACATTAAGCAATATTAATGATTTCCTTTTTTTTATCTCTGGGAAAGGACTTATCATCAGTCATTTGACAATACCAAGATATGTACACACATAAATACTTACTAAAAACTCAAAAACATTCAGAATTCACAAAAACTAATATGCAAAAAGAATGCTCCAGGGTCCCATTAGTAATCACAGAAAATTTGGTGGTCATAGCTCAATCCGTCCTTGTGTTGTGTGATCACATAGAATGCACAAAAATTTAGTGAATTATTATAAAATGTCCTCACTCGATGGAAATAATTCAATGTCTGTACAGATAGTAAGGAAAACAGCAAATGAAAGTATCTAATCTCAGTTGCTTCATAATAAACAGAAAGATTTATTCAGTTCTTGGAATTGATCCATTCCCCGCCAGATTTAATTGAGAACCCAGCACAATATTGTTCCTTACCCAAAGAGTTCCCTATTTATATACTGCAGTTATTATTGTCGGGATGTCTTGCTTTCAAGAAAATGGTTTCCAGCTTGGTTGACTGTTTTCTGGTCACAAATGTTGAATAGATCTGATCCATAGATATGGATTTCGTTATAAAAGCCATTGCTTTACCATGCACCACCTCATTGAAGAATTTCCTATCAATCTTTTTCTTGTTATTGTTGCTGGTGTTGTTTTCCCATCTATGAAATTCCTACTTGAGATTCTTATTCTAATGGAAATTTTTAAGACTTTCTTTTAGAATCCCAAAAGAATAACTTTGGTTGTTGTTGTCATAAAGTAAGTGGTTCATGCATATTTATAAAGTTTTCAACTTTGAAAAGTTTGTGATGGTGGGATTTTTTTTTCTTGGATTATTCAAAACTTTGTTTTTTTTATGTCCCTGATATCTGGCTCCTCATCAGCTCCTGACAAAAAATGGCTGTTTTCTACAAGTTTTGTTCTAATTTTTCCTTATTTGATTTTTGTTCAATAATCCCATATCATATCAGTGGAAGAGGTAGACAATCAATATCGCTAGGACAGATTAAGTAGGAATATCTAAATGATACAAAAATGTGAACAATCGAATGAATGGTTCAGTTAAAAATTCTCAGAAGAATACCGACTATAACTGAAGAGAGCCAGAGGGTACAATGGCTGAAACATTGTGATTATAACAACCAAGCTGTGGACTTTAGTCTGAGTGATTCAGTCTATAATAATGATAATTCCTCAACTCAGATATTCAAACAAAATTTTTTATCTCAGTCCTCATCATACTGAAAGAGAAGAAGCAGGGCCTCAAAAAGAAATTTCTTAAGGTTATGCAAAGCTATTTCCACCCCCACCTTGTACACTGCTCAAATGCCCTCATCCTGGTGCCATCCTGTTTTCATCTATTATCACCCTTTTAATATGTAATTTTATATTTGCCAGCAGCTAAACATTAAAGCAATCCCATTTTTAATACACAGCTCTACTCAAGAATCTCACAGGGCTCCCAACTAGGCCCTCTGGACCCCATTCTGATACACTTGATACACCCCTCTCAAAAACCTTGAAAATAAAGATTTCTGTATAGGCAATTCACACCTTATACTTGTCAGCTGGTCCTGGAAAAATTTTTCTTCATGAAGACTTGCCCTTTGCACTGTTCGCAGAAGAAAACTAAATGGAAAGCTAAGAACAATAAAATTTCTTGGATTGTCTATGAATAAAAAATGAAATAATCTCATCTATTTATTAGAATAAAAAAATTGATCAACATCTTGGCAGCCATTAGAGATATATTCAAACAAATCATACTACTAAGAGTTCAACTATGTTATGCAGGATGGGAAATTATTCATTGAATCTCAGCTCCTGGGTGTCACAAGCTGGGTGGGAATAATTTGAAAAAAAGACAATAGTGAGGTACTGGATCGTGTGTGGTTAGGGCCTCAGTGAGGAATCTTATAAAGTGATGCAAAGCTGATTTCACCTCACCTATCATACAGACTGTGCTCACACCATCACCCTTTAGCCATACTGTTTTTATCTGCTATAACCCTTCCAACACTTTATACTATATTTAATTGTTGCTAAATGCTAATCAACCTATTTTGTTAATGGACATATCATATTGACATAGAAGTTCCGATACACAGCTACATCTGAGAGAATTTAGGGCCTCTACCTGGCTTTCTGGGCCTTGGTATGTGATGCAGCGGTTTATATGCCCTTGTGGAAGTTGTAGATTGAAAGGATGTTTTAACACAAAATCAGTAGTTTTGGTTCAAGTTCTAAAAAGTACAAATTACAGCTGATGGAATTCTACTTCCTCTCCACAGGAAAAAGATAGTAATAAAATCAAATGTAGGAGAGAAATAAAGAAGAAGAAAATCAAAAAACAAGCTGGTGGTAAAGAAATTTGGTTGATGAGTGTTGAAGAGAATAAGAGAAGAAAACTAGAAGACAAAGTAAGGAAGACAGAAAGACAGAAATGGTGAAAGGAAGTGAAAAGAAAAATCAAAGAATTGTAAAGAAAGAAAATCAACTCGAAGGAATGAAAGAAAGAAAGAAATGACCAGAGGACTTGGAAAGAGAGAAAAATCAGAGAATTAAAAAAAATTGAAAAAAAAAAACAAGAATGAAAAAGAAAGAAAGATGTACAAGGAATTAGAAATAAAAGAAGAAACTTTACAGTAAAGTAGTATTTATTTACTAAGCTTAGCTTAGATTTGCCACATGGCTACAAGTATGGAGAACCCAATTAGAATCGAACTTACGACTCAGTAGTAATGTTTTGTTAGACTAGTTTGCTAACTGTTACTCCATGATGAGGTGACTTCAATGGAAAAGTAAAGTTTATCTCAGGACTCCAGAAAGTAAGAAAATGCATCTGTTAAAAACAGTAATCATAATAACAAAGGTGAGAATACTTGTCCAAGTTATGAATGGAATAATGACAATGCTTCATTTCAGAACTTCTAACAGTACTAAGAAGGCCAAAAAGCACATTGGCTGAAATGTAGTGATTTAAATAACTAATATGGAGATACTTTTCAAAATCCCAAACTAGAAAGCACCCAGAGAGCATGTTTCTGGCTGTTTTGTACACTAACTAAAAACTCAATGAAAATAAAGTATTTTAAGATAGAGGAAAGAATGCAATAGTTACAATGTGTACAAATGTTAAGTTACTTCCTCTGAAATTTAAATTTAGTTTCTATAATCAATTTTCTGTTTTTATTTCCATTCTTGCAGAATAATAAAAAAAATTTCTCTCAGTCATAAACAAATTCCTGAATCAGCCTCAAAATCTAATCACTTCTTTTGTATTCCATACCCCATCATTTCACAAAATTTCATTGAAATTCAATAAGAATTTTTGGAAATATTGTGTAGATAGAAATGAACAAAAAAAATGTAAAATATCTCTGGGTCTGGCCCAAAATTTTGAATTTCTTTCCTCTTTATCCCATGATGACTCAGCCTTTCAAAATTTCATTGAAACTTCATAGATATCATGAGGACAGACAGATGGATAGGAGTGAATACATATAACTCTCTTAGGTTCATGGGCAAAGGTAAGTAATACACTGAATATTGGTAATATTTTATCTCAGAACATCTAACAACACTACTCAAACTATGGATTTAGGAATTAGTCAGAAAGGATGGGATGCAGAACAGTCTTTATATTTTCATTTCTTTCTTGTCTGCAACACTTCCGAAGTGATGGATCGACCAAAGAGTTGTCTCATTATCATTGAGAATAAAAATCCTATTCTTAAGCCTATGCTGGTCAGTTCTCCTCAAAGTTGCAAGTCATTACTGAAGAATAAATGATCTGTCGAAATCTAAATGCTGCTTTGCATATTTATTCTGCTAAGATCTTCATCGACTCTCCGATAGACACGATAGAAAATAGTTCTTATGCATAATCCTTCTTCAATAGGATGGACAGTGTGTTAAAAAGCTTTGAATATTCACAGCTTTGCAGTGCCACACACAAACACATACAGAGACATATACCGGTGGTGTACACATAGAAAATGAGGGTCTTCAGCAATAATGCAGGTAGCATTTCTGCCTAGGACCAGAGTATTCATGCATTCTGTCTAGGATCAAAGTGTAGTATCTGCTTGCACTTGTTTTGTGACAGTGCAATACAGTGGCTGATGATGGCCAACTGAGACTTGGTATTGCTAAGCGCAAAAAATCAGGGATTCGTCCTGTGACCTAAAAAATAACTCTACCCAGTCTTGGGGAATCAGTAAGCTACACCTTCCCCTTGTACTGAAAGGTAAGTGTTGGGCTTGCCCTGATGCTTTTGCAACACCAGTTGCAGGAACTGGAGCTATTTTTTAAGCTTTCCATATGGAACCCCACATTAAACCAACTTTGAGTCATGTCTTGCTCTTGTGGGGGGGAGTGAGTAAATACCAATCAAAGTGTAGTATATGCTTGCATCACATTCTTTGGTAGCTGCGCACTGGTGCAATACAGTAGCCAATGATAGCCTACCAAGGCTTGGTATTGCTATGCATAAGAGGTCTCGGAATCATCCTGTGAACACAAAAATAACAACCCTGCCCAGTTTCAGGGGATTGGTAAACCCAGGGCAGCACCTTTCCATTGCACTAAAAGGCAAAGATTCAGTTGTCCAGATGCCTTTGCAACACCAGTTGCCTGGAGTAATTTTTAAGCTTTCTGCTCAGAACCCCACATTAAACCGACTTTATATCTCATTGGGAAGCGAGTAAATATCGATCAAAGTGTAATATCTGTGCACTCCAGCAGAAGTTATAGACAAAGAGACAAAGGTAGTAACAGAAAATGTCACATGATTAAATATATATATATATATATATATATATATATATATATATATATATGGAGGTTTTCTAGACAATATGTTTTCATATGTGATTCAGTTCATCTATTCTTCCAACCACCTTTTCTCTGCCAAAATATTTTTCTATTGCCTTGCTTTTATAAATCATCACATTGTTACTCTTTTTTTCCAGAGTCTCACACACATTTTATATATATTCATGTATATATATGTGTGTGTGTGTGTATTAGGTTGGTGCTAATATAAGTGCGATTTTTGTTATTTAAAAATTTGATTTGATACTTATTTTGGCTGTTGAATCAAAGATGAAAAATGCAAATTTGAGCAATTCCATAGTATGAGTTCAAAATGGGATGTAATGGAAACTGCTCACGATATCAACTAAGTATTTGCTGGGGACCATCAATGAATATATAGCTCCATTTTGGTTCCAAAAATTTCAAAACAGAGATAAGAGCCTTGAAGATGAGAAGGATTTTCGACACCCTGCAGTGAGTTAAGATATACAATATAACTTGAAAGATTGCAAAGGAAATAAATGTTTACTATTCAACTGCTGTTTGATATTTGCACCTAATTGGAGAAGCAAAAAAGATCAACAAATGGATGCTGTATGAGATGAATAAAATTTGAAAAATTAGCCGTCACAAAGTCTATTCTGCACTCCTTTTGTGTAACAAAAACAATACATTTCTTGATTGCATTGTGACATATGACAAAAAATGGATTCTTTACAACAATCAAAGGCATTCCATACAGTGGTTGGACATAGGTGAAGCGCTAAAGCACTTTGCTTAACCAAACCTGCATCAAATGAAGATTAAGGTCACTGTTTGATGGTTGGCAAATGGAATTAACAGCTATTACTTTTGGAATCTTGCTGAAACCATCACAGCAAAGAACTATTGCAGCAATATGTACCCAGGACTGCAATGTTTATGTTCAATATTTGAAAAGGACCAATTTTTCTCCATAACAATTCTGACCACGTATTGCACAATTGACTTTGTAGAAATGAAACTACAAAAGACTTCTCTCCAACCGACTACCACTTTTTCAAGCATTTTGACTACTTCCTGCGTAGTAAGGTCTTCAACAACCAAGCAGCTGCTCAAAATACCTTGAGAGAATTCATTGGTTCCAGGACCCTACAATTCAATGATTCTGGAATAAATGGACTCGTTTCTAGTGTAGGTTCTTATTTTGATGAATAACTTTTATTCTGAACAAATTTAGACTTGGTGGAAAGCTACAATTATTTTTGAACCAATTTGATATACATATAATTATTTGGAAAATGTTTACATGTATCCATATTGATATGTATTCTCTTACATGTAAAGAATTCCCTATCTACCATTTTTAAACAAATTTGTATTAATGAAGGCCTGCTGCCTAAAAATCTTCAAACACACTTGCATGCACAAAATCTGCCAGTGTATTCACTATGATTAATAGCTTCTATCTATTTTTCTATGGTGGAAATAATCCCCATTTTTCAAGAAAGTATAGAAAGGCAGGCTCCATATTTTCTTTTTATACCAATTTATCTTATTGCATTACTATTGCCTACAAATCTGGATTTCCACTCATTTCCATAAATTCTCAGGAGAAAAAATTATTGCCACTATAAATCCTCCTTATTATATAATATATTATATAATCAATTGTTTATTTTTGTCTTTCTACAGAAAAGAGAAAAATTCTCCTCCTTTTCATGTGGGTCATTTAGCATCGTTTGGAAAATAAATATTTCCCCCGTAACTTTTCACTGTAAGGAGAATTTGGCTAGATTGAATAACAGATGAGTAATGAATGACATCTCGTTCTTCTTTGGAGCAGATCTCGTTTCTCAAAACAGTTGCATTTCTCAACAACCTGGCGGGTGATTAGTTATTTCCATCCAAAGCATGCCCTGAATTTCCCAAAGACTAGATTGTCTGCTCCAGGATTGGGTTCTTTTTGTGGTGCATTCGGATAGAAAATCTTTTGACGTGTTCTTAATAACATGTATCTTCTTGCAAAAATCCATTTATGTGTGGTGGTTGATGAGTTAGTGGCCTAAGGTATAAAGAAATGAGTTACACAGTCACAACTAGATTCACGTACAGTTCAACTCTTTGACAAATTAGATAGAAAATCAGAAGATCTTGGCCATTTTATTTTTCCTGTTACAGAAACTTGAAACTTGAGAGTCAGCAATCGCTGTGTAAATTGACAAGATTGCTCATGAATGCCGTCATCTACTATCTTGGTATCAAGGGCTAATCACCTGAGGAGATCTACAAGGACAATGGCAACACTAAAGAAGGATACCCCTTCCTGTAGCATGGTTAAGAAGTGGGTAGCTGGATTAACATGAGGTAGGGAAAGCCTGGAAAATGATTCAAGAAGGCCTATCACTTTTCATAAAAGACAATAGCTTTTGGTGGTTACTGAATACTGATAATGTCAACTATTACAACTATTATGTTTGTGTATGCTATGATATTATGAGTAGGATATATTAAACAGCTACAACTTTCATTCACTCCAATGATCAAACAGAGGAGGTGATGTGTACTCTTCTCACTTCAGATATGGTCCACCATACCAGATTTTGTTATCTCTTCTTTAGCTATGGCTGTCTTATGTCACCTGTCTCTGACTTTAAGAGGATGGCTGGTTTCTCCCTTATATACTCTTTCATATATGTATGGAATACTATACATCCAATCTTTAGTCAGGCTCTTCTCCCTTAAGGGACCACTCAACAACCAGGCAGGAGATTAATTAATTAACTTGAAGTTGCAGAGAGTAGTTCAACAATTGAACTCCATTTTGATGCTGCAGTATCAACAAACCCTTTGCTCTAACTACATAGCTAATGGTTCTGGAGGTTCTCCTCCCATTTCCCATTTCAGAAACAACAAAGGTCAGGTAGTTGCTTCTTTGGAAGATACTGCTGAGCCCCAGAACATTCAAAAAAAGGAAGTTTGTTATTCTGATGACTCTTCTCAAAGTTATAGATAATACAGTTACATTTGTCTAGACTGACATAATTTGCATGACCTAACAGGTAGATATCACACCTTAGAAATAAATTGATTTATAGAAAAACTTCAGAGTTCTGCCGGGTTTTCTTGTCCTGAATGCCCTCGACCTGATGCCATTTCTACTGTCAATTTGATTGTAAGGTCAACCTCTCCGAACTTGTCATGAACTTTTCTTTATCATCCTTCAATCTGTTTTTGCGTCAGTTTTGATAAAGGTGACAAATGGCTGAGACATGTACTGACACCACGTGCAGTCATCTTGGATGCCAAGTGCCCCTCAGCACATATCTGAGATGGCAGGACTTTTCAAATACAAATGGAGAAATGAATAGATAAAATTGAACAAAATCAGTAAACATGAGTAAATACTTGATGTGAAGTCAGATTTTTCAGGAATATTTTACAATTAAATACTTCCTGTTGTGGTGTAACGAAGAGAACAATTAGCAAAGGAAATTCTCATGACTTTTTATGATTCATTTTTCTCACCAGAAAAAAAAAATATATATATATAATACTATATTTTAAAACGGTGTTGAAGTTGAGCTAGCTTGGGGTGCAATGAACCCAAGGGCCAACCCTATAGACATATTTAAGGATAAAAGATATTTGAAAACAGGTGATAATAGAAGAAGATTCACTGCTTATTTATTAATGAGCAAATGTTTTTGTCACAGTTATAATGATATTGGCTGGAAGCTGATTGTTGAATTCCTTTCAGATGTCATCTAAATAACCAAAGAAAGAATTCTGATATCAGAGAATTAATAAGAAAAAAACTTATTCAAATCAAACAAACAATAAGATACAAATATTTTGGTTCATATGTAATGTTTTTCTCGGAGAAATATTAAAAAATACTAGTGTGTTAGTGGTGAGGGGATTTTGCTCTATTTGTTTTATTTAAATCATTTCTGGTTCAGCAAATACATAATAGTCAATATATAAAATACTAGCAAGCAACACTTTGATCCTCCAAAGAGTGCACAGATACTACTCTCAGATCCTTGGCAGAAGGCTGAGAAGTAATGGTTTGATGCTAGACATAGTGTGCAGATCCTCTTTTCTCAGGGAAAATTTCCAATCTGTACATAAATGATCTAGTCATTTTTGACAGATTCTATGCTAGTGATAAGTAAATACATTCATCCATCTACTGCTGCTAGAACAGCACAAATGCCTCCAACAAAGCTTTCTTTATTAGCTGAAAACTTTAGATTAATTTGGTTTAAATATGTTAAATTGCTGTCAAAAAAAAATTTGATAAACAGGTCTTGTCAGTCACTCAATAGAAAAGCATCATGTGACTGATGTTTCTTAGCATCATGCTGTGTTTGGGTTGATCAATTAAAAAATTGGCAAATGGAGAGAATAATGAATAAATTACTTCATTTGCATTTTGTTGAGCTTTAATCACTAAAAAAAACTTTGAATTATAAAAAAATAACAAGGGTGAATACTGCTGGACTTGAACAAAGTGACTAATTTAGCATAAACTTACACTGTAAATTGAACCTCCCGCAGAGAACAATACGTTTTAGCATAAATTTACACTGTAAATCAAACTCTTCCCTCAACTTAATTTGTAGGGGCTGATTTTCTAAAAGTAATTTGCTGAAAAACCTTTCCCATGCTCATGTTGGTTTACGCAGAAAATTTCATAGGTTTATCTAGTGTGGTTTTTGTGGTAGGCCGTCACTTACAGACGAATGGACAGACTGACATTTGGTGAATTATCATAAGATTATAACTCATGGGTCACATATGGCTGTTTGACCTTGTTCTGATGGAGTAAATAGAAATAATATTTGAATATCTTTGATCTATATTTTAGAGGTATTATTCATGATTAGTTTCTCAGTATTTTATTACGGCATTTTGAGTAGTGTGATTAATGAAAGATATAATGGATGATTTGAGAATTTCTCTGGCATCTGAAATCCTTTCTGTTCTGTTCTGATGAGACAAAAACTTTTTCTTAAGGTTTTCAATTGGCATTATGAGTTCTGTTATTCAATTTGCAGTTCCTATTATCTCTAGATTTTTTTTGCCTTAAGTTGAATGAAACTATATAATACATATTTTACATTATGCATGATATGATACAGTTATAGAGGAAAAAAATATACATTATTCAGACATTGTCACTAAAAACTGAACAATCAGTTTACAGATCCCAGACAAAAACTGTAACAAAACTTGTAATAATTATTCATTTGAGAAATCACTTTGAATCTCATTTTATTTCAACACATGATTATTTCCCATAGACTGAATATCTTTGTCATTATCCAGTTATTACTGGAGTCTCTCAAATTTTGCAGAGGGTAGAGTACAGACATCTCACAAAATTGAAATTCCGTGAATAACTTTTGCCTTCTGCCATGCATCACACACTTTACTGTACAGTAACAAAAACTGTACACAATCCAGACAAATAAAAACTGACTAATGTATCTGTGTGGAATGATGATCATTTAATCATTTATTTAGTGGATTGGGAACATAGATGGAAGAAATAAGTACCAAGAAACTCAGAAAAGACAATGAGTTAGTTATCTATGTGAACTTGTGTTATATCAACACCTAAGAAAAAAAATCAGATTGTATAAAACTTGATTTTATCTTCGAATCTTTGTGTCATTAACAAGAACAAAAATTGTGATAAAACCAATCTTGGTACATTTCATAAAAACAGGTATATTTTTCAATATAGGTAGTGTAAGTTAGCTTGTGACAATTGTAGACAAAACATTTACAGTCGGAAATTTTCGAACTTTTTATGCGCAAGAACTCCTAGATTTTAAAATATAAAAAAATCAACTACTGATTGGATTTCAATTAAATTTTCTGAACTTATCTAATAAAAGACAAAATTTATTCAAGTTTTCATTTGCAAGAGAAATTAAAAAATTTTCTTGAGATTTTGTCATCTATAATGCTACAATATGATTATTTAAAGATCATGAGTGAAAAAAGAATGATATGCTGGAAGTATTTTGGGTGCATTTTTTTTTCTTTCATTAAAAGCTGTCTTGTAAGTATAAAAGGCCACTGAGGTCAACTCTAAGAGTCTGGTTTATACCCGTTATGCTTTCTTCAATTGAAGTTTAAATGTGATTTTGTTAATATTTGATTTAATTTTGGTCCACCATTTTTTCAAAGCTTGTCAATAAACTGTCAACACACATTATTGATGTTTTGCTGGTAAATCTTTTAAAAAAGAAAAACTGAATTGTTTTTGTTCAATGCGTCAAAAGTTCCTTAGGAAATATGAGAAAATGAAAAAAAATGGTATTTAAATAATTTTTGTGTTATTGGCAATTCTCTTTACTGTGTTTGTCTCTGGAGAAGATCCAAATGAAAAAAATACAAAATATTGATCCTAAAACAGTTGAAAGCACATGGCCAGTGGGAATCTCATCGGGTATAGGCGAATTAAACTTTTTCAAGTAAATAAATATGAACTGGGTGTAATGAATTCAGATGAGAATTGATGTTTATTGACTCAAGACTGGGTGGTATGAGTGGTTGAGTAGGTAATGTCATGGGGAAAGGGATCAGTGAGCCAAGTTCAAACCCTGGCTGAGACAGTTTGTGTCATTCTGCCCTAATGCCCTTGGGAAATGTATTCTTTTCTTTTCCCTAACAATGCATTGTGAGCCAATATAGCCGCGTAAGGCCCTATCACTGCCCATGTGTTTCCTTACTTTAGGAAAAAAAGCCTATATTCAACACTTTGATGTGCCTGGCAAGCCAGAAAAGGATTTCAGTAGATTGCTCAGATGGAATAAAGGGGAGTGAAAATGGACAAGCAAAAATAATGAAGCACCATCTTCACCTCCTCACAACAACTTCATTACTAGTGGGAGATAAAAAAAAAAATATTGATCCTCAAACTGGCCACAGTTGAAGGCACATGGCCAGCAGAAATCTCATCAGGTAGAGGCTAATCAAATCTTTTCAGGCAAATAAATATGATCGGGGTGTGTAGAATTCAAATGAGAATTGATGTGTCTATTGACTGGAAACATCTTGACGACAGGGATTGAATGTGATTAGTTGCAGATAAATAAAAGATGAAGCAAAAATGATAAAATGACATAAAATCTAATTAATAAGGCCATTGACCAACACCAGTCATCCTTCAGTGTTGTGGTCAGCATTATCAGTTCTCTTAATTCAGGACAACACATTCTGCTTGGGAAGGTGACAAAATAGAACCAGGGTGGGGGTGGGGGCAGGGAAAGATACTAACATCAGCTTAGCCTTGTAAATTAATTGTTCATTCATAATGATAAAAACACACTGAATCTAATTGATAATTACATTGACCTATGCCATAATATTAGGTGAGGAGGGATTCAATTAGCAATGAAGGAATTAGAAAAATCGTCAGAGCAATGCCAGCCAGACAAAATTCAAACAGTGCCAGAGCATTAAATGGTTTGGGCACCTGTTAAGAATGGCAACTGACCAACTAGCATTCAAAGTATAATGTCAGAAGTTATGATGTCTGGGCAAGAGGATGACCTTGCAGGTGTTGGATCAAGGATATTGCAGAAATGGACTGGCTGTCTCAGAGGTGATGCATCAAGCCACCAACCACAGTTTCCACTTACCCCACAACAACTTGCTGTACATATGAAAGATGAAATAAATGAATAGAATAAAAAATCAACACCACACAATAATCAATATGTGATTAGTGGTGGATAAATACAAGATGTAGCAAAACTGATGAAATGATACCTAACCCCATTAATACAGACATTGACCAACATCGCACATCATTGACCAATAAGACACCTCCTTCAGTGTTGTGATCAGTGATATCATTTCTCTTAATTCTGGACAAGAAATTTGGCTTGGGAAGGTGACAAAATAGGAAACAGGGAGGTAGCAAGATATAGTAAGATCAGCAGAACCCAATAGATTAATAATTAAATTTAGATAAATTAATTTGCTATTGATGATGAGTACAGTGTTAATTCTATCAATAAAGGAGAAGATCTATGGATTTTTATGAGGGACTAAGGACAAAAAGCATGACAAGATCAATGTAAGCACTAAATATATTTGCAAAGAAGTGTAACGGTTATTGCAAAAAGTATTTGATATATTTCAAAGAGGTATCGTATAACCACATGGAACATGTGTTTCCTTTATAGAGCACGTGCAGATCCAAGGAGAAGCCAATTCCCACTAAAAGCAATGGCCCTTTCTGTTTGATGTGTGAATATGTGTTTCACTGTAGAGGCTCATTTAAATATCCTCATGCAGCTTCAAAATAGAATTTAGACCAAAGATTGGAAAATATTCAATAAAAAATTTGAAATATTGAACATTGAAAAATAATGTATAAGAATCAGAAATCTTTGGTCAAAATTCTGTCAATTTTGAAGCTATGAAAATTAAATTTTTGCTATGTATCAGACGTTTTTACAATCACTGTTTGTTCATAGCTATTAAGTTGGTACATATTAAATGTTGTTTTTTTTGATAGTTAGAATAAAGGTTGACATAAACAAGAAATAACAGTAAATATTTAATCAAAATATGACTCATTTGAAGCCATAATCTTTTTTCAATGATCCTGTAATGATGATATGGCATCTCTATGAAATTCTTTAGGTTTAGTGGTCACTAATCCAGTAAAAGCAAGAATTATGGTTCCCTATTGTTGGACCTTCTATCATGGGTATGATGTTCAAATTGCTTGAAAAGACAATTATCTGTAGGAGAAATGTCAAGTGATTCTGGAGGATGCTTACTCACAGCTCTTGTTAACCACAGATAATTCATATCTTATCATAATGAAAATATTACAATCAAATTAAAAATAGAACATGACAAAAAAAATAGATAAGGTTTCACAGACAGCAAACATCAACTATCTTAAAAGTATAATCATAGTAATTGTAAGTGTAGTTTCGGTAAGAGCAGTGAATAAGCGGGAAAAACTTATGAGGTTGTTACAAATGAAATGTTGTTTTTTTGAATTGTAACATGAAGAATGGTGTAAACAACAAAAAACAGTGAATATTCAATCAAAATATGACTCATTTGATGCAATGATCTTTTCCTAATGATCAATTGACGAAAGAAGTACAGTATATACCTACTTCTCAATTTCAGTGCAGATTATATAGTCTCAAAATGGCCCCAAAGTAGGCCGCCTTTTTAAAAAAATTACCCACAGAGGTTTACAGTTCTCCAAAACTCTCAGCTGTATGGGTCATCTTTGCTTATCACTGATAAACCCCACTATAATCCTCATGCATAAATTCTAACTACAGCTTCACCATATGCCTCGTTCCTAAAACTCTTTTCCACAACTGCAAATGATCCTCTAATTATGATATACCAACTCTACAATTTTTTTAGGTTTTGTGGTCAGTTTTATTGTTCCTCTCAATTAAAGGTGGCAAACAAAATGTAAATGAATCATTTATAATTGATTCTAGCTGGAATTCCCAGCTTTGCCAAAGGATCAAATAACTTCCTCCTCATCCCAGGCCAGGCCATGTACACTCCAATATTCAGTCAAGCCTTATTTTGTTGCTAATGTTATTAAATTTGAGTTCTGTAGATGTTAGAATTCCCTGCAAGTACTTTTATATAAATCTTTACTGTCGGCATGCAACAGTATATACATGAAAAATCCTCAGCTTAAAAATGATTACACAGGGAAAAAAAATTGAACTAATACTCAACTCTATTGTCTTAAAAAATTTGTATAGAATAACAAAAGTTCCTCTCTATCCTACTCAGTGTAGTCAGGCCTGCGGGTCAGCCTGTCAGGCACGTCTTTCTTTTTGCCTACTTCCTCATTAAAGAGTTCATCCAGTACTTGACTGTGTACTATTCTCAAAGAAAGAAAAATAAATACAAAGAATTCGGAACAAATCACTTTCATCACAGATCATATGATCAGATGAAATCAGCTTGCAAAGATTTTTATTGTCTAAATTGGTAAGAAATCAGCCAGATATACTTGAAAGATGGCACGTCCAGCCATTCTACATTTTATTTACTTCTTCATTAACATTCCTTCTTAGGCCTGTATTGTCCTCAAAGGTTAACACAGAAGACGAAAATTTCCTTCCCATACCACCTAATGTAGCCAAGTATGGTTTATTATTGATAGCTGACACCATCTTTAAAAATGAATAAAATCAGCAAGATTTTTCCATTCCTACCTAACTTATCAAGGAATTTATTGAAGAAGATGAGAGTAAGGAGGGGAGTAGAGAGGATATCATAAAGAAAAAACTACCAATTTAAAAATGAATTAAATCAAACTATATAAGATTTTCATCAAAACAAAAAAAATCGGCTGGGACAGTCAAGCAGGTCTTTCATTTATCCCACTCCCTCATTAACAGTAAAACCCTGGCTACTCAGGCCATCTTTCTTTTTGCCCCCTCTATCATAAAGGTCATACAACAGATATACATCTAAATTTATGTATATATATATATATATATATATATATATATATATATATATATATATATATATATATATATATATTCAAAATAATGACTAGTATTATTATGTTAATTCTATCAGTAGAGGAGAAGATTTTTTCATGATGGACTAATGCTAAAAAGCATAAAAAGATCAATGTGGACACTACCTAAAACTTCCCATCGCAATCAGTGATATTGAGGAGCAATCATAGTATCAAAATTTTGAGTCATCCAGAAAATTCCAGAATAGATATGGTCAGAGATTCTATTTATGATGTCACAGATGTTTTCCACTGGAAAACATCTAAAATAGATTTTTAAAAAAAACAAAAAAAACATGTAGATTCTGGAGAATCTGCATGTTTATTTACTCTATTTTAAATTATTAAACCCATTTGAATGAGCTCCCCCAATTGAAAAAGCACCTTTAGAAGAGAGTCTAGTGAAGTACTGATACCAATTTTCAAGTCTGTAGACAAAACAGTATGACTGTGATGATGAGTTGTAACTCAAGTTTAGCTTTGCAGCATAGATTTTAACAGGCAGCCGCATTGACTGATGTGAGAATCTATATTTCTCAAAATGAGATAGAAGAAATTTATTAAGAGTAACAGGTCTGTGATAGTTTGGCATAAATAAAGATTAGTTTTGAAATGTTTCCTGTTAATTTAATATTATTGCCAGGACTGCAGTGTTTAA
The DNA here is from genome assembly GCA_963457665.1 of Thysanoteuthis rhombus. Classification (NCBI taxonomy): domain Eukaryota; kingdom Metazoa; phylum Mollusca; class Cephalopoda; order Oegopsida; family Thysanoteuthidae; genus Thysanoteuthis; species Thysanoteuthis major. The sequence goes on from OY735211.1 coordinate 50,273,628, forward strand.
GCCAGTTGGCTAATATGACGTGTTTTGAAGAGTAGCACATCTATTTTTTACTGGTTCGTCTTTTGTCTTATTATAGTCTTTGTTTTTTTTATCACAATGCTCAAGTTGTTTTACATTATATAAGTGTTAAATAAATGGAAAACAATTCAAAATAGAGTTGAAAAAAATATCAAGAAATGAGTAGTTTCTGGAGAATCTAAATGTTATCAATAAATCTGTCAAAATAGGCTAAAAAAGGTCAAAAAGCTACTTTTTTTTGTAAAATAAAAAAAACAGATTCAGAAGGAGGTAAGTGGAGTACTGATGTCAATTTTCCAGTCTGTAGACAAAATGGTATGGACAGGAGGTCTGGAACACATAAACATATGTACGTATAAAAAAGATAGAACTATTCACCACCTTCTCTAGCTATGGTTGTTCGATAAGTGCTAAGCAGGTAAATATATTTGAGATTTGTCCACAGAGGAATTCTTCACTCCATTTTCAAAATTTCTTCACTGACTTTAATTAGTGAGTTCATTTTCCAAATAGTGCAAAAATGCCCATGTATTGAAATAACCAAATAGTGGTGGATTATTTATTCTCCTGGTAAAAAGAACTGAGAGAGATTTACAACAAATACTGCTACTATTCTGGTCCTGTGGTGTAATTAGTACAGAATGTTAAAAAGATTCTAAATTTTACCCCTTACTCCAAGTCTTGTTTCTTTCTACTATTCCAAAAGAGAAAGAAAAATTCACACCAGCAACTGACAATCCTTCTACTGAATAATTATTACATATTGCATAAAATCTAAGAGAAGAATCCTTGAGAATTCAAATTTTTCATGCTTAATGAATTTGTCTGGGCTGGTTCAAGACATCAGAAGAAAATTCAGACCTTGATACATTTTCCATAATCACTAACACTGACTTCTGCAGCTAGTAGGGAAATATGTAACAATCAAAATACCCAAGTAAGTTATTACTTAGTCATGCTCTCAAGCTAGCTATGACTTCAGCTGTTCCAGCTTGGGCTCCTCATATCTCAGTTGTGTCTTTACACTAGCTATGATTTTAGCTGTTCCAGTCATGGTTCCATAAATCACTTTACTACTTGATGCTGCACAATTTTACCCCTAGCTGGGAGTGGGTGGATGGATTCATGCGTCAGTGTGTAAGTGCAAACTAGTCTCAGCTGGAGTTTGAACTCAGCTTGCTATGTTCATTCACTCAGACCCCAGTATGCCATTGTCTATTAGATAATTGTATACCCTTTCAAAATTGATCATATATGTATGCTGCAAATAACTGAATGTCAATCACTTGCCCGAAAATGATATATAAAGTTTACAAAAAACATTAATTTTATGAAATACAGGGATCCCTTGAGACTTGAAAGTTATGTCAAGAGTTCCTCCAGGCTCAAAGGTTGGAGAAAGGCTGCCTAATGACAATTTACAGACAACTGAACAATCCCTATTTCTCAACTGCTTTTTTTTGTATTTCAGAGAAACCTTTTCTTAGATGGACTGTCTTACAGAAAAGAAGGGCTCCAACTGTCCAAATTTTTACCCATAGCTGTGGGGAGAAGTGAATTTGTGCCTTTCCCAAGGGTATTAGTGCAAAGTGATAGTAAGCAGCCTTGACCAAAACTTGAACTTGGTTTGTTGATTCTGTTTTCTATGCCTGTAATTGCTACCCCAAACTTCCTTATCCATAGATGAGAAATGGATGAAAAAATAACTTGAAATAATGAAGAGAAAAAAAAGCTAAATTTGCATTTTTGATCAACTCTGTGAAGTTGCCATACCAACTTAATTGTTATCTGATCTTTTCTGCTCAAAGCTATAAATTTACAAGGAAATGAAACTCAAAAAGTTTAATCTTCAAGTCTTAAATTAAAATTTCCTGAAGATCGAAGAAGTTCCCATTAAAATTTTCCTCTCTAACCAAAGCAAAATAAATCGAGAAGAAAAATTCTGAATTTTGCTTTGTGAAATTCTGTTTGGATAAATATACCGATGGCAGTTGGTCAAAATTCATCTCATGAATTTATTGTCCTTCGATTCTGTAATTAACTGAGAGAATTTTTGTTTGTCTTTTGTTTTTTATCATTATTTCAAATTACTTCCACCACCACCACCACCACCACCACCACCACCACCACCACCATCATCATCATCATCATCATCATCATCATCATCATCATCATCATCATCATCATCATCATCATCATCATCATCATCATCATCATCATCATCATCATTGTTAACAATTTGCTGCAAACTCCTATAATTATGGTATCCTCAAGGATCTAACAGTGCAGTTATAACGAACTTGCTGTTATAATGGATGGATTCTATGCAAAGTGCATTAATGATGAGAAGCCAAAAAGTGCAGACAAAAATGATTTTTTTGCCCTTCCGAAGTCTAACACAGGTTGTAGGTCAGCAAATAAAATGAATGAACCAAAAAGCAATTATGCTAAGCATATATATTGTGGTATGTAATTAATTGGTTGTTGAATGCAGGGGGAAGTCAAGATATGCCCCTGCTTCCCACACAATGGGTTGGAGAAAAGAGGGGTTCCTGAAAGAGGGAGAGAAGGAAAGAAAGAAAAAAGGAAGGAAAAATGAAAAGGTGAGGAAGAAAAAAGAGTGGACAGTGAGAAAACAAACAAAGAAGATATCAGTAGGTGGGAAGAAAATATGAGTGGGAAAGAAAAGAAGGCAAGAATGAAAGGTTGTACGAAATGATTTTCATTGGGAGTGCTAGCCAACAAAGTTGATGAATTCATCAAGAAAAGGTGAAGAAATTGGTCTTATGAATGTATACAAGACACTAATCCATTTCAAAAGGGAAAATCTTGCGGACAGAAACAGCAGTGTAAGACCGTTTGTGGCAAATTCACAAAAATCTGACACAGTCATAAATAATGGAAAATAGCCTGATCAAACACATTTTCAATGTGGCCAAGCTTTTGTTATTCATAGCTAAAACTGTCTATAAAATGGCAAAAAAGGCTAAATATTTCTGTTTACAGCTAACTTCAAGATGATTATATGCTAAGACTCATCAACAAATTATTGGTAAATAAATGGAACATTTACTTTTCGCTAACTTGGATTTAATTAGTTATTGTAGATTTTTTAATCTGCTAAATTAGAAAAAATCAGTCAGATATATCCAAAAAATTACCAGTTTGGCAACATAGCTTTATGGCAGTCCATTTGTAAGTATGGAATGTCAGTTCCACGTAATGGAATTTTGTGATTTGGTCAATTTTCCAGGAACTCATCCCTTCCGTAACATGGATGGGATGGGGATGTGCCTTTATTCTAACATCAATAAAAAAAACTCATAGTGTTGATGTTGTACTTATAATATTATAACCTCAATTGGTAAAAAGTAGTATTTTCCATTGTTTTTTTATGCAGAAAGTGGAGTTTTGTTTGGAGTTTAGTTAAAATATGATGAAACTAAATATTTTTCATGATTTTATCTTTTTGGGGACAATACTTTATTTCTAGTCGATTTTTGAATGGCAGATTTTTTTAAAAAATCAAATAAGTTATTGATATGGCGTCAGATTTATGTATAAACGATAAAATGTAAAGATGACTTCCAAATGATCAAAATCAACATTATAATTAATAAAAATCTGTATTCTTTTTTTTGGGGGGGGGATCTTTTTTTTCTTCCCTGCAAAATCAAGAGGAAGCTCAAAAATAATATCTCAAAAGTTATGTGTGCATGGCTAAAAATTCATATAATTATGAATTTAAATACTATGTCATAAATTAGTTACAACTTCATACAATGTGGTTCAGAGATAAGCAATAAAAATATTGAAGTGAAGCTATTTTTACAATCTGTATATTCTAAGGGAGCAATGATTTTCTGTATTTGTATATTCATGATTTACTAATAATATTACCAATATTTTAAAGCCATCCAAGTGGAATAAAAGGCCCTGGAGAGGGCCAAAAATTGAAATGATAAAGCCAACATTGTTAAAAAAATACATGAAATTTGGCAAATCTGGCAACTCTGGCCAGAAGCTTGCCAGTCGTAGGTCAGAGGCAAATAAAGAAAAATTACCCATGGTTAAATACATCAATAAATTCTTTGGATGCATATATCATTAGATGATACTGTTAGAATGAGTGGCATTACAACAAGGGTTTACTGCATTATCATCATTATTGCAGTTTTCATCCATGATATATTCGTGATTTTCTCATCATAATTATCAATCAATCATAACCAGCAAAGCTAGTTGTTGCGTTTGTATGATTGTGTGTTCCAGTGCTTCTGTCTATACTGTTTTGTCTACAGAATTGATTCTCAAGAATCTAAATGTTGCTAGATGTTTTTTTAAATTCTATTGTAGATGCTTTCCAGTGGGAAACCCCTGAGACGTCATAGATAGAATTTTTCCTGACCATATATATTCTATGATGGAATATTCCTTATATGATTTAGAAGTTTGATGCTACGCTTGTCTAATTATTGACTGTGATACTGAATCATAATCATTGCTATCATTGCTAACAGTATATTATCATCATTATTGCAATTATACTTGATGCCACTTTCATTTGCATTACCATAATCATCAAGTATTTTATCATTGTAATTATTATCATTGTTTTCATCATCATTTGTATTTTGTAAAGATTATTATTAAATCATTAACTATGATGTCAAAATTGTCATCAACTTTATCATTATCGTTAATTATTTTGTGTGGAGGGGTATCCTCTGACCTTGGCCAACTTTTGTAATCTATTCCTGAGAAAAAGACTCGGTTGATAAGATATTTCATAGGAAATTCAGCATCAGAGAGTGCATACTTCTGCAAAAGACATGTACTAACTAAAAAGTAAATGAAAATCAGTTTATATATAGAGGGAGTTGACAGTATATTTTGATTTTCTATAGTTCGGGACTATTGTCTTAATGCATGAAAAAATCTCTCAGTCAATGACAAAATTTACTGTTTCATCCCTCAACCCATAGCCCATCTTTCAACGAAATGTCATTTAAATTTTACTGCGAACATTTAGACATAATGCATGGACAAAATGACAGAATACATATGAATATAGGATAAAAAAATGAAAAAAAAAATCTCAATTATAAAAAGATTCTTGGATCTGCCCCCAAATTTTCATTTAAATTTATTGAGGACTTTTGCAGATGATACGTGGGTAGACAGACAGACAAACATGAGTGAATACATACACCTTTCCCTGCTTCATTGGCTAAGATTAAAAGAAAATTGCCACAATAATTCGATTCTTAAGCAAAAATAATGATTTTTGAAATTTCACTCAAAAATCCAATTATTAAAATTAATGGCCATAATTGCTTTGGTCTCTGGCTCAGAATTCTTTAATTTTGGTCATTATTCTGTAAAAACAGCAATATGAGAAAGTCTTTAAAGCAAGAAAATAAAGAAATAAAATGGAAGAAGTAACATTCCTCATTCAATTTGAAGTAATTACTTTTCTTCCAAAAGTTGTCACAGCTATTGATTTCATTTTTTTTGTTGCTTTTGTTGGTACAACAAAGTTTTCGATAATTCATTCTAGAGCCTTCTTCAGGTACACAATCACTGAAGAGTGAAAAAATTGAAAGACCCTATATATACTAACTTTGCAGGTATGATAAATTTATGAAATGATTGGAGAGTAAACATGTCTGACAATAATTCACCAAATGTCCAACTGTATGTGACAGTGTAACACATAAACCATTCAACATATTCCAATGAAATTTTCTGTGTAAACTACCCCAGGTATGTATCTAGCAAGTTTCTTTTTGAAGATTTCCCCGGAAAATAATAGTATGGGTCAGCTTTTGTGCTCACCCCAATAATAATGATTTTAGTTCCAGCTGATTCTGTTTATCTGCATGTGACCTCTGAGAAGCTGTAACCTCCGCTTCGAGGAACATGAAAGATAACTTCATTGCAATCACAATATTTTTGCCTCATAGAGACATTCAAATATTTCACTCACAGGTATATACTACACATCAACGTGTGGTGAATTGTGATAGAGCATTGTGGTGAATCTTGGGGAAGGTCTATGTCCAACGACGGACATTAAAAGACTGATGATGATGATGAATGTTTTTCATCATCAGTGTTTTATTGTCTGTTGCAAGATATAAACCTTCCACAGGATTTGCAAGACCTCTCTATAATTTCTAAACTTTTCAAGTTCATCTTTCCATTGTGTATTCTGCCAGTCTTGGTTATTCATATGATCTCTGGGGATCCATGTTATGTTTTGTGACGTACATAGGTAGTCTACTATTCTTGCAACATAACCAGCCCATTGTCATTTGAGTTTTCAAATGGATTCTATGATGTCTTGGACTCCTGTTTTTCCCTTAATATATTGGGCTTGTGATTTCTCCATGTGTTGAGCATGATTCTTTCATGTGCATGTTGTATGGTTCTAAGTTTGAGGGAGAGTCTCATGGTTGGATTCCATGTTTCAGCTCCATAGGTTATCTGGAGAATGCATTGGTTGCAAATCCTTCTTTTTATGACTAATGGGATTTCCTTGTTCTTGAAGTTTGAGCTTGCTCTATTAAAAAGACTAGCCATCCTATACACTCTCTCTTCTTCAAACACTTGTTATTTCACTCAAAAATGTATACACTTCATTAAAGGTTTTTCCATAGCAATAATCTGAGCTTTGTGAGTTTTTATATCTTACACCTCATATTCTATTTTTCTTTTGATAAATGAACCTTTACTTCTTCAGTCATAGGCATCTATCTTCTAATCTGGCCCTTTCTGTTACAAATGCAATAAACCAACACAGATGAAAACAAGGCACCCTCAATATTTAGCAATACCCTTTCACCCCAATTATATCCTATATAAGTTAGCCACATCTTAGAATCAGCATCAAAGAACAATATCAGAAGGTTTCCTTTGTAAACAACTGATAGGTTCCGTCTGTAGCAATATCGCACTTGAGGGCATCTTATTCGCTTTGTATACATACATGTATATATACATATATATATATATATATATATATATATATATATATATATATATATATATATATATATATATATGTATATATATATATATATATATACATTTACACACACATATATATATATGTATGTGTGTGTGTGTGTACGTGTGTGTGTAAATAAATATGTATTTATATATATATATATATATATATATATGAAAGATGATCTAAGAAAAGTGATGTTATTTCCCAAACAGCACATTTGGTAAAAGCAAACAAGATGATCTCAAGTAATATATATATATATATATATATATATATATATATATATATATATATATATACATATATACATATATATATATATATATATATATATATATATATATATATATATATATATATATATATACATATATACATATATATATATATATATATATATATATATATATATATATATATATATACATATATACATATATATATATATATATATATATATATATATGTATATATATGTATTTATATATATATATATATATATATATATATATACATGTGTGTGTATGTGTGCATGTGTAATGTGTGTGAAGAATAAACAGACTGTTTTATCTTTTATGATATGGAAACAAGTAAAAAGAATATATTTTTCCAATATATCTGTATCTGCACTCTTTTGATAGATAATTGTGTGAGTTCTCATGGTAGAAATATATGCATGTATAATTTGTGCAATTTAAAGATGGTAGATTTTACATGCAGTGGTGTAGTGCTGTTGGAATGTGTCGGAATGGCCTTTGCTTACTTGGGAGGGGCTGTGAATGGTATTCCTTCACTATCTATATACATCCAAAGTTCACTATGTGAACAATTTGGCAAGTTAGCCAGTACTGGCTAACTTGCCAATTTTTTTAAATTAAACCAATTTCAAAGATATTTTGAGTCCATATAGGATGATTATTTGGATATGTCCAAATAATCATCCTATATGGACTCAAAATATCTTTGAAATTGGTTTAATTTCAAAAATCTTCATCAGGTACAGGGTCCTTTGAGAACCCCCTCCCTCAAAGCACCACTTCTGCATCCTATCAATCCTCATTTTTACAATGCTTACATTAGATTGTTATAACACAGTCATTAGTAAGCAGTGTGGATCAGAAATAAAGAATAAACCTTTGGTGAAATTCAAACTTACATCCTCAGGTGCTTGCCTCTCTGTGGCAGCTTCCTCACTCATCAAGCTGCAAAGACCAACTGGTAAGATTGAAATATGGCTATATAGCTCTTTTTTTATTTCTCCAGCACCTGATATGCAACCATTTTATGTGAATCATTTGTCAATTAAGAGAACTCTAAATGGAGTATACGGCCAGTGACAAAATATTAAAGAGTTTTTGATGCAAAAGTCAGCATCGTGATCTTTGTATGCTACAATTTTTACCCCAGTTCTTTTAAGATAAAGTATGTCATTCATTCTCAGTGATAAAGCCCAAATACACATAAAAATTCCTACACTCCCCCTGACCAAAATATCACCTCACAACCCACAGATCTATCAATTATTCTGTCAGGATAGAAAAATTCAGTTTCATTCAATCACAGTAAATGAAACCCAACATAACACTTCCTACACTCCTCATCAAAAAAATACTTTACTACCCACAGATCTATTAATGATATTGTTAGGATAGAAAAATTCAGTGTCATTCAATCTCAATAAATAAAGCCCAAGTGCACATTTCCAACACTCTTCCTGGGCACATTGACTTTACTGCTCCAAATTACTTTACTATCTCATCATCAGTCTTTTAACATCCGTCATTGAACATAGACCTTCAGCAGGATTCGCCACAATTCTCATGGGCGTCGTGGAGCCAGTATTTTCTAAATTTGTCTAGTTCATTCCTATCAAAATAGGGAGAAAACTCTGTGTATTCCAATAAGTAAAGTTCAAGGTTTTCTTTTTATAACATTTCTATAATTTTAGAAATTCATCGTGTTTTTCTTCTAAACTGAGAATCTTTTTTTGAAATATTCTTCATTTCTTTGATCCTGTCTAAAATAACACCCAAACAACAACCAAACAGGAGTGTCTGCTGCTACTTTCCCAGGGGTAGGGATGATGGCAAGATATATACTCTATAGGTGGTGGGGCGGGGTGGACAGAAAAAATACCTATATGTTGATTGTCAGGTGAAGGATTGAGGAGTGTCTAAGCTATGACATGTCCTAAGCTGTAACATGTCCCAAGCTGTAACTGTTCATAGCAAACCCCTTGATTCCTTGCCTCTATCAGGTTCTAACTTCCAAACTCACCGGCCCTTGGTGAGAAGGCCTGATGTAGAGGTGCGGAAAAGCCCTGTTTGCTTCTCCCCTCCCAGCAGACACCCACCTAAACAACCAAATATGCTTGAAACTGATTACATTATCAGTGTCTGATGGCAGTCTAATCCAAGGGGTTCTCAAACCCATGGTTGTGACCCAAAGAAGATTTGCTAGGATATTCCTTTTTTTTCTATTTGAAAAAATTATAATAAAAATAATGAAAAAATGCTAAAAACATCAAGAGTGAAAAATACAGCAAATATATTTAGGTGATTATTGGGAGAATGCATTGGTTGTATGCCTTTCTTTTTAGGTCTAATGGGATTTTCATGTTCTCGAAGGTTGAGCTTGCTCTACTAAAAGCTTGCCACCCAAGAGTGATTTATTCTTCTTTTGAGGATTTCATGGAGATTTGTTGTTCTCGGTAGATGTAGAGGCCAACTTTCTCCTGTTTTATGTTTTCGATTTTGATTGTCGTGTTTGTTATACATGACATTTGTATTTTGGAGACATTTGTTTCTTGCTTTCTTCATTCAGATCAAGTAGCTTTATTTGGAGGTCATATTAGTTCTCAGCAAAAAGGAAAATGTTGTAAACAAATCTGGGGTTGCTTAGGTATTCACCATCTATCCTGATTCCTTTATTTTCCAAGGCTAGATTACAGAAGATCATCTCAAGACAGACCGTGAAGAGTTTTGTGTGAGTTGGTCTCACCTTGTCTATCACCTTTTTTGAGCTTATAGGGCCAAATTTTGAAAAAAAAACTGATGTGTCAAGATATGTTGCAATGTTCTGACATACAGAGGGCCTACACATTGTTGAATGATAGCATCAATAACCTCAGGGATTTCACTGAGTCAAAGGCCTTCTTAAAGTTAACGAATGTTACAACATGGTCAACATGACATGGAGAGATCACAAAACAGCACCGTATATTAGTGGAAAAACAGGTGTCAGAGATATCATAGAATCTATTAGAAAACTCAAATGGCAATGGACTGATCTTATTGGGAGAATTTCAGACAACTACTAAACGTCACGTCTCACAACGTGGATCCTAGAAATCACATGCAAAATCTTGGCCGATTAAATACAGATGGTGTGATTAACTAGACAAGTTCAGAGAGTTCTGCAATGCCCATGATAGAGAGAGGTCTGGTGAATCTCGGGTAAGGTCTACGTCCAATGACAGATGCTAAAAGGCTGATGATGAAGCATTATTGAGTCTTGAACAGAAAAATAGTTTTGAATTATAAAGCATCAATATATGTATGAAAACTCCTGATATAACCCAGTCTGCTCATGTCAAATAGTTTTACTTGATTATTAGATTAAATTAAAATTCAGTAAAATCTATTGTTGTGCATCCTGAAGATCATCAGTCCCCCAAAATATCCAATAAATTTGGCAGAATTTTATATTATCTATGTCAATAGTAAAATATGACATCTTCTGATCTATCCCAGTTTGGAAAAGTTCTGGTGTTTCTTGTGTCATAAACACGTGGACAGAATCTCAACTTGCTATGTGAAAAAAAAGAAATCAAATAAAGCAAAAGTCGGTTGCTTTTTTTACGCTTGTATAAAATTTTTGTGTACCCCATAACAGACTCTCACAGAACTCCAGTTCAGAAAGGTTGGTTTAATCGAATCTAATCAGAAAAGCAGTTAAAGAAAGATTACATATTGTCCATGTGATTTCGATCAACCAAATCAGTCAGATATGCAAAAACGAAAGTGAACTCAGAGTTTGAGTATGCCCATTTATTGACAGCCAATAAGGAAACATCTTTGAGAATCAGTCTGGTTCCTGCGTTGGCAAAATAAAAAAAGTTGATCATAACTCTTTCAGTATTAGTGATCATTTGCTGACCCTGGAGTTAGGAAGTTTTTAGGGGTAGAAAAATTAGTGACAAGAAAAGGGTGTCAGCTAGTAATGCCTTTGGTGGCATTTATTAGTTTAGGTCAGTAATGATATATAATGGCAGACTGGAACAAAGAAAGCCAGGGAAAATAAACCGAAAATTATCAGTGGTTACTGGGATAAGAAGAACATTATCTAAAAAAAAAAAGAAGAAAATAAAAAAAATCCCAGATGAGATAGACATATTGCAAAGATCATTAAGATAAAAAAGGAAATATATACTCCAAACGTTTATTTATTCATACATAAAATATCTTTTACTGGGGACAGTACTACCTGCCTGACCTGCGGTAAGCTGTGTGCATCCAACTTTGGCCTCAGAAGTTACCAACAAAGTCATAGATGCCAAAGACAAAACCTCAGCCAATGATGAAAATCAAAAGACAAACCAGAGATAAATCAATCTTGAAACCAGAAATTGATACCAATAAGCAGAATAGAGGACGTCTCTGTCAATATCGACAGACTACTTAAAGCAAACTTTTTTTTATAAAAAGAATTTTATGTGGCCATTTAGATGTGTGGCTTTTCTTTTCAAATGACTTAGGACCAATAAAACATCTGAATAGAATTAGAATATATATATATATATATATATATATATATATATATATATATATATATTGTAAAAAAACAAAAAACTTGGGAAAAGTTCTCGATAGAATATTTTGATAACAAAAGTGGACAATATGATACAACAGAAATTATATTATAAATGTGTTGTATTACATTAAATATTGCATTATATTACTTTGAGTATTGAACTTTCTTTAATCATTTTTTCTATTGGAGCTGTCTTGGCAAAATTATTCATTCACCAAGTAATAAAGGGAAATCATTTCAAATTGAGTTTCAAAGTAATATAACTATAATTGTATATCAATTTCTCAATAATATAATTGTCCATATTGAGGAACAAATAGAGCAGATATAGACAGTGAATGAACAAAATGAAAATTCAGAGATAAAGCAGTTATTTGGGCCTTTGCATAACCAGAGACTGTTTAGTTCAATGCGAAGAGCAAAGCTATATTTAAGTGTTTCAAAGTAATATAACGCATTCATAATTATCTGTTGGATTATATATCCATTTGTTAATCACATATATATCAGCAACAGCAGTAGAGATCATCATAAATCCACTCCTGGACAAAGGCCTTTCCTATCTCCTCCCATGATGAGTATGATTGCGCTAATCTCTGCTATGACTTATTGGCAAACTTTTAGATCTCATCTCTCCATCTGGTTTCTGGTCTTCTTCTACTGCGTTTATTGTCTCACAGGTACCGATTGGTTAACCTTTTGCACCATCTATTGTCCATACTTCTTGCTATGTGCCTTGCCCATCTCCATTTTCGTTGCTCAATCACTTGCATGAAATCATCCATCCTCTTCATCTCCCAGATGTATGTTGATCTGTTCCAATCATTAGGAGTTATTCCTATCATTGCTCTTTCCATTTCCCTCTGCACTATTCTGAGTTTGTTTTCAAGTCGTTTTGTAAGTTTCCATGTTTCGCACATGTGTGTCATAGCTGGTATCATATATTGATTGTATACTTCACATTTCAAGTATATTGGTAATCCGCTATATGTATGTGTGTGTGTGCGTGTGTGATTTCATATAAAGCAATTTTTTTTTTTTCAAGTTTTTCAAATCATGTTGATAAGAATCAAACTGGAAGAGATATAAATAGTAAAATAAGGACATGAAGTTGGAGAAAGGCAATGAAAGCAAAATAAGATGATGAATAACGATTGGCTGGTGAGCATTTGGTATGAATAAAGACATATAAGAAAGCACTTTGCCAATATGCTTGAGATATTGAGTTTATAATGCAAGCATAATACAAACTATGATGTATGGATGTGAAACATGGAAACTAGAGAACTGACTTAGAGTTGCACAGAGAGCCATGGAAAGAACAATGCTAGGGATGACCCTAAGAGACAGAGAAAGATCAACATGGTAGATTAGCGTGAAAGTCCAGTAGTGGGCTTATAATGGCAGCTGACAATAATGATGATATGTGAGATGCTTATGGGTTTTGAGAAATAAAAGATAATGGAATAGGTAGAAATATGTGGTGGTGGTGGGGGGGATTCACACCAACTCGGTAACCAGCACCAGTCTGCAGTTATAGAACCATCAGTAGCTTTTCAGCTTCTCCAAATAACTTCTAAAGTCTGAAAATTTTACTTCTTTTCCAAAGAGGTCCATTGCTTTTAGAATATTAATATATACCTCTGAGATTTCGCTGATATACTGCTATTTAAGCAAAATGTTAAAAAAAATATTTCTAAAAATTTGGAGAAAACGTTTTTCTTAAAATATTTTCTTAAATAATGTTTCTAATAAAAGAAGGATGAAGCCTGATGTTCTCGTATCAGTACACAATCGAGTGAATATTTCTTTGATAACTCCATTTACCTTCAATATCAAATCTCCGTAGCCTTACAAATGGCCCTGACCAGCCAGCCTGGCAAGCGTGCTACAGAATCTTCTCTTATAGTTGCCCAAATGGCCTGACCAACTAGCCAAGTAGTTTCTTCTCTCTTTGCTCATTTGTGTATCTATGTGCATTTGTCTCCATGCACACCTGGTCACATTTTGGGGCTACAACCTTGAAAATTTGTATGAGTAGGCCACTGGGCAGCATCTAAAAATATTTTTTTTTTTAAACTGCTTTTTGAGGTCTTTATGATCATTTTGGACCAACCATACCCAAATCTTGTGCTGATGATTTTAGATAAGAGACCCATTTTTCTGAGATAATTTCAGATAAAAGATCTATTTTTTAAATATAATTATGGTACATGGATGGGCTAAAGTGATTCATTTATGCCAGGTACAGATATTTACCTTCTGTTCCATCTGTTATTACCCTGAGTTGGTACTGAGGTGGTACAGTGAGGGTATTGAAGTTTCTTTTAATCCTTTTGTTTCTTCTAAGCATGATCTGTTAATATCATCTGTCATCAATGTTAAGTTTACTTTGCTGAGATATTTGATGCTATGTAACTGAAGGACATCATGACTCACAACATGGATCCCCAAAGATCACATCTGAAACTGAGGTTGAAGGAATACAAGATGGAGAGATGAACTGGACAAATTTAGAAAATACTGGCTCCGCGATGCTCACAATAGAGAAGTGTGGAGAATCCTGGGGAAGGTCTGTGTCAGAAGACAGATGTTAAAAGACTACTGATGATGGTGATGATGATGATGATGATGATGATGGTGGTGGTGGTGGTGGTAGTGGTGATGATGATGATGATGATGATGATGATGATGATGATGATATTGCATACACACAACTCGCACACAGATGATATTTCAATAACTGAACTTGTATTTGAAGATGTCATTGTCTGAGAATCCTCCATGAAGCCTTGATTAAAAAACATCGATATTTTTTGCTGTCAGTTTTATTTCTCAGACTATTCTATATTTTTGTAACTCTAACTGGAATAAGAATTTGCGAATAACTTTTCCAAGTTGTATTTGTTGTTCAAACTTATGACCACATGTTTTCTTTGCATGACAAAAAATATTCAGATTGAGATTTGCTTCTTGAGGGAAATATGATTTATTCATAACTCATTTTTACCTCAAGATGGTAAGCAATGAAAATTTTGCGTCACTTTTTCCATCATCTGAAAAAATCAGTTTTGAATTTAACTGCCAGCAAAAACAAATTTCTTCTTGATTTTATTAAGAAAATCAAGTTTTTATTTGGAAGAATTTTAAAGTTGTAAGTGAATTATATTAAATAGGTTTTTAACTCCCATATTTATTGAAGATTTGAAATATTGAAATAATAGATAATAGATCTATACTAGCCATCATTTTGTCTGATGCACCGTCAAACAAGAATAGTAGAGAGTGACGTTTTGCTTTAAGGATCATATTCAATATCCTAACTTCTATCTGTGTTTGAACACTGACAACAAGTGCCAACTACCTTATCCCCTAAGGAGACCGGCATGTATGCATAGATAGAGACATCATGTCATGAAGGTATCATAGATTTTACAAGTGTATGAATACCCTAATTATAATAGTAGAGCTGAAAGGTTATATTGCACCAATATCCCACGTAAGGAAGAGCTGCCTGCTTTGGAAAATCAGCATAATCAATGGTCTTTTCACTTAGGTTTGAATAATGACCTCAGGTGCTCGAAACAGACTGGCAAACAAATGAACGCGCACATTTTTATTGGTCCCTGCCAAGGCTAACTATGGGGGTAACAGCTCTCTGTTGTTACTGCCTAAGCATGTAAGGTAACTATGGGAGAGTGATTTGCCACCCACTCTCTTCTCCATCAACCATTGTACAATATCAGTAACAAGATTTTCCGCCAATATATTGAATATAATATTAGTGCAGAGAGAATTAGAGATTCATGCTTTTCCAAAGGACATTAGTTTAATGTGAATGTGAGCACTCACAATTGAAATTTATACCCAGCTAGCTAATTATGTTTTCTGTGCTAGTGAACATTACCTCAACAGCCATCACTATCTCTCTTTTCTCTCTGTATCTACTTACAAAATTGTCAACCAAAACAGTCAACATAAGTTCCTACAGTTTTTTCAAGTTGGTTTGGCTGGCTGGCTGGCTGGCAATGTATGTATTATGCATACAAGCCACACCAATGAAGCTTACCATCATCATCAGTCTTTTAACATCCCTCATTGGACATAGATCTTCCCCAGGATTCATCACAATTCTCTATCATGGGCGTCGCAGAAACAGTATTTCCTGAATCTGTCCAGTTCATCTCTCCATCATGTGTTCGGTCAGCCTCGGTTTCTTATGTGATCTCTGGGGATCCATGTTGTGAGACGGGATGTCCATTGGTTGTCTTTCATTCTTGCAACATGGCCTGCCCATTGCCATTTGAGTTTTTAAAAAGTTTCCATCATGTCAAGACTCATGACATGGATCCCCCGAGATCACATGCGCAACCGAGCCCGACAGAATATTAAATGGAGAGACAAGCTAGACAAGTTTAGGAAGTACTAGCTCTGCGACGCCCATGATAGAGAAGTGTAGCAAATCCTGAGGAAGGTTTATGTCCAATGACGGACGTTAAAAGACTGATGATGATGATGATGTCATGGACACCCATTTTCTTCCTTATATACTGTGCTGTCTTGTGATCTCTCCATGTGATGTTGAGCATGATTCTCTCATGCGCATGTTGCATGCTTCTCAGTTTGCAGGTCTGTGTCTTGATTAGGTTCCATGTTTCAGCTCCATAAGTGACTATCGAGAGAATGCATTGATTGTATACTCTTCTTTTTAGGATTACTGAGATCATCAAGTTGAGCTTGCTCTGCCAAAGGCTTGCCATCCCAAAGTGATTCTTCGCTTGATTTCCTCCACTTTTGAGGGTCTCATTGAGATTCGTTATCCGAGGTAGATGTAGTAGTCCACCTTGCCTAGTTTTGCATTTTCTATCTTGAAAGTTATGTTCTTATTCTCAACATGATTATTGCACATGATTTTCATTTTACTGAAGTTCATGTGTAGGCCAACTCTTTTGCTTTCTTTGTTTAGATCATCTAGTATTAGTTAAAATTTTAAACTTCTTGTTATGTCAAATAAATTTTTTTTTTGTTTCCATAATTCCTTTTCTAAATAAGTTTTTTTTGTGTGTGTGAAGGGGTTGAGGGTGATTTGATTTGCAACATAAGTTCATACTAAATTGACTTCTATGTTACTTTAGTATCTTTCTTATATAGATTCATTCTTATTCTTTTTATCAGGAACAATTTTAGTAATCAATTCCATTCATGTGCATGAAGACTTGACTAGTTTAGGATAAAAATAACCAAAACAATTCCTTGTTAGATGGTCAACATAAGAGTTGGGATGGCCTAACTGGTAAATTGCATTCAAAGTTCAGCTGGGACAGTTTGTGCGCATTTTGCGTGAAATGCACTTGGCGAAAGCATGTTTAGTGGTTGTGGTTTGGTGTGGAACATTTTTCTGCGTTCTTTGTTGGTGTTTATTTGCATTTTATATCTTACCATTCTGCGGTTGCTTCCTACATTGACATTGATTGGATGTCCTTGACAGTATCGCTTTTGTTGTAGTCTATTTTGTTCTTTGTTTTGTGGTTGGGGTCTTCCAAGTCCAATTCTAATTAGATACCTTCTGCCCCGTAAAAACCCAAAACAATAATTTTGTCTCCATGAAATGTTTGAGAAATAGAAAAAACAATTATTGTCTCATATGTCATGCAACCCAGGAAGCAATTTTGCTTTTTGCAACATAGAAAATATTCATAACCCTACAAGCCTATTTTGAATAACGAAAATCAACAAAGTATCAAATTTGTTACATATTATTATTATTGATAATGGTAATCATCAAGCCTTTTCTCACTCCTGAAGGAAAAAGCCCTCCCATGTCCTATCCTACAGATGCTATCTGCATGTTGACATTGTGGTTTTGGTCAGTGGGTTGTCAAAGGGTCAGAATTCAGAGTTTTCCATCTCTAGACCAGTTACCTACCAAAGAAGGAGAGACCTATTTTACCCATTGATGAAGAAGAAATGAATTCATGTTTTTCATAGAGCATTAGGCTTGGTCAGAGTTTGAACTTGGCTTGCTAAGTCAATTGTCTATGCCACCAACTGTTATACCACTTACACCTCCAAATAATTACTTGATATCAACTAATTGATATCTTTACTTATTAGTATTAGTAATATCAATTATACTCTAATTTACATATAAAAAGTTATATAAGTCTGAATTTTAGTTTTTTTTATGCTAAATTTCAACCAAGAAGTTATAAATGACAAATTGAGAAAAATGAACATCCATTTAGCTAATAATGATTTTTAGAAAGGTTAATAATTCAATGAATTTCCAGATAATAAATGCTTTTAACAATGTCTAGGGTAGGCAAATTGAACTGCAGTCAAAAATATCAAATTTTAAGATGGTAATTAAATTCTGCTTTTAGAGACAGGTTTTTTGGGTTGATATATTAAATTTATTTGAAACCCCAATACGAACCAGTAGAGTATTCAGAATACCAATTACAAACCGTCAATAAAAACTGTCAACATGGATTTCTTCAGTTTTTAATTGCCTCTGACTACCTTTGTATCTACCTCAGTGTCAGTCGTATAGGCCACATGAATGGAATCAAATGGCTGAAAATTTAAACATTTACCCTTTGTCTTGAAAAGAAGAACGTATTTTTGTTTTTCAAAAATTTGAAGATTCTTCCTCAAAATGAAGATTTAGGGAGGGGGTTCAATTTACAATATAAGTTAATACTTAATTAGTTCCTTAGTTTGTGCCACCGTTCATGCTTATTTTTTGAAAGTTCACTTTAGTATTCCAACAAAGGCAAGAGAAGTATCTAATTCATTGATCTCCCTATTTTTTAATTAATTACCCCCAACATGGTGTGCAGTACCAACGATGTTGGTCTCATGTTTCTATTGGGTGACTAACCAGACCTGTTGAGTTTTCAATACATTCTTATTTAAAGAAATGAATCTTCTTTTCCATTTATTTCTAAAAAGTATGATAGCAGAATTTTCCAAAAGTAAAAGTCAAATAAATTCTGTCTTGTTCTATAGTTTATAGACATGACTAAATTATGCAAGAATATTTAACCACTGCCAACAAAGCTGGAAGAGGTATATGTATTATGTCTGTCCATGCAATATCTCTAAAATTTCTCAAGAGTTTCTATTCTTTTTTTGGAAGCTAGGGCCTTTGGCTAAGGAAGATTTAATCATTTTTTGAGTGGATCCAGAGGTTCTTTACAGCTTTTACTTGCATTGTACTTGCACACTATCTCTAAAAGTTTGCAAATAAGTTTAATGACATTTTATAGAAGGGTGAACCATGGGTTAGGAAATAACTTATCGAATTTTGGAGCAGATCCAGGGATTTTTCAGAGTTACCTACCCTTAGCATACTCAACCTTCAAGAACAATGAAATCCCACTTGTCCTAAAAAGAAAGGTATACAACCAATGTATCCTCCCAATAGTCACGAATGGAGCCGAAACATGGAACTTGACCAAAAGACTGACCTTCAAACTGAAAACCATGCAATGTGCAAATGAAAGAATCATACTCAACCTCAAATGGAGACATCACAAGACAGCACAATATATTAAGGTGAAAACAACATTCTGAGACATCATAGAATCCATTAGAAAACTCAAATGGCAATGGGCTGATCATGTTGCAAGAATGGTTGACAACCGTTAGACATCACAACTCACAATGTGGATACCCAGAGAGCTCATTCAAAACCAAGGCTGGCAGAATGCAAGATGGAGATACAAACTATATAAGTTCAGAAAGTGTTGGCTCCATGATGCCATCAAAGAGAGGTCTGGGAAAGCCTATGGAAGGTCTGTGTCCAACAACAGACGATAAAAGACTGATGATGATGATGATTACCCTTCATTGTGACTCTATATGAACAGATTTTCATTCAGCCTTTAATGACAATTGTGTCGGCAGAGGTATGTACTCTCTGAGTTCTTTTTAAATTATTTCTCTTCTCTCTCAGAATTTTGTGGTTCTCACCCAAACTTTGTGTTTATGCATTATTCAGTTTTCAGTTGCAATTTCAGAAAAGATGATCGTGTGTGTACATGTGTATTTGTGAGTCTGTGCATTCAATTATGTGTGTGTATATTTGAGAGTGTATATGTATACTTGTGTTTCTGTTACTGCATGTATATTTGCATATGTATATGTGTATATTTGTAAGTGTGTCTCCAGTACAGGGGTGTACTTCGATATTTATAAGCAGGTAAAAATTTATATGAATATTTGTGAATGTGAGTGTATGTATGCCTATTATATCTCTAAGTAGGTGCATAAAATTCAACAGTTTATTGGAATAGATATAAAAATTCAGATTCAAAAGTAATAAATTGTGTGAAATATCTTTTATAACAGTTTTGCTCTTTACATTTGCTTGAATCTAATTTATGAGATTTTTCTATTCCATGGACTCGAATAATTTAAGCAAAATCAATCATTTTGGCTAAAAAACAAATCAACTTTGATATCTTCCCTTGCATCTGAAGAGAAATTGCAATGATAAAACTATTTACAGGCATTCATTATATACCTTCCAGTTTTATCATCATCAGCAGCAGCAGCAACAGCCCTCTAGCATCTGTTGTTGGATGTTGACCTTCTCAGGATTTGACAGACTTCTTTATCATGGGCATTGCGGAGCCAATACTTTCTGAACTTGTTCATTTCATCACACCATCTTATATTTTGTAGGCCACAGTTTTGCATATAATCTCTGGGGATCAACATTGTGAATTGTGATGTCCATTGGTTGTCTACCATTCTCACAACATGACCAGCCATTTGCCTAATCTAATGGATTCTATGATATCCCTGACTCCTGTTTTTTTCCTCTTATATACTGCACTGTTTTGTGATCTCTCCATGTGATGTTGAGCATGATTCCCTCATGTGCACATTGCATGGTTTTCAGTTTGAGGGTCAGTCTTTTGGGATAGGTTCTATGTTTCAGCTCCATAGGTGACTATTGGGAGGATGCATTGGTTGTATACCCTTCTTTTTAAGACTAATGGGATTTTGTTATTCTTTAAAGTTGAGCTTATGCTATCAAAAGCTTACCAACCTGTTGTGATTTTTTGCTTGATTTTTTCTTCTTTTGAAGATTTCATGAAATTCATTGTCCTAGGTAGATGTGGTGGCCTAATTTTTTCAAGTCTGCATTTTCAGTTTGGATTTTTGAACTTTGTCCTCAGCATGTTTGTTGTACATGACATTCGTTTTACTGGATTTCATGTGTATTCCAACTTTCTAGTTCTCTTCATTCAGTTCATTAAAGCATTACAAGGAGATGGTGAACGTTTTTTTACTGAACTATCAATTTCATCAACAAATGACGACACATATAAGATATTTCATGTACATGAGAATTGCTTTGCATTGAGCTTGGAGGTGTTGGCCATAAACAGATTTCTATTATTTTTTGTTCTGTTTTTCTCACATTTTCTTTTTTTGATTTTCTCTCTCTCTTGCTATATATATATATATATATATATATATATATATATATATATATATATATATATATATATATACATGTATACATGTATATATGTTTATTTATCATTAAAAAACCTGCAACCGTTTTGAAATAGTTAACAACTTAAAAAAGACTGGGCAAATTATTTCACATTAATTCTCTCATAATCTGAATGATTTACCAAGAATTAACGAGGAAGAATCAACTGAGACAAGATGTCCTCTAGCATAGACAGCAGAATGAGAACAATCCACCCTTTTGGATTGGATGAAGGGTTCTATTCAAAATTCACAAAAAATTACCAGCTATGAGAAACACTTAAAGAAGGCTGGAGGATACAACAGCTGAAATGCTGTAACTATAACAACCAAGATGAGGATACAAGTCTGTGTGAATCAGTTTATAGAATTGAGGAACTTTTGGGGAAATTAAATGTTAATATACCTTAATACCCTGCTTAGCACAGTAATTATCCCTAAGTGTACTATTTGTATGTAAAGACAGAGGGTTATTTTTCTGGTTGTCAAATGATGGTAGCAAACAGAATTTCTTTTCCTCAGGTACTTCTTGAAAAGCAATTTATCTGAATAATTGGGGCTATTAGCAATAAATTTAGCTTTAAAGAAAATGATAGAGTTAATTCGAATAATGAATGGAGCTTTGATTAAAACATCTTAAAAAACATTAATGATATTGTGGTCAGGGCAAATTTAAAAAAAAAATACTTCAATGATGTGAACCCAATCAAAGGATCATGTCCATTCTTTCAATGCAGAGTAGGTAAGTATGAATTCAACTTGTCTTAAATAGCAGATGAAAAAAGTTTTTTGTCTCATTTATATATACATAGATAAATAGAGTGAGAGTTTTTGTTGGCAAGGAGGGGAAGGAGGTAGATAAAAAGTTATAATAAACCCAAGGGAAATGAATATATTCATTTTCATGTTAGTTTCTGTTCGTGATAGCTATGCCAGTCCAAAAATTTATTCGGTGCCAGTGAATTAAATGCTTTGGACACCTGATGAGAATGGCAACTGACCAACTAGTGTTCAGAGCCTACAATGTCAGATGTTCAGGCATCCGGGCAAGAGAATGACCTCGCAGACATTGGATCGAGGGTTTGTCAGGAATGCTCCTGTCCCATGGCCTTCCTGTCACAGAGGCGAGCCACCAAGCCATTGATCGCTGTCTTCCCGTCTTCCATGACACCTCATGATATAATAAAACGATAAAATTCTTTTCAGCAAACCTATTTTTGGTCACCCCTAAGGGAGGTAATCGAGACAGGACAGGGGATTTGTATCATTTGATAGAAATTCAGGGATGACTTTTTTCAAAAATGTTCATTGTATTTGTTCTGTTAATTGGAAAATGATTTGAGCAAACCAGCATAAAAGATGGCAAGAAATGGTGAGGAAGAAAAAGAATTGAGAGAGGAGAAAAACAGTGGAAAAGAGAGAGAGAATAAAGTGGTAAATAAAAAGGTGAGAGAGAGAAAGAGAGAGAGAAAAGAACTATGAGACAGAGAAAAAGTTGAATAATATAGATAGACATGTCTGGTTAATCACATAATACAAACTGTCACATGACTATCTTTTTCAGCATGCTGTGTCAGGGGTGATCAAATAAAACATTTGAAGAAGGGATAATCAATGAGTTACTTTTCTTGCCTTTTGTTTGGCAGTGATCACCAAAAAGTCTGAACTTTCAAAAACCAACGAAGCACATACCAGTGACCAATTCAGCATAAATTTATATTGCAAAATCCCTCCCCTAAACCCTTTTCAGGGGGGGGGGATTAAAAAAAAACAAAAAGTGTTTTTTGTTGACATAATAAGGAAGCTCTCAGTTTAGAGCAAGGAGTGGATAGAGCAGATTGGATATTAAGGATAAGCTGTGGACAAAATTTGAAGTCACATCAATTTTTACCTTGGTATGCTTGCTTATGTAAAGCAGCTACTCTTCTAACTGAGCTACCAGAGTTGTTAAGGCTGACAGAAATTCAAAACTTTTCCTTTGATTGCTTCATGCCATATCCTGTTTTTTTTCTGAGTTGTTCACTCACTTCTGTTGACTGACACTGATGATTATCTCAATATCAATGTAGTGCAACTAAGATAAGACGAAAGATGATACAAGTCAACAATTGATAATGGTCGATGATACTTCATGTGATGAAAAATAAATCACTGTCAAGTCAACTTCAAAAATATTTACGGATTGATTCTCAACTGGAAAAGGTTTATTTGCAATGCCAGATAAACTATGTTGAAAAAGAGCAAATACTGTGGATCCTGCAGTTTCAGGGGCCCTACACTGAATGCTACCAAGCTATCAATTCTGATTCAGTGGTGATTTCTCCACTTGCCTTATTATTATAGTTATATGCTACCTTCAATATATGACGTTGAAAGTAAACAATTTTTGCCAGTTGTCAACTTTAACTGAAGTTATTATTCTAACTTAGTAATTGATTGGTGTGTGGTATCTCTGTTACACATATACCATTGATATAAATGAAGGAAATATAAATGGAAGTCATAGCCACCACATAAACATCAATAAGTAAATAAAATCATACTTTTCCTGAAATGTCAGACATATTTGTTATACTTGCTAGTTTTATGGTAAATGAAAATAATTTAATTACTTTGCAAGTGAAAGATATATATATATATATATATATATATATATATATATATATATATATATATATATATGTTCTTATGAAAAGACATTTATTTTTCTGACTGAGATGAAAATTGAGCGAGTCATGATAAGCCATTTTTTTCCCCAAATCTATCTGCACCCATACAATAATCAGAATATATATACATACACATATGTATCCCACTATGTCCTATTAAACAACAAAACAACACAGAAGTGTTCCTATTTCTCTCTAAAGCATCAAACATGTTAATAGCAATTTTTTCTGCGAAACATTTTCCCTGAAAAAGATGGCTGGCTCCCGTTGAAATGGATTGAAACATGCCTGTGGAATAATGAAACATTTTGAGATGTAACACCTATTTTTTTGAGTTTCTCTCTTCAACTTCCACTTGTCATTTGTATCAACATTCTGATAACTCCACATCCACAATAGAAACATTCACACATATATATCATCATCATCATCATCATCATCATCATCATCATCATCATCATCATCATCATCATCATCATCATCAGTCGTTAATGTATGTCGTTTGATATAGACCTTCCCCAAGATTTGCTACACCTCTCTATTGTGAGCATCCAGGAGTCAATATTTTCTGAATCTATCTAGTTTGTCTTTCCGTGTTGCAGTCTGCCTTTCTTGCAACATGACCAGACCATTACCACTTGAGTTTTCTAAAGGATTCTATGATATCTCATTTTCATGTTTTCTCCTCGATATATTGGGCTGTCTTGTAATCTCTTCATGTGAGGTTGAGCGTGATTCTTTCATGTGCATGTTGCATGGTTCTCAGTTTGCGGATGAATCTTTTGGTTAGGTTCTGTTTCAGCTCGATAGGTGACTATTGGTGGATGCATTGGCTGTATACCCTTCTTAGGACCAATGGGATCATCTTGTTTTTGAAGGCTGAGCTTGCTCTCCTAAAGGCTTGCCATCTTAGAGTGATTCTTCACTTGATTTCTTCTTTTGCATATATATATATATATATATATATATATATATATATATATATATATATATATATATATATATATATATATATATATACATACATATATATATATATATATATATATATATATATATATATATATATATATATGCACAAATATGCCTGTCTTCCAACCCAATCAAAGCAGCAGTCAGTAAAAAAAAAAGCCTGATGACAATACTGGGTAAAAGTATCGTTTTACAGCTGAAGCATCATTACCACTAACCCAGGATGCCTGAACAATACCTCCTGATACAGGCTTTGCTGATTTTCTATGACAGTGTAGGAGAGGTATATTCATTTAGATGCAGTCTCTTCTGTCTTTTGTCAAACTCCAGTCTAAATTTGAGACTGAATTTGACTTCATTTTTCCACTATGAGAACAAGGTCAATCCTAACCTTATTCAGGGGAGGCAACTCTTCACTGAATCCATTTTCAATATTGGAAATGCGATCAGTGAAGAGTTGCCTTGCCTAAATGTTTGTGTTTTACTAATATGATTGCTCTTTAGAATCAAACTTCATTCCTAGGGGTGGAGTTAGAGCCTGCAGTAGCCAGACTGATATACATTGTGTCTTTTCTGTTGATGACATGTTTAGTGAGGCATATCGAAGTTTGGTTGGCAACAAAATTTTGCATCCAACCTTGACTGGGTATATATTGGTCATCCAGCCATGTCCTATACATTTCTCTCGCATATCTTCATACTTTTCCAGCTTGGTTGATGTGCCCAGCAAATATTTTCCTTAAAAGGAATTGATCATTCGAAAATATTAACTTTTTTGAATTAACTGTCCAGATAACAATATCAGGGTGGTTGGCAGTTGAAGTGTTCTCAGCTGGAAAACAAGATGACATTCTAAATCTCCTGCAACGTTCCAGTCTATGCAATCATCAATGAGAATTTGTTTTTTTTTTGTTGGAATAGATCACAAAAACTTCCTTCTCTTACAAAATTTATTTTTGCTTGTGTTGACGACAAGATTGAATTGGCAGCTTCATAAAATCTATTTGCAGCCTCGGCAAAGACCTCTGGCACCTGGTTGTTTCCCCATGTGCAGCATCTCGGAGAATACAAGTTGGTACCAGAAAGTTTCTGGACTCTATGTGCTATGATTGTATGGTTCAACAGAAATGCTCACTTTTACCCAGTGTACTGAGTCAGTTGCCAAAAAGCTTTGTGCTATCTACTACTGTTCTCATGTTATGTAATAAGGTTTTGTGACATTGTGTGAGAACATTTCCGTGACCAGTATCAAAATTTTGCATGAACCATGGAAAATCTGCTGCCAAGACGCAAAACGTTTTTGTCAGATACATTCTTCAGGTTGAACACTGGTTTTTGGATGTTGCACGTTTTTCAGGGGCAGTCAAGTATCAGTTCATGATTATCATAATTCACCAAATGTCTTTTATGTCCATCTGTCAGCACATAACTCAAGGAGGCTAGAACTGTTGCCACCAAAATTTCCTCGGTTACTAATGGGACTGTGAAGCATGTTTTAGCATATTGATTTTTTTCCAAATTTTTTTAGGTCCAGTCTGGAACTTGTGTGTCTTCATTCATCCCATCTAACAATACAATAATATTGCGGCTGCTTTACCGGAAGTAAATAGAACAAACACTTTGTAAGGGAAATAACTCAATATCGAGAGATGCACTTAACAGGCACTACCACATCCTTCACAAGTGCAGGAAGACTAAGGGGGGATGCTGGAAGGCAAAGGGTGGAAGAGGGGGAAGTGGCAGAAAATACAAATCGATACCTCCTACAAATAAAGTCATCTGCCATTTTTATACTGACAGTGCCCATTCTAGATATCACTGTTCTATTAGCTAATGTAAGATGCTCTCCTTAATATGGTGAATGTCTTCTACCACAATATTTCTTGTGTTTCTTGTAGTCTCCTTTGACTACCAATGCTGTGAATGGTTACCAACTATTACCCTCATCCTAAAGGATAATTCTGCATCCTCTATAGCATGTTTCCCATTCCAAATATTTGATAAGCTTAGCCTAGTCTGGCCACAAAACTCAAGCATCCATTAAGTACTTAGCTCACTGCACTAGTAATGGTTAGTGAGACTTATTTAGGGACTAACACTCTGGAAACTGTATGTGTAAGTGTACACAGCTTCATTATATATATTAATACTCAACAAGCATATATTACATTACAGATGCACTGTATCAAATCTTGAGGCTCAAGATGAGTTGTTGTAAGCTGTAGATTTTTGATGGTTGATCTCCAAGTAGACTTTCTCTGCTGGAAAGACTGCTGCGATACAATTTTTTACCAAGATGAGCGCAGTATATATTTCTAAGTTTCTATGCAAAAGTTTCTTTATAAAAGAAATTAGAATTATACAAAAGCTAGCAAAACAATTAGAAACATCTAACCTTGCAAGATTGCATTACATTTTTTTTAGAAAATAGTCTTCTGTGAACTCTAACTGATTTTGAATAAGAGGCTTCTTTAATTGATTTGATTTTCGCCAATTAGTGGATTCTTTACTTTTCTTCATTTTTGAGTTATCAAAATTCTGGATGGGCGTAGTATCTAATCATCAATGTTCCCTATGAGTTTTAGTAGTCAGTGAGTACAAAAATCTCAAGCTGCCCTCATGTTGTTCCTGTGACAAAAATATGTGTGCACTGAATGATATCCATCAAATGACAGGTCTGATTAGTCAATCAGTAGAAACCGTCATGTGATCAATGTACCTTGGCAGCATTAGTGGTGAGACCTGGCGAATTACAGGCAAAGCTGCAGGGGTGCTAGTAGGCAGCATGTCATGTTGGGGAGTGACCAATTCAAAAAGTAGAAAAAGGGGTGATCAATCAATAAGTTAATTGTCTTGCCTTTTGTTGGGTAGTGATCACAAAGAGAGTCTGAATTTAAAGAAAAAAACAAGTGTAGATGCTGCCAGAAACACACTAATATAAACTTACATTTTGAATTGAACTCCCCTAAAGTAAAAACTATTTTGTGAGAGGAAATTAAATATTTTTTATAGACATAAGGAGAAAATGTTCATATTTTCAGCCCTTGAGTTCCATGGGTGTGGCTTGTATGCATGATACATACATAGCCAGCCAGCCAGACCAATTTAAATACTGAAGAAACCCACGGTGACAGTTTTGGTTGATGGACTCTAACAAAGCTAGTTAACAAACCAATCTGATACTTAATGTGAAAATCTTCACATAACATACTAGTTATTATTTATTACATAATTTTTGGTAACTAACCTTTTGTGCACATATTAATTCCCTTTGTGCACTGGTTGCAAAATGTGTCTGTTCATAAACACAAGCTCAACATAGAAGGAACTATGCTTACCATGCATTACACTAAGTTACTCCATGTTGAACAAATAATGTTAGTACAATTCTTCCTCACTTTAACATTAAAAAATGGTCAAGCTATCAACAGGAAACTTCCTGTAAAATAAAGTTTGGAGATGGCTGCTGTTGAGGAGCTACAAATTTCTAGGCAACAAATGCTGGTCTGAAATGCTAACAGATTTATTTGGGGGTGGATGGAATTGATTTTTCGTTTGAATTCTTTCTTCTGGCATTTATCACTTCCTGCAATGTGGGATGGAGAAGTCCAGACATTTAATGTTAAGACGGTGAGTTTTTATTACGATCAAAACTTTGATGGTTGGAAATTTAAAAAAAATCAACCTATTATTTCAAATATACTCCTGCACATTACTGACTTCAAATGCACATTAAACTATTCTTGTCAAAAATAAATTTTTGTGTAATGTGCTTCTTCAAAGAATGGCTTTTCCATCCCAAATCTTAAATATTTTGAAACCATCCTGAATTATATTTTTACTATTGTATTAAAGTTATTCTATATTCTTCAAACTGTTGTCTTCATCATCGTTGTTTTTAAATGCAAAATTTCAGAGCCAATATGTTCATCAACCTTCTTCATTATTACCTGAAAATTGAGTACTTTCTTTTTTAGATTGATCATCATACAGTGAAAATTTCTGAACAAAATTACTAATAACTATGTACAAGGCAACAGACTTATTGATGCACCCTCATATATGTGTATCAGGCACCCATCATAGAGCAAATGGTGAACAAACCATTCTCACAGATCATTGTCAGTGGTGAGTTTGATTCTACCTGAATGCTCTCTCTCTGTCTTTATATATATATATATATATATATATATATATATATATATATATATATAGAGAGAGAGAGAGAGAGAGAGAGAGAGAGAGAGAGAGAGATTGGAATTAAATTTTGTTAAAAGAGCTTGTCATAAGGGATTTAGACTTGTTCATCCATGAGATGAAAAAAATGAAGATAGCATTTAAATTTGTAATTGTACTGTACATAGAAAATATCAAAATCATTATGTTACTTGGCAGAACGTATCTTTACACATTTGAAAGAAAAAATAAATAAAGAGACTACTTGAAAATTACCACATAATGATTATCTCCTTTGACAAATGTTGCATGCAAGAAATATGGCCAATCATGTGGTGCATTGCATAAGTAGATAATAATTTGAAAATCAATCAAATAACAGATAGCATTTCCCAAATGAGAACAATCTATGCAAGATCTTTCTTGAAATCATGTTCTGGTGTCAGCATATTAATTGATCAAAAGATTGAACTAGTCACAAAGTTTTCAAAGACTGACTCATTCTATGAACAGTACAGCAGTAATCCTCTTAGCAAAACCCCATTTAGTACTGATTCACTACAATGTTTTTTTTTCAAATATTTTTTGTAACAAATTTATAACTTTTAAATTTCTGAAATAAATGATTACAGAAGAAAGCATCATGGACAGTCTCCAAATTAACTTTGATTAATGTGCTATGTGTATGAGAATATACACATACATATATATATAATAATTAATCATGTAAAGATATATATTGATAAAGCAATATTTCACCAGCTCTAGCTAAAGTATTCCACATTAGTCCATTCCATCATGTTGATGCTGAACAATTACATCATGTATGTTGAAATGATCTCTGGCATAATCTCTATGCTATATTATAATGACTTTTCACATAGAGGTTTTAAGTAACGTATCCACAAGGCTAACAGAAGTATATATGAATTGGAATAGAAACTGCATACACACACACGTATCACATGAAAAAGTTGTACACTCTCTAGCTAGACAACTGACAAATATTCTACACAAATTTACATTTATATTGGTACATACATATAAACATGAGATATGGACCACACCCACACAAAAACCTGCATGTTGTAGCCAACAAATTGGCATGCACAGATGAAAAAGAGGGCATACACACGCACAGACCTTTTCAACGCACATGCTCATCTTTATGCATATATATGCAAACATATGAAAGTATGAAAATCATGAAAACATGTCTGATTAGTCACTCAATAGAAACTGTCACATGATCAACGTCTTTTAATAGCATAACGGGTTGGCAATGATCAATTGAAAAATTGAAAAAAGGGGTGTTCAACAATTAAGTTATTTCTCTTGCCTTTTGTTGGTCAGTGATCTCTAAGAGTCTGATTATCCAAAAAACAAGCATGATGTCTACCAGACACGAATTAAGGAACCAATTTAACAGAAACTTACATTGCAAATTGAACCCCCACACTAAAAACCTATTAAGGGGAGGAATTTTTAAAAAAATCATTTTTTCTTGACATAATAAGGAATACATGTTTAAATTGATAGATATCAAGCCAGACCTACTTGAAAATTGAAGAAACCCATGTTTACAATTATAGTGACAGTTTTGGTTGATGGTGTTTAATATTGCTCAATACAATGCTAAAAAACTAACCATTTACCTATCCATGCCTACATGTACAATCTAAATCAATCTAGGTAATTATAATAGAATTCCTCTCAAGATGAATGGGTTCCCCTCCCCAGCTGAGCAGAGACCTTGCTTCCAAACTTCACTTCTCTCTCATTAATTTCATTAAGCCACAGTGTTGTGAACAAGCAGTAAACAGAGAGATTTAGTCAATGATTCGGGACGTTTAGTTTGAAGATCAGCTAAACTTAGTATCAGGCAACCGGACACATAAAGTCTGGACTCTGAAATCATTACAGCATCTTTTGCTCGGTGCCATCAATCATTGGTCAGTACCAACAGCACTGGAACAACTACCTGCCCTTGACATGACCTTGTCAGTCAAAATATTCTGAAGCCATTTTTTTCTTATTTCTCTGGTGTGGGATACAAACTCAAATCTCATTTTGAACTACGTTTTCATTTCTGATTTCCTGTTGTTTACTCAGGCGATGGAAGAGTTTATCAATCAAAAGTGTTAATAGAGGGCAGCAATGTAAATCAGAGCAAAACCAGTGACTAGACAGGACTCCAAGAGCACATAACTCTTTCAATGCCATTATCAGAATAAACTTAATAAAAATCATTCATGTATAGCTACGACACAGGGGATGTAACTGTAAAAGAATTCTTGGATCTGCCCCTAAATTTAATCAATTCTTCCTTAGTGAATGGCCCACTCTTCCATAAAATACTATTCGAAATTCATTGAGACCATTTTGTGGACAAGTATGACTAAATACATAAAGGTATGAAATGATGTAAAAAACATCTCTTGATTAAAAAAATTCCTGGATTCAGTCAATTCTCCCCTAACCATGGCCTAATCTTCTTGGAAATGACACTGAAATTCATGGACACTTTTAGGAAATACTGTGTGGACAGACAGACAGACAGACATAAGTGAATACATATAAGTCTTCCAACTTGGTTGGCCGAGGTAAATCAAGACTGGGATTCTATCTCTGAAAATTTCAAATGAATAACACTGAAATCTCAAACAATCAGAATAGAATTTATGTGATATCTGATTGCTTATCACTGCTTCTATCAATGTGTATTTTGTGTCCAAAAATTTCGGAGCAATTTACACTCTATTGCTTGTCTGACTCATGCCATAGCACCAATGGCTGTTGAAATGGGAATGGTATGCAATTGGCAGTTGGGAAAGAATTAAATTGATGGAGAGACTGCTTGAGCAAGTCTCATTGAAGAAGGAAAAGCTGGCTATTGGCCCAGATCAGATGGGAAATGTACGCCCCATCTCAAGCTGTTCAAGTATTTTTTCATCAATGCTAAATACATATGATTTATATATGGGGATATTAGAGAAAAAAAACAGGAGTCGAGGATATCATAGAATCCATTCGGAAACTCAAATGGCAATGGACTGGTAATAGCAGATATCCGATGGACGTCACAACTCACAATGTGGATCCCCAGAGTTCATATGTGAAACTGTGGCCGGCAAAAGATGAGATGGCGTGATGAAATAGATAAGTTCAGAAAGTATTCGCTTAGTGATGCCCATGATAGAGAGGTCTGGCTTATCCTATGGAAAGTGTATGTCCTATGACTGACATTATGAGGCTGATACTGATGATGATGATATACATTTGATGTACTTAATGTTCTCACAAGTAACAAAGTAAAAAAACTCGAACAATTTATAGAAAAAGTAATGGTAAATAATTTTGTTCAAAATGCATATGGGACAGTAGAGTACAGTACTGTTATAAAAAGCAGTAGATACTATAATATATGTCCCTGCCAGAGGGAGTTGGTTACTTCAAAATCATAGGCACATGCCAGTGATGATGCTAGGTCTGCCTCCACATCCCACAAGATGGAGAGGCAGACCTCACACCATTTTTTAGATTTTTTTAGAATTTAAAAGAAATTCTCTTAGATTACTTTTAGATTTTTCAGAATTCCTCAAGTATATTGTGCCCCCCACCTCAGCAGTTGCTGTGTCTGCAGGTCCACACGCCACCTCTGCCTATGCCAACTGGCCCATCTGCCTCCCTTCGTTCTGGTCTAATCAACTTGGCTTTGAATTGTTGATAGAACATTCATACATACATAGATGCTCGCTATGGAAGAGGGTCCTTCAAGAATACTTGATACCAATCTATTTTTAAGATCCAATTCATTTGATTCTAGTCAAACTTTTAGAAGAGATTGGTCTGTTTTATAAAGCCTGAGAAAAAAAGTGACAGATGAACAAATGTTAATTGAAGCGTAATTTGATGACTGAAGACACCAGGTTTCTTTTAGGCTTTTTTTTGTTGTGATTCTCGAGGTGCTATGTGGAGATGGTGGTCACGTTATTTTGTCTGAGGATTTATTTTCTTTTTTATATCACTCAAGTAATTTATTATTCTCTTCTTCCAACTTGCTAGGGCTGTCAAAACTTCACCGAATCCCCGTTAACAATACATTTTGGGAACACATTCACTGCTGTTTCCATTACCAACCTTTCATGATTTGAATTCAGAGTTGTCTGTCTCCTAGATTGGTGGCCAAATAAGGCTGAAGAGCATGGTCTGCCGTTCTTTTTACCGTGCCACTAACTGGTTGGCCACATACACCACTATATAAGAAACTGGTATCACCTTGAATGCTTCAGGTCTGAATGTTTGTCACACTTATAATATCAGTAGCTGTCATCAACCGATCATGTTGTACACTTATGATAACAGTCAGCAAAGCAACAGATCATGGACTGGCATTAATGAAAGAACTTCCAGAAGACAGGGATGTTGTATTTGAAAGGAAGTCTGTGTGGAATTGTGTATACAGAGGAGGATGGCATTGGTGTTGCCAGATGTCTTTAGCCACACAAGACCAAACTTGAATGGTATTGGGACCAAATTAAAAAGCTTCAATACCAAAATAATCAAATAAGTTTAAATCAATCATTAGATCAAATTTGTATTGTCTTGAGACCAATTCAAATAGCTTCAGTGTTAAAATAATTAAATATCTTGAAATCAACCATCAGGCCAAATTTGTATTGTCTTGGGACCAAATTAAGTAGCTTCAGTACTAAGATAATCAAATTACTTAAAATCAATCAGACTAAATTTGTATTGTCTTGGGACTAAATCAAATAGCTTCAGTACCAAAATTATCAAATAACTTAAAATCAATCATCCAACCAAATTTGTGAGGTACTGGGACCAAGTTGAGCATTTTCAGTACCAAAATAATCAAATAACTTAAAATCCTAATCAGACCAAATTTGTATTGTACTGAGACCAAATTAAGTGGCTTCAGTATCAAAATAACTTAAAATTCATCATCAGACCCAGCTTGTTGGAAAAATTCATAAAAATACATTTTTAAAAACCTGTTGATCATGAATATTTATGTTATATCATATAATCAACCCTCTGTAGGGTGTTATCTTCTGTAAATTTTCAGGCTGTACGAAATCTCTATTTTCAAAACCAAATAGCTTTGTACCAAGTTTGCTCAATTTTGGTCTTGAAAAATTCAAGATGGCAATCCTGGATGGTATCAGCAGCGTAAAGCCAGAAAACATGTTGAAAAGACAGGATATAATTGTAACAAGAAAATAAAGTGCATTTGATGAGATAATCAGAAATGTCTTTGAATGGTTTGATTCCAGTATTCTCCAAGTGCTTCCTCTGATTGGCCAATTAATAATCAAAATCAATATTCCAACTTGGTTCCCATATCAGACAAACGAGGTCAGATGATCCACACTAAACCCTATTTTCTTCATCATTTAGTCAAGATAATCAGGTAGGATTATCAGCCCCATTACCTCCCTAATGGGGTAAGGAAAGAGAATATTAGATAGAAAATGAAAATAGAGAAAGATAGAGAAAACAGAATAAAAGAAGAGAGAGAGATTAGGGAAGAGAAAAGAGAAAAGATGTTAGAGTGGAAAATTGAGGGAGAAGAGAAAGAAAGGAAAAGTTAATAAAGAATGAGCAAAAGCAAAATTGCTTCATGTGTCACATGGCACATTGGGCAATGATTTTAGCTTCCATTTCTCAAATAGTCCGTGGAGACCTAATCATTGTTGTTTTTTTTACAGGACTCAGATGCTAGCTCAATGCCCAAGATAAACTGCCTTACAGAGTTAAGGGGCCCAAAATGTCCTACTATTCACTCATTGCTGTGATGGTAGGGAGATATGGATTCTTGCTTATACCAAGGTTTTTGTGTGAAACGAATGCCAAATACCCTCCCAAATAATTGAACTCAGGTTGTTAATTCCATTCTTTGAGCTGTTAACCATTAGGTTACATACGCCTCTGGGGAACAGAGAATAAAATGTACATATGTTCATGAAACTTCTTATGTCTTCCTACTGGAATTGATAACAACTTCTAAGTTGAGCCCATTAAAATATTTGAGTCAGATGATTAAAGTCATTTCTCGATTCCTATATGCTCTATGTCTAATTTTTCTAAATGATTTTTGATATTGGTTTGGGCAGTTTTTGTGGAAGGACCATGTTCCCAAGGCAAGAACTATGATTTGCACAAAGGTTTCAAGTAATCTAGATGAAATTTAAAATTTGCACCTATGGTTGTATTTCAACCACTATTTTTTCAGTTTGGACTGCATTCCCAAGACCATAGTGCCTTACACAACCGCCTTGCTTTGCCTAATGGACAGGCCTGCCCTGCTTTGTGGTCAGTTCATGAATCAAAGGAATTAAACTTTCGATTGCAAAGAAAAGAACATCTAAACCAATGAAAAGATTCAATAAGAAAAAAAAAAAATTTCGAAAATTCCAAGTCATCTCAATATTTACCAAGCATAGAACACCACCAAACCAAATAGGGGAAATTTTGAAGCAGGAAGACTGTGTTGTGCCAATATTCCAACTGAGGATAGCCTATCAGCCTTGGAAATCAGAATTCAAAGTACAAGTTTTTACCTTGGATTGTACATTGACAACTTCTTCACAGAGACAATCTATTCTCTAAATTTTGCTTAAATTTGCCAAAGAAAAAGTGACAGTAGGGAAATTAAAGTAGGAAGTACTCTTTCCCTCTGTATTACTTTTCATTATTCCACAAGACCTGGGATCTATTCTCTATAGCTACCAGAAAATCAGTGATGCTCCCTATCCTATTAGGGCCAGCTTTCTTCTTGAGGATCTTTTTGTTTCTTCTATTTTTAAAGTTAATTTCATCTCTGCATGCTACCATTTTATGGTCACTTCCGATATATATTTTGCTCATGATGGTAACATCTTCACCCTTTCAACATTTTAAGGTTGATTGACTTGACTTGACTTCCAGAGTCTGAGCCATTAAGCAAGTGATTTTTTCTCATCTTTTCAAGTTTTGTATTATTGTGCTTGTGAGGTATTGTACCATTTGTTCCTTTTGAAGCATTTTACTATTTACTTGGTGTGAAGGACTTTACTCATTTATTTATTCATTTTTGCTATATTTTAACTTAGTATAAGTCCTTCTCTAAGCTTTTCAATCTAAAGATTATTTTTTCAGGACAAAAATTACAAAAAGATTGAAAAAAGATGCTAATTACATATGTATTTTTACATTGTAATAGATGTTGAGTGATTCCCTTCAAGTTCATACCATATTTCATTACATTTCACTACATCGGAAAATAACATAAAGTATGCTTGAATGAGACTAGCACATGATACAAACATTTCAATTGCTAAATATTGTCGTCTCTGAGTACGTTGTTACCGCAAGACTAATATGGTAGCATGAATTTATGTACATACAAATTCTACTCTCTCATTCCTACAGTTGTATTCTTTATGAAACCCTCTGTATATATATATATAGAGAGAGAGAGAGAAAGAGAGGGAGAGAGTTGGTTTATTATATGTATCATAAATGTATAACCAATGATCTAAATATAGAAATGCATTGTTAATGATTTTACTGTAAAGTAAATTGAAAATCAGAAAAAAAGAGATAGTCAAGGTCACGATTTATGCATGCATTACTGAGAGAATACAGTTATTTTATGCGTAATGTAAATAATTTCACTATTCAAAAACCTTGCAAATAATTTCATTATAGAAAAGCATTGAAACTGATGTTACCATATGAATGCAATGAAAATCAGGGACAAAGTTATTGTTAGTGATCAGGAATTATTGTGAGCATTAGTGACAGATTATGTCTAATAATATAAACAAAATCAATTGAATTTCCTACAAGTAAATATATTATTGACTATTTTAGAGAGTTAATTTTATCTACCATAGTTGTCTAAATAATTTAATTTTCAAATTTTTCTTCCACAGAAGATTATTAATAAGCCACTCTATGAACCCATAATTCAATTGGCTTGAAAGTGGGTTATTATGATGTTCAGTAAGTTATTTCACACTTAAATGATGAAAATCCACCCTGGTGGGATTTGAACAGTAACCCTCTGCATATGGTAAGCTGGCACCTACAGTGATTTATCATCACATGACTTTTAAAAATCATAAATTCTTTAAAGGGGTATTTATCAAGGCTAATAACTCCTGATTTAAATTATCCCCCTTTAAACATTATGTGAATTGGAAAAAACTTTTTAGTTCAATTCCAAGAAGAGTTTCATTATTTTGAATCTTATTTATTGAAGATTTCAACTATCAATACAAGCGGTTACAAGCGGTTCATGAATTTAAGAGTTAAATATAAAATAAAGCTGTCTACCACTTAGTAGATTAAACAATTTAAGTTTGAGTGAAAATGTAAATGAAAAAAGTGTGGTGCTTAAAACCTGACAAATATGTCTAAATTGAGATTAAAATTAATTTTGGATGGTTGCCAACTCTTCTGTCCAAGCAACCAACCTGAATGTGTGTGGCTATGTATGTATGTATGTATGTATGTATGTATGTATGTATGTATGTATGTATGTGTTTATGTATGTATGTATGTATGTATGTATGTATGTATGCATGTATGTATGTTTCACATGCATCAATGTAACTGGAAGGCTGAAACTAAGAATTTACTTCTTATTATGACTAGAAAAATCTTTTTAAAAAAATCCCCCCTCAAAATAAGTCGGGGGATGGTGTATACTTTACAATGTGAGTTAATGTTACATTGGTCCCTTAGTTTGTTTCTGGCTCTCTGTATAGACTCAACACATTGATTTGGTTGCTAGGACAAAGAGGTGGATATCTCAATCCTGACGTATCAATAAGGTCTACATTTTTTTGAAATTCAAGAGAAAATTTATTTTGACTTCACCCTATTGAATATTAAAAGATACTATGAAAGTCTCCTATTATAGATTATCATCATCTGAATATGAAATAAGACTCTAAATGTTATAATATCCTCTCTTCCACTTCAGACATTAGGTATTGGACAATACAATGAAGATATAATGAATGTATGCATGAATGAACAAAGTAAAGAACATGGGGACTCATCAATAAAATCATCAAGTAGGTAACCAGATGATGACATAGTGAAAATTGATTTTTATGCTCTGATGTAGTAAAAATACCAAATTTAAAGGAAAAAAATAGTAACAAAAACAAAAATTAATAAAAATCCATTTGTGGTCAATAGAACGTAATTTTCAATGATTCCCGCAATCAAAATTTCTATATCTAGATGAAGAAAATGCAATGTGTATCCATAGGTCTCATATTTGCCATAATTTTTGACAGCACAGGCAAACTTATAGTAAAGATAATGCTCCATAATTCTGAGAACTTTGTTGACTTATAACTCATCACTGGCAATTGTACCTGACTGATAATTAAATTCAAACAAGTTTCATATTGGACCTTGTCTCCACAAATAATAGAATTTGCTGTTTGTTTTGAGCATGAAAAAAAAAATGATCAAGATTAAAATTCAAGTTCACTGGAGCTGATTCAGAATAGTGCAGGGGTGGGGAAAGGCATCCAAATTGAATAAATCTGAGTTGGATGGTGAGTCCAAAAAGGAAAATTTTTTTTATGAACAATAGAATTTTGATTTTAGGTTATTTCATAATTAATTGGGACTATTCATTTTTGCTTTTTTAAAATTCCTATTTATGAAACTTCTTTTTCTAGATATTGAAAAAAAATTAAATTTGCTAATCTTGAGGAGGTGGGTGCAATTGGACATCTGGATCTGCAGCTAGTGTGATTATTCTAAAGATATTTAACCATTTAATGGCTTCTGATTTGATCATTATCCAGCCGAGAAACATAAATAATGTCAAAAATATTTTTATGCACCAGAAATTTGAAACTATAAAATATTGATTGGATAAATTCATGAATCCAAATATTATGAATTAGCAAATATCAAACAAAACCAGTAGGAAAGCAACCAGAAAAAAAAGAGCAAAGAACAAGGGAAACAACTCAGGATTGGCAAATGGAAATGCAGTAAGCATAAAAAGCATCTGATTCATTGCAAAAAAAATTATTCTGAGCGATAGATCGAGTTTACGATCAACTTTGCAGCAGATAAGCTTGAAAAAACATCTTTCCTCTACAACTATGATTAAACATTATTTACCTTTTTAACTTCAGATCAATAGTAGCTGTTGTAGTCGACAGTTTAAATTTTCATACAAAGACACATAGCTCGGAGCAGTAGGTTAGGATATTCACACAACCTTTAAAATTAACAGAATTCAGATTTTTGTTCAAAATTTTCCCATATTCAATCTTATTAAAATATTTACATATTTTTATCATTATACATCAATTAATTGTATAATTAATTAATGTTAATCTTGAAGCTTATCTTAAAATAAAAATTTTCGCAATAAATCAAATACTTTTGCATTAAATATATATATATATATATATATATATATATATATATATATATATATATATATATATATATATACATATATATATATATATGTATATATATATATGTATATATATATATATATATATATATATATATATATATATATATATATATATATATATATATATATATATATATATATATCCTATTGAAAAAAAAAGATAAGAGGCACGTTGGGAAACCCAGGATAGATGAAACAACTTTTGAGATGGTGATGGATTTGAAGGATGATTACTTACACTTTCAAGTTCCTTATTGTCTTGACGAATGATCTATGAAAGAAGGTAGACATACAATTTAAATGAACTAACCAAGAATATCTCTCATTATTTGAGAGGAAAATGGACTTTGATGTTGACCATGATTTTGATGAGATAAGAATACAGAACATTTTAAATATGATTTCATATTGCAAATTTTTTCATTTTCTACTCTGTTCTTTTAATGATAAAATTAAACTTTTCTAAATCATAAAACAAAACCAATAGATGAGCAATAAGAATGCAGGTTTGATTTTGTAGGGATTGAAAACCTAAAAAGTGATTTTGATTTCACTGAATTATGAAAAAATATCCAAGATTATTTTAAAAACTGGAGCTTTTATCTAAAAGTATCTTAAAAAAAAAGATCTTTTATCCCTAATTACCTTAAAAAAACAATACAGGATTTTGGCATTGTTGGTCCCAAAATGACTGTACAGACCCCAAAATACACTTTTTTGAAAGATAACAAACTTTTTTCAGATGGTACCTAGCAATATACTCATGCTAAATGGTTGTACCCCCTCAAAATAAGACAAGGAGTGTCTGGAGACAAACACGCACACAAATAGATAGGCACAGAGATTGACAGAAATGCTCAAAAAGTGAAGAATCTGTAGCTCAATTGGCTGGTTGGGTTGGGCCTTTTGTGAGGCTATAATGATTCAGTCTTGTAGAGATCAACACAAGTAAAAACAAAGTGCAATGAATGGCATACAGATAATGGGATTATATTTTAGTATCAAGATTTTAAAAAAAGAATCATTGTTAATATCTTTTGTCTGTGTACATGCTGATAGATAAGAATTGAACTTTTTGGTTTTCGGCTGTTTTGTTTATCTTATTTCTTTATAAACATTTACTGGTTTTTGACTAAGCCTAGATGGGATTAAAAGGGCATTTTTAAATGTCAGCAAACATTCCAAAATATAAAAAAGTAGAATTCACTGAATTAATGAAAAAGGGTTTCAGTGACTTTTATTTCTAATCTCAGTCAAATAGTTATGTTAAATTTTCGAGATGATCGATGTTCAAAGCTGAATTTTTCAGTGAATGAAGATATTCCTTTATATATGATAAAAAAAGCATTGGTACAGTCTATGTGTGTGTATATATATATATATATATATATATATA
This sequence comes from Thysanoteuthis rhombus, assembly GCA_963457665.1. Taxonomy (NCBI): domain Eukaryota; kingdom Metazoa; phylum Mollusca; class Cephalopoda; order Oegopsida; family Thysanoteuthidae; genus Thysanoteuthis; species Thysanoteuthis major. The sequence continues at coordinate 50,314,670 of OY735211.1, forward strand.
TATATATATATATATATATATATATATATATATACATATATATATGTATATGTATATATGTATATGTATATATATATATATATATATATGTATATATATGTATATATATATATAGATATATATGAATATATATATATATTTATGTATATATATATATATATATATATATATATATAAATATATAAATATATATATATATAAATATATATATATATATAAATATATATATATATATATGTATGTATATATATATATATATATATATATATATATATATATATATGTATAAAAGAAATGGACATATTTGGTCTGACAGTTTCACAGTTAATATATCATTCAGTGTAGACAAGTAAATAGAATAAACAATTAAAGAAAAGTTTCAAAGTATTTTCTTGAAAATAGCTTTTTCTTACCATTGCTACAATTGGAGAATTCTATGTGTGCATTGTATGATATCAACATTTGCTCAATATATTAGTGAGCACACTAAGCAATGCAGTGTCGAGCTTGAAGTTGTTTGGATTGGCGGTTCTTAAGAAATCAAATAAAAATTAATGAAATTTGAAGACTCCATTGCAAATTCTGTAAATGATCTCACTTGTGTTTTGCTCATTAGAATACATTTCTGATCAATTGCCAACCAACATTTTAGAAAATTCAATTCAATCTGGCAGGCTGCTTTGCACACCATAAAATCTAGCCCCTTCCAAACATACGCCTTTAGAAAAAGCACTGCAATAGAACTGGTAATTACAAAGATCAGGTAAAAATATGGTATATATAAAAATATTCACCAAAACTGCTTATCACAGTATATTTGACGGATTCATTTCATCAAATTTAAGTTTTATGCCTAATAGACCACCCTTCCACAAAATTTTGTTGAGATTAGGAACTTTTTGATACACAGAACAGCCTGGAATAGATAAAACACTTTCATCTGAAATTTTGATACTGTTCTTTCGATCCAAAATATTGCAGTGAGTTTCAATGAAGGTCACAAAAGAAGGCAGGAAATCTCAGAGCAAATCTATACACAATTATCTCCCCTCTTTTTTTATACCTGTCTTCAACTACAAAATATCTGCAAAAGTTCTCTTTCTAAGAACACACAATGCCTTCAAAAGTTTTCAATGAAATTTTGTGGGAAAACAGGCAATAGATTGAGGGAGGAGTAATTGAATTTTGGAGAGATTTATGCACAATTATCTTCCCTACATTGTAGCTGTTTGCAACCACAGCTTATCTGTGAAAGTTCTGTCTGTTCAGTCACTATCTCCAAAAGTTCTCAACGAATTTTAATAAAAGAGGCTAGAGATGAAGTAACAAAATTTTTGAGCATGACATTTACCTCCCTTATGTTATAGCTATCTGTCCACACAAGTGTTTCATCATAAAACAAGTTCTTATGACATTTGTTTGTAAATAGCTAGGAGTGACTTTCTCTGTGGCATATGGCTCTTTTTGTGAACTATACTGAGCTTGAAAATTCTTTTCCAATGACATGCAATATGCTAATATTTGATTGAAAAAAATTCTCTTTGGTGCAACACAGTAAATTCTGCCATTATGAAAAATGGTACTAAATTTTTCTGCAACTGAATATCTACCCAAGATATTCTTACTCACTAAAGTTCCCTCCAGTATGTCCTATTGGTTTTTTTAGTTAACTGAAAAATGCCTTTGGGGCTTTATTACAGTGTTATGACTATACTGATAGCTGCTCCCTGTGTGTGCTAAATGTGTTTTTTTTCCCTGAGCAACGCTGGGATTTTCAGTTATTTCTGAAATAAATAGACTGGCCTTTGATTAAATTTGGAGAACAATATATACAAAATATATTAGAATTGAATTGAAAATCAAAGTCAATTCCATGTCTGTCATTTTGATATAATTTGGTGGCATTTCTTTGCAAACCTTTAGAGCTTCAGTGTAAAAGGAAAGACCAAAGTACAAACGTGGCAACAACTTGAATTTAATTAATCAACATGGGATGATCAAAATAAAATTGAGAAAAAAGAGTTGGTAAATGTTGCAAATCAATGACTAGAAGGTTTCATAACTATTAGTTTCAAGCGTAGCGGACTCACTCAACAATCCATGGGAGGTAACTCTGGATTCAAAAAATTCGCCAAATTGATCTTCGAATCAAATTGAAGTACGTGAAAAACGAAGTAAAACATTTTTTTGAATGTTTTAAAGAAAAACCAGTTAATCAGTTAATAATTCTATTTACCTAACCCCTTCCCCCCTAAAAAAAAAACAAACAAAAAAGTTCATGTGGAGAGTTTGAAAACAAAGGACTTCAAATGTATTCACATCAAAATTTGTTGAGACATCTTTTACAAGAGAACTATTTTTTATAAACCTCGAATTTACACAATTCACTTTTTTTTCACCGTCAAAATATCGCCGGTGATAAATGGATTATTTAAAAGTCAATTTATCGAAAACGATTTGTTATTCAGCGTGAAAAAATTCAGATTGTTTTCAATATTGATGTGCTGATTTTTGGATGTGTTCACACACATCTCTATAATAAGGTTTGTCTATCCCCAGATAACTAATGTCAAATACGAATTTTTTAATCAATAGTTATGATAGCAGAAATAATATTCGTGGTCTCCCTTTCAGTAGTGCATCCTTTTTTTTGTCATCTAAGAACAATTATTTATTCTTTTCTTTAATCAAATCTTCTGATAGATATAAAATAACGTCTTAAGCATTCATAAACATGGGATTATTGATTAAATCGTTTTTTTAGGTATAATTTATATGATTTGCAGTTCCCTTTCTAGCGGTCTCCCTTATTCATGGTTTCTTTTTCAGTGCCCCACTCTCTTATTTATGGTTTCCCTTTCAGTGGTCCCCCACCCATCTGCGTTTTCCCTTTCAGTGTCACATGAATGTATCGTTTGAATTCCATTTCTATTTAAAGAAAAGAAACTTTGTCTCATTAATTTCATCTAAGGTTTTATTATGAAGTTGCTGAAGTGGAAAAGTCCAATATTTCAAATGATGGGAGGAGATATTTTAATCAGCAGAATTGTTACCTTCAAGTGGAAAAGTTCAATTTTATGGACAGAGAAAAAAGAAGAAAAAAGTAAGCACATTTTGATACACATCATCAAAGACCAATTTTGATCGTTATCCATTAAACGTAATATTGTAAATCATTATCATTAATTTTCATACGACTTTTCTTCCTTCATTGCAATTTTTTTTACTCACTCAAGGAAGCCAGCCTGAGTATAGTTGTGATAAAAAGCCACAAAAAAATTGTGATAGTAGTGAATACTAGTATAAAAATTGAAGATTATCGAATACATTTGAGCTGTTTAAAATCTCTAATTGTATTTCCTGATATCAAAGATAGTACTTTCCTCCCTTCAAATGAACTCTGAAAATGTCCATTACTTTTTAGAGGCCAGATATCATTGCTGATAAGCTGAAATAAAGTCTATAATTCACAATCCTATTCAAAAACAATTTTGATATTTTCTGATGTTGAAGCAAGTACAGTAGCATAGCCAGAGATTTCGGGGCAGAGGAGGCTTGGTTCCTCAAAATGCCCCCTCCAATATTTAGCAAGGTTTGATGAAAAAGTAAAATTTGCAATAAATTGACATGCATTATCATTTGATTGATGAAAAACAACCCCAAAGGAGGAATTATCATTTATGCAATTAATGTGTGTAAAAATATATTCTTGTTATGTTAGCAGACACGTAGTAGGTGAACTAAAATTCATAAAGCTTTTTCAGGGCCTGTCTCCATCAGATACCCAGGGTACGTTTTCATATACCCTAACAGCGAATACACCTCTTACGAAAGATAAGATTTCACACGAAATTGTTTTGTGCTTGTTTTCCAACGTTCACTATTGGAGGATATAGGAAAAAAAGCGAGTACTCTCCCTTTATCTGATAAACAAGTATTTGACTGCTGATGAAAAGGAGAAGGCAATAAATGACGCAAGAATCTAAATACAGATCATGTAATAATAACTAATTACCCATGAAAAAATCCAGGGATAAATTTAGATTTATATGAGATGATTACACACACACAAACACACACACGCACGCGCACGCACGCGCACGCACGCGCACGCACACACACACACACATATATGTATATCTATCTATCTATCTATCTATCTATCTATCTATCTATCTATCTATATATATATATATATATATATATATATATATATATATATATATATATATATTATGTGTACTGTAGAGAGACAGACGGACTCGGGAGTAAAGTGTTATGAGGTAAGGTTTATTAATCCTTAGATGTAAATTGTCCAGACATGTTTCGGGATTCTTCCCATCTTCAGTGGTGTGTACTGTTTATATATATATATATATATATATATATATATATATATGTATATATATATGTATATTGTGAATTTTTAAAAAGACCCTGCTCTTTCAACCATTTAATGTTAAGATTTTCAGCCCAATAGCTCCATTGGTGTAGCTTGTACACATGATACACACAGACATTGCCTGCAAGAATCACTTAAAAACTGAAGAAACCAATGTTGACAACTTTGATTGACTGTTTCTAAGAGATGTGTCTATCACATTGTATCAATTGCAGCCATCAGCTACATAACTTTTTTCCCAATCTTCTTACTTATCCGCTCATTAAGTTATCTTTCTTTTCTCCCCTCTCCCTTCCTACACTCTCATTAAACTACTTAACATTCCTTCTCCTTTCCTCCTTTCTATCATATATGTCACACTTATAGTATCAGTGGCAACTCTCAGCTGAACCAGTGGTTGTACAATTATGATAGCTTACAGCAGAACATAATTTTTCCTGTTCAGTCCTAATAATTATGATAATCACCTGAGAAGATTCATCTCTGGCATCAAATAATTTCAAATGATTCATTAATTATTCATAGGTGCATGATCATATTAACATACTTACTAGTAAGTTCCAATTGCTACTAACGGTAAACCTAAAGCTGTGTTATGTGATAGTATCTTTGTACAGTAATAAATTCAGTAATCAAATAGGAAATAAAAAGTACGATCAGAGTGAATATTCTCCTTATGACGTCACAGCATTCTCTTATTGCATCACAACAGCTGGTGGATTACATAACCTCCCTTCTTTCTCTTTGTTTTACTTACAGCTCATCAATTATTATGTAGGTCAGCAATCAATAAGGGGTCAGGTGTGCAGAGGAAATATTGGAATAACATTGTTGCGAAGAAATGAATGGCAATCATCGTGTTTAGTTTTCCTCATCAATGCTGTTATTTCTCGGACAAATACCCAGCGGCCTTTGCTGTTTGATCTTTGTTTTCTGTCTGTCTTCTTCCATCTGATTTTTCTTTCCTACGGGCTAATCAGCATTATAGACAAAAGGAAAAATATCAAAAAAAAAATCATGGAATACAGCCAAGCATTTTACTTGACAAGATATATCTGTTATGAAAATTGAAAAAAAAATTATCCAAGAATGCATGTTTTTATCTTCACAACTAATGAACACATGCCCCTATTCTATTCGACACACTAAATCTTGGAAACTTTGTTAAAAGGTTTCTGAATAGAAATTTTAAATGAAACTTTAATATTTGAATCATTTAAATTATTTCTGATTTCTAGTTTATTCAAATGAAAAATTTAAAAAGTTGTTTTGATTAAAAGTCATCTTGGAAAAATGGTTTCATTGAAAAGTCGTTTTGAGAGATATTGTTTGGATGAAATGTTGTTCCAATGAAAAGTTGTTCAATGAATTAGTTTTTTTGAAAACAAAGTTAAATACATTTTGTTGTTTTGGTCTTTGAATTATGTTATAGATTCAGTAATATTCATGCATCTATTTTCTTTTAAAAAGGACGATTTAATGTATTTATGTTGTGGTGTGTGGTAACCAATCCAACCACAACAGCTGAAGAGTATGTTCGTTGATTCATCATGAACCAAAAAGACTTTTTGGATACTGGGATTAGTCAAGGTTGTTACTAATGATTAAGTAGTCATTTATTTTCTGTTTGTGAGAAGCTGAAGTTAATGCCCTTGCTTTTTTATACTTTTCAATTACGGCCCTTGGACTGTGCTTGTTCCTCATCGAAAGAGAAATCCACGTGATAAATTGCCAGTTGATTCCTAGAATGCGTCCATAAAATGGAGATAACTCCTCTTGGCCTTGAATGAGCTAACGATTACCTCCGTTTTTGAAAATAACACACAAATAAAATGAATGAAAACAACTTTATTCTAAAAAAAAAAAAACCTTCATGATGTTGAAAATGTTTCACAAATAAAATTGATAAAAAATGACATCATTTCCAAAAACCTTTAATGAAAAGTGTTCTAAACAGTTGTTTAAAATTATTTTTCTGTCAGATTTCTTTCAAATCATCAGTCTAACAAATTTGACAAAGATTAAATTGCGATTTAACAAATATTTATTCAAGTTTAATGGCTTCTTTGGACACTTATAGCTTTTTCGTCAAACGTGTTTGGAAGTACCCTTTACTTATATGAAAAACACCATGATTTCCTTTTTCAAACTTACTTTCACCAATGATATCAATAATTCTGTTTTTTTCTTCATACACTTTTTATCTACATTATGTCAGAGGAAGTTCCATGATTTTTACCAGGATAGGGTCCATATGGAGAAATTGTTTTCTTAAAAAACATATATGGAAATGAAAAAATTATTTTGCTATTACTTTTTGATGTTTCAAATGCATTATGCCTGATTTACCTATGATAGTGTGACAGTTTCCCGATGATTAAAGCTTTTTACTCTTTCAGTTTGGGGTTTACATTGCAACTGAATAAATAGATTTGGCCATCAATTTCAATCTGTTATCAGACATCAAAATATGTGGCTCATAAATTTCCGTTTTAGTTAACAATCAAACAGTTTTTTTCATGCACCAGTTTGTTTACATGCTCATTGTCCAAGAGGTAAGCACGGTTTTATGGATTGGATGGAAAAACATTGACATTTGCAAATATTTTTCAATTCTAATACATAAATTTTGATTTATTTTAATCTTAAATCAAATTTTCCCAGGCAATGCTGGTTATCCCTGCTTATATATATATTTACATGTACATATATAAAGTAAGGATTCACTACACAAACATGTTTATGATTCTGCCCTGTTTGGGCTTCTTCACATCATTGTATTATATCATGTTATATTGTATTCCTGATTTGTATTGTGTATATACACATATATATATATATATATATATATATATATATATATATATATATATGTTTATATTTTGGACATTGAAACCTGTAAAGTAATATGTAATCTGGCATTTTTCAATCACATCGTTGCCGTAATTATGACAATATGATAATATCTATGTTAAAAATATAATTAGTCAAAGATATTCAACACAGAAACATTATTTCAAAAAATTGATAACAATTCTGGACGTAAATACCTTTATGAGTATATATATATACATATATATATATATATATATATACATATATATATATAAATATATATATATATATATATATATATATATATATATATACATACTCAACAATCCACTAAATTGATTAATAGATTTCTTGTATATCTGCAGCATTCTTGAGAAAGCCAGCTCCGATGAAATTTCAAAGTAAATAAAAGAAATCATTTGTATAGCCCCTGTATTCCACCGTGTATAATCCACAATCCACTACCACAGATAACCAGCAAACCCTGCTTAAGCTTCAATCTCAAGTGAAAAATGCATTATCTTGTGTATACAAATATGTATAACAATCATGTTTGCATAAATAAAATGCACTTGGATTTTTAGCTTTAATTTTTTTTTAAATTGGGGGTTATACATGGTGAATATCTTTAAGGTAGGGGCCCCCAAGTTGATCTGCACCTTAGGCTCCTATTAAACTCAATCTGGCGCTGCCTCTAAATCATGCCACATGGCTTCTAAGAGAAAATTCTCAGTCTGCAAAGTCTAATCGTTTCAGCTAAGTCTAACAAAATCTCCGCTCAAAAGAAGTTGATAAGAACTGAAGGGTTGAAATAGATCTTGGAGTGGTTCCTGATGACTCAGGAAGATGTTAGATATACGATTGAGTCAAGATTATAATCAAATATGACAGTAATGGGATCAAACTGTTCTCAGAGATTTTCTAATGCTATCACTCTCAAATCCTAAATCATAGTAAATGATGTAACTCAGTGGAGACAGGGCAATTAATTTGGAAATCTAATCGTTATCCAAAGTGCATGCTTTTTCCATAATGAGGCTTTTTAGATGGTTAAAACTAATTAATTTCTGCTAATGAAGTTGGGAGAGGTATATGTATTTGTCCATCAGTCCACATGATATCTCCAAAAGTTGTCAATGAATTCCAATTAGATTTTGTAAAAGTGTGGGCAATGGGCTGTGGAAGAAGTAATTCAATTATGGGGTGGAATAATGCACGGATACCTCAACACCATCATAGCTATCTGTCTATATCACAAAATATCTCCAAAAATTTTGTCTGCTTACTGAGTATCTCCAAAAGTTCTCAATGAATTTCAATGATGTTTTGTGGATGAGTAGGCAATAGGCTACAGAAGAAGTGATTGAATTTGGGAGTAAATTCGTACACAATTATCTCCCCTGCATTCTAGATTTTAGTGAGTGACAATAGCATTGGCAGAAAGATGCATTCACTGCACACTTTCTATCCTCATGACTGAATAGGCAACATAAGTCAGTTTTTCTCTCAGTGTTCTGATAATGAAATAAATGATAATACAGCTGAAATAAATACCCAAATAGAAAAAAAAATCTCTCTCTGCCATATGTGTATTTCTTTTTCCTTTTTGAAGAAGTTGTAGCATCTCTAGCAGCAACTGCCTTCACTGACTGACATAGCAAAATTCTAGTTACATCCCTTGTTCAGAGCTGCCAATTTAGATGTTTCTGAGTTATGTCCTCTGCTCACTGTAGCCAATTTGAATATTTTTCATCGAAATCTAGAATTTTTTGGTTGTGTCTACATGTTAGAAATTGCTATTTAGATAATTTTAAATAAAATAAGTAATATTTTTCTCTCATTTATAGTTTTAAGATAAATGATATTTTTATAAAATAAATTTTGAAGAATAAAGTCATATTTAATAATTTGATAATATGTAATGTACCGCTAAGATTTTACAAATACACACACACACACACATATATATGTAAACAAATATATATATATATATATATATATATATATATATATGTATATATATATATATATATATATATATATATATATATATATATATATATATATATATATATATATGTATAAATATATATATATATATATATATATATATATATATATATATATATATATATATATATATATATATATATATATATATATATATGCATACATAAAAATCTGGGGAATCTGAATGGTTCCAGGTGTTTCAACATGTCTTTATTTGATTTTATCTGTAAAAGTCAGAACAAAGTTGGCAACATTGTCCTTGCTAGATCTTCACACAAGAAAAGAACTAGTGCATCTATGGACTGACTTTCAGGCCTGTTTTTATTCTTGCTCTATAATCAGTGTGTGAATAATATCACTCTCACTTATCTGTTGAATCATTTTACTAGACAAAATGAAAAAGTTTCTTGAAACACTGCAAGATGAAAACTTTTCCAGGGGGGATCTAGAATTCAGGGCAAAGGGGCGGTGTTCTAATTTTTCCCCCTCCTCAATCTGTCTAATTAGAAAATTGATATGATAATCTTTTTGATTATAAGGTTTGTTTATGATTACTTGAGATTCTTTAGGTTTTTTAAATTACAAAATTTCTTCATTTAGATACCTTAAAAGATACTTCACTTTGCCTGAGCAGGAAGGGCTCTAGAACTTCTGGACACTAAGACCAATCCACGCAGGACATGCACCTGGATTTTTGGTTAATGCTTATTAGTCCTGACTAGCATTTCATTCATCTTAATTTTGGTTGCTTTTCATCACAACAACTCGGACCATCATTATACAGCAGTGAGTAAAGAGTGTAGATTGGAAATAAAGAATAAGCTATGGGAAGTACTAAAACTACAGTTTGTTGGTTGTTCTATAGAAATGTCACAAAGATCCATATAATAAAGAATTATGTGAACAAATGTGTACATAAAGATCAGTGACATTTAATCCTGTTACTCTTCATTGACTCTTTGAGATGTGTTGCTATTGGTGGAGGGTCAGTGCAAGTGAACGCAAGATGACCATTTCATTGAGCTTTCTTACTTCTACTTAGTTTCTCATTTCCTCATATCTGTTTGTTTCATTTCTCTGATGTGTGAATCATTTCAGTGAGTTGTGAGACTGCACATCAATTGCTTGCTCAAGTGTTTTGTTTATCAGATCTAAACAATGACTTGAGCAGATAACAAGCCATATTTTCAACCAATTTTTCCTTCTGCTCTGACCTATGACCTTATTCAAAGTAAAGCCACTCAACGCATGATCAAGATTTGTGAACCATATTTCACCTGTGGATATGCCTACTTGAAGGGTTTTAGAGAATTCTTATTGAAGTGAGCAAAGTTCCCTCTAATTTTTTGTAGTCGATGTGCACAAAAATCTTATGTTGTGCCAATATTTTTTTCCATAAGAACTCAGTAAGTTTACTAGAGAAACTGAAATCTTTTGTGCGCACATTATTTTCTCTTGTGTGCTGTTGGTAAAATGTGTGTTGACATGTGCACACTGAGCTTAGAGGGAACAATGTAGGTGAGGCTATGGAAAGACTGACAAGAAATTTTGGAAAACTCATGATAATTGTGAGGTATTTAAAGGAGAAAAAAAAAGTCTTGGGAGGAAAAAGTCAAGTGGGTTTACAATCCATTCAAAGAGATTTAGTCCAAACAGCTCCTTCACTTGGTTGGCTTATGTTCAAGCCTCACAAAGTCAAATGGCAATGGCAGTCATTATATTCATGATTCATTGGGTATAAAAACAAAGTCTCACACAGAAAACTATGTTATCTGATTTTAAACTAAGGAAAGTGAGCTCTTTCACAGGGAACAACAAATCTTCAATAGAATACCAACCATTGATGTATATCCCCAAAACAATCTATACCATCAAAAGAGGAAATTGATGCTACTAAAGTGTAAATTGACAAAATCTATCTCATGTAAGATCTTCAAGCCTGATTAAGTGCTCCATGGCCTTATGCCAGAAGTAAGCCAAGTGAAAAGAAAATGACCATGAAGAACATTTTTCTGGTGATCCTTTTTCTATGAATAAATATGATTAATTCTATATGTTTGTGATGCTTATTTTGAAACTTCATCTGAATAGTTTTCAAAATGGTGCAAATGAAGAAGTTTCTCCTAGGAATGAACATGATGCAAATAGGACTTTCTGTTACTGCTTTTTTGTTGTAAGAACCAATCTCAATTCCAACATTTTTGTTGAACAACCCTGTCTCTTCCTGTCCTTGATGATAACACAATGTTTCAGCTGATTAATTCTAAGGCCTTCTTCAGAACTAGTATGTAATATCCATTAGGAAAGAGAGTCTAATTCATTTGTCTCTTCTGTTGGTGGTGTAAAACAAAAAAAAAAAGAAAATTTTAACATTAGCTGCAACACTTGTAAATAAGTTATTCTTTTTTAGCTTTGTGTTTTTGTGGTTCTTTTTTCTTTATTTTCATTTGCACCACTGCAGAAAGATACCCAGAGGGAGACCATCGAATGAAATGGATGAAACATTGTGTTAATATCAAAGATGGGAAGAGGAGATTAGATTGTTTGAAAAATAAAAGTTGTAATGCTAATAACTCATCTCAAAGTTATAGATAAAACATACCAAGATGTTACACCAAAGTATTCTTAGGGGAGATAAAAATGGATGTTAAGGAATATGTATAGATGGATGAGTGTATCTGTCATCCATAATCAAAGGTAGGGAAGCATAGGCTGAGCAATTGGGTGGAATTGGACGGGTTGTTCACTGAAGAATTCCCAGCAATTGATCGAGTACATGAGAGAAGCACAAGTAAGAGTATCTATCTGTCTATTTATGTGCATTTATGTGTGTGTGTGTGCTCAATTGAGAGAGTAGAGTGGTTAACTGATTTCTATAAGCTTTTTTGTCTGTTCCTTTCCCTAAATGACAATAGATGAGTCTGGTTAGTCTTTTGGCTCCATGCTATATTGAAGGTGATCAATTAAAACATTGGAAAAAGAAGTGTCTAACAAATTAGTTACTTCTTTTTTGACCTTTGTTCCAGACATAATAAAGAGGAAATATTTAGATTTTTAGCCCTCTATTCCCTCTGGTGCTGCCTGTATGCTCCATAGATTGCCAGCAAGCCAGCCATATCAACTTGATGTTGACAGTTTTGGCTGACACCTTTCAATAAAAGGCACCAACATACACATATTGAATATGTTTTTTTAAACCACTGAGAGTTGTTTACAACATAAAGCAAAAAATCAATCACACCTTGATGCCTGCTGTAAAACACTGAAATGAGATCCAGTGGTTATACAGACATATATGTAAATTCCCAATTTTTTTGTTTTGGTTTCTACACATAAAGAACACACTTTATAAATAAATAAGTTCCTTTCTTTGTGAGTTCTTTCATTATTCAATGCTGTCTTTTTCTATTTCAACTTTGTTTTTCCTACCTTTTTTTGATAAAAATTTCTTTTTTTTTTTCTCCTTCTCTTCATCTGTTTCCTTTTCTCTTTATAGATACTAGCTGAAAACATGCTGCTTGGTTCTCTGGGCACAACACTCACTACAACCAAGGATACCACATGTGGTTGTGGTAAACAAAGAAAATGAGAGCCAGACATGTAATACCATCCAAGTAAGGGGATCGGATCTAGCTGCTGTCAAAATAGAAAGAGCTTCTGCCAATACGGAATATCCTGGGATTATGAGATTCAGTCATATGATGCCATTAAAGTAAGAACACAATATCTGTGGTTTTAAAAAAAGAAAAGAGCTTCTGCCAATATTGAATATCCTGGGCACATGAGAAAACACCATTCAAGCAAAGACATCAGTTCTAGTTATTGTCAAAATAGGAACAAGCTTTTGCTAATATTGGATAGCCTGTGACTATGAAATTCTGGAATACAATGCCATCAAACCAAGGAGACCACGTCCAGTTGTCAAAAAGGAAAAAAAAAGAAGGACTTCTGCCAATATTAAATATCCTTGGAGTATTGGATCCAGATATAAAACACTTTCAAACCAAAGAGACCTCATCTGGTTGTTGTCAAAAAAGGAAAGATCTGCTACAATACTGAATATCCTATGACACAGAGATAAAAGCATACAACACCAACAAAGCAAGAAGACCATATCTGGTTGTTTTAAAGAAAGAAAAGAGCTTCAGTCAATAATGAATATCCTGTGAGTTTGAGATTCAGGCATACAATACCATCCAAGCAATGAGATCAGCTGTAGTTGATATCAAAATAGAAAACAACTTCTGTAAAATATTGAATATCCTATGACAATGAAATTCAGGCATATAACAACATCAAACCAAGGAGATCACATGTAGTTGTTGTCAAAAGAGAAAAGAACTTCTGCCAACATTGGATATTCTTGGGGTATCGGATCCAGACATAGAATACTTCCAAACCCAGGAGACCACATCAGGTTGTTGTCTAAAAAGAAAAGAACTTCTGCCAATATTGGATATCCAGAGATTATGAGATTCAGGCACACCATGTCATCTAAGCAAAGAGACCACATCTGGTTGTTTTAGAGAAAGGAAAGAGCTTCTGGTAATATTGAATATCCTACAAGATCTTTGAGATTCAGGCATACTACATCATCCAAACAAGAAAACTAGATCTGGTTGTTCTAAAAAAAAAAAAACAAACTCTAGGCCAGTATTTAGAATTTAAAAAAGAATCTATCCAGAACTGACAAGGGTCCTAGCTGGTATAAACTAGTATACATCTATTTTGATAGATATTGGATCAACTTTGCTGGCCTCTGTAGGATATATGACAGGACAAAGCATTTCCAACTCATTGATTTAGTCCAAAGGAATGTGATGTGCAATAAGTTTATCATTATATACAAGTTTAGGTTTATAACTCTGGTTTTATACTTGTGAACAATTCTATTTCACTGTGTCCAAATTAACCAAAATGAGATTTTATATAATTTCCTTCATGTGTTGAAGTACAAAATTTACCTCAAGTTTAGAACAAATGTAGAAACACCTTCTTACAAAGTTAGAACTAGATAACTCCTAAATGAAGCCTATATAAAGAGAATCAAAATTTGGAAAGACACAAATTCAGAATAGTTTAGACTGATATCTATTTAGCCTCCCAAAACAGTAGATTAGCTTAAATGTCCACATATCGGCTATAAATTCAGCAATGCTGACAATAAAAACAGCTACTTCTAATGAATTATCATGAGGTGAGATTTGTCTGTATTTCATTGACATGAAACTTTCAACCTTGCTTCAATGCAAATTTCTATTTTTGCGCACAAATCTAATCTAGCTTCTTCCAGCTGATTTTATTACTCTGGTTCATTCACTTTTGTATTTGTTAACAATCTATTGTATTATTTCAATTTTATAATTTGTAATCAACGTTCATGTAATTTCTAATATGGATTACACTTTTGTTTGTAATTTGATGCTTATATCTTTATAGAAAATATCTTTCTTGTATTTTTCTTGCATGGATTGTACTGTTATCTATGACTAAGGCTATATCAACACAGTACTAAAAATATATTCCTACATTTCAAAGAAACATTTCAATACAGGTGTGGATTTAATCAGAGTATAATTTATCTAAAAAAAATGTAGATGGAAAAACTTTTGAAAAAAAAAAAAACCCCAAATAATACAAAGTAATCATAAATTAGCTTAAAAAATATAAATCCATTTTTTTTTGTTATCCATCTAATAAGATGTTTTCCATCTTATTCTTCATAAACCTTTTATTCATTGGTTCTGTGGTAAATTTCTTTGATTGATTTTTTTCTTTACTCTTTTGTCAATTTTAGTGATACACAGCATGTATGACCGTGTCTCAGTCGAGTTGTTTTAAAATGAACTTTTTCCATTAAAAATCTGAATCAACATTAACATGGATAATACTCACTTATTTATTTGGAAAAATAAATTTCTATTTGGACCACCCACACCTGCTAAAAATCCTGGATCTTCCCCTGCATTAGTATTTCCAGAATCAGCTGAACATTTTAGAATTGAATATGAATTCTCTCCAAATCAACAACACTTCATAAGACCAGTGAGAGAGTGCTGTGGGAATACCTAGGAACACCATTCCTAAACTTTGGGGGGGAGTTGGGATGACATTCTACATCTATATACTACTAAAATTCTCTATTTGAACAATTCACTGAGAGGAACAATCAGCCAGGTATGTCCGATTACTCATCCATTATAGCCTACAAATCTCTGAAAATAAAAAAATTCTTGGGGAGGTGCGGCTTAATTCCCCACCTGCTTTAAATTCAGGCATCCCTGCATACCTTCACTTCATCATTTAGCACTGCATTACTGATGGTGATCCAAACTATTCGATTTCTACAGAGAGATATTTCTCTGAGAAATTATCTTCCAAGGCCTAACACAACGTTAAGAACAATACACATTATTGAGAAATTCATAGGAAAGAAAGAAAGAAAAACCTGTCAAAACATCAATTTCATCCAAAGTTCTCTTTTATGCATGCACAGATATTCAAAAACATTCCAATGTATACAGTCATGTATTTCTTCAAATCTTCTATGATACGCTCTATGTCAGGCGTCCCTATAGGAATGAGACAGATACAAGACATTTCAAAGGTGCGGATGCATGTCACAGCTTAAGCACTCCCTGGTCTCTTACCTGAAAAAACAAACATTTTTCATAGATATATTTTTTGGCTCCACTGGAATATATGCTTTTGCCTTCAACCCATTCCTGGAAACGCGGCAGTGGAGGCTCATTTAAACAACCATTTACCCCTTCAATGTGATGTGCCAACTTACCTGCTTGATTTTTTGTTGCCAACTGATGTGAGGTGCTGAGTGCTTGAGGCGCGGCTTTGGGCTGAACCATTGTGGGAAGGGCTATGATTTGGGGTGATACTGCTATCACGTATGCTACTGCTATCTTCACCCCCGTAAACAACAGGCTTGTACTCATTGAGGTTCTCCTCCTCATCAGAATCATATTTTTTGCGGCCGAAGCACCAGCTGCAGAGCATGGCTGCCATGATCAGGCCCGAGACAGAGATGAGTGTTGAGCAGACGGCTGTGATGATTAAAAGTTCATGATCTGGGTTGGTCACTGTGTCAGGGGCAGGACTCGCACTTTCAGCCAGCATTTCTGTGGAAAATAAGAATAGAGAGAGAAAATTTACAATAATCTTTTATTACATTCCTGATTCCATAAAACATTTTTGAAAACTGGCTTGAAAGGTTAACAATCTGTTTCATTCAGTCCAACATTGACCACATTATTTTTCCTTATATTCTTTCCTTTGATGCAATCTTATATGCAATCAAATACAGTAGATATGAAACATTGCAGAATTATAGATACAAGTCACCATGTTTAATAACTTTTAAATTCCAAAAAAGAAATAAGAATGACTGTTTCGAAAGGAATAATATCTGAATGAAATTATCTCCAGGAAAAAAGCAAGCACTTTCAGCCAGCATTTCTGTGACAATGGGAGAAAAGACCAGAAAGAAAAAAGTTAAAATAATCATTTATTGTCTTCCTGATTTTGTAAAACATTTCTGATAAGATAAAAATATTGAAACTACATATGTCAAGTTTTGTGACTAGGTTCCTACAGAAATGGGATATTGTATTTGGTGGCATTTAGCACTCCTTTTTTTTCCCCAAAGAATTGCTGAAAATGTAAAAATAATCTTTGTTGTTCAGTCCCACAAAGCCCATGTCTATTTCTTGATATTCTTGCAGAAATAGAGGGGATCTTACAAACTATTAAATAAAGTAAATTTTACAATAGACGGCGAGTATCTGAGCAATCTCAGATTTACAGATGACATTGCCTTTCTTGCATAGAACCTGCACGATCTCTAACTAATGCTAGATGAACTAAATGAAGAAAGCAAGAAAGTCGGCCTACACATGAACTTTAGCAAGCCAAAGATCATGTGCAACAACCATATCGGAGATAAAAACACTGAGATCAAAATTGAAGACACAGAATTGGAGAAAGTAGATCACTACATCTACCTAAGACAATGAATCTCCATGAGACCCTCAAATGAAGAAGAAATCAAGCAAAGAATCACACTTGAATGGCAAGCCTTTGGCAGAGCAAGCTCAACCTTCAAAAATAAGAAGATCCCATTAATCCTAAAAAGAACCAATGCATCCTCCCAATAGTTACTTATGGAGCTGAAACATGGAATCTAACCAAGAGACAGATCTGCAAATTGAGAACCATACAACATGCACATTAAAAAAATTATGCTGGGCCTCACATGGAGAGATCTCAAGACAACACAGTACATCCGGGAAAAGACAAGAGTCAGGGACATCATGGTATCCATTAGAAATCTCAAATGGTAGTGGGCTGGCCATGTTGCACGAATGGCGGACAACTGATGGACATTGCGACTCACAACATGGATCCCCCGAGATCACATGCCGAACCGAGGCTGGCAGAGTATTAGATGGAGAGACAAGCTAGACAAATTCAGAAAGTACTGGCTCCGCAATGCCCATGATAGAGAAGTGTGGCGAATCCTGGGGAAGGTCCATGTCCAACAATAGACGTTGAAAAACTTTCAAAAAGTTATTCAAACAATTAAATTCATGTTATTCATGTTGTTCCCACAATGTTTCAGCCAATCCATTCGACATCCTTCTTCTGGTGTATTATCCTCATGGAAAGAGAAAGAAAGTCTCTCTTTCTGGGACTGCAGAGCAGAAAATAGTTGCAATCTGAAAATGCAAAACATTCATAGCAATGCTACTGGAATATGAGAAATTAAAAAAAATTAGCATACACCAATTTGTTGGCTAGATACATAAATCAGACCAAAAGTAGATTTTGAAGCAGAGTCACTTTTGTTCAGTGCCAGATTTTATACACAAAACTCCAAGATACAATGAGGGAAAGTTGATGAAATTCTCTCTCCAATAATGTTATATTTCTTCTCCTATTTTGCTTAAAATTTTACAGGTTTATATCAGCGTGAGCACGAATGCAGACCCTAAACTATCATTATTGACATTTCATTCATGAAGAACTAACTTGCTAAAGACATGCTTGCAGCATCCTCAGTACGCACAGAAAACTTAATGGAGATATGTAATGTAATTCCTGAGTTATGCAATCACATTTAGAAAAACTGGCATACAATTTAGTAAGTGCAATTTGAGGTCTGATTTGGAACAAGCTCTCCTTTAAGAACTAAATAAAATGGTGAATGTCAAACAGCAATTTCGGAATTTTATTTCAGCTGCATGACAAATTCTACTCTAAAATGTCTTGACCTGCTTAGTTTATCCCAAATTGGATGCGACTTTTTATTTGGATAGTGATTTGTGAGAAATGGCATATTGGATATTTTAACTCTGCTGGTTATTTGCAGCTTTCTTGAGAACAATTCATCCAAACAACTCTAAATTCAACACTTCACTTCCTTAAGTTTATGGTGCTCCTAATGGGAGCCCTTTTTTTAGTTTTTGTTTAGACCAGGGATTTGAAATTGTTCTTCATTTTTTAAAAAGCTTATTTTGGGGGTTGGGAGGTACTTGAGTTGAGTATATTTAGTAGTGGTTTGTATACATACATAAATATGTTTTACATCTTTGAATCTTTGAGATGAGGTACTATTATTATTTCTATTATTATTTGGACTATCCTCATCTTGGTTGTTTTTTCATACAACGTTTCGGCCGTTGTAATCTACGGCCTTCGTCAGGTATCATCTGGTAGGTGTGGGGAAGTAACAAACCGACGCACTCCCCTCTTAGCATTAGTAGTATTATTATTGTCTCACACTGGGATTGAACCTAGAACCATCAGATCACTTGCAGTAATTTTGTCTGATTCTCTAACCACTACGCTATGTGGGTTTGGTTCGTTACTTCCACACACCTACCAGATGATACCTGATGAAGGCCGTAGAGTACAACGGCCGAAACGTTGTATGAAAAACAACCAAGATGAGGATAGTCCAAATAATAATAGAAATAATAATAATAGTCCGAATAATAATAGAAATAATAAATATATATATTAAATAAAATAAAGTTTTAGAATTTCAAACATTACAAGATGATCAAAAATAGATTGGCCAAAAACATTATGTTCAAAACAACAAAGATGAAAAAAAAAATGCTGAAAAGTTTTTGGAACAGCCAGTAACTCATTCATTCAGAGACTGGTCTAGTTAGTCACTGAATAGAAACTGTTATGTAACCAAAATCTTATAGCAGCGTACTGCATTGGGAATGATCAATTATTAGAATTCAGAAAAAAGGGATTCAATGAATAAATTATATCTCTTGCATTTTGTTGAGCACTGATCCCTAAGATAGTCTGAATTTTCAAAAAAACAAGCATGAATTTGACTGGACACACACTAGTGATCAATTTAGCTTTAACTTACATTCCAAATTGGACCCCAACAAAAAAAACTATTGGTCGGAGCAAATTGTCAAAAAGCAAAGAACTGTTTTTTTTCTAGGCATAATAAGTAGTGTATGTTCAAATTTTTAGCCCTGCACCTCAATTGGTGTGGCCTGTATACATCATACATACATAACCAGCCAGCTCAACTTGAAACCTATGTTGATGGTCTAGGTTGATGGTTTCAAAGAGGGCACTAATAGAATTGAAACAATCCAAGGGAGAAAATTGTCCAATGTGAAGTCAGATTTTTCAGGAGTATCTGACAGTTAAATAAATTTGTAGTTATAAAATCAAGTGAAACAATTGGCAAAACGAATACTCATGACTGATGACACAATCAGTAAAACTAAGCTAGTTTGGTGAAATAAATAGCTTGGGCCGAGGTGAGAAGGTTAGCGGGGAGAGGAGAGGTCACAAATAAAAAAATGAATGAACAGGTCTAGTTAGTCACTCAATAGAAACTGTCATGTCAGAGGAAATCAATTGAAAATTGAGAAAAGTGGTGATCAAAGAATAATTTACTCCTCTCGCCTCTTGTTGGATCATTAAATTTTTAAAAAACAAGACATAATAAGGATTAAATGTTCAAATTATTTCCCTTAACTTCTTTTGTGCAGCCTCTATGCATCATACAGAGCCAGCAAGACTGACTTAGAACCTGAAGATAACTATATTAGAAGTTTTGGCTGAGAGTTTCTGATAATGCTATACAAAAACATATAATATATTGGTTGTTACACATTTTTGAATAATAAGATGAAGGATTATATAAAAAACAAAACAGTAAATATTCCATCAAATATCCCCCATTTCGAGCAATAATCTTTTTCCAAGAATTCTCTGATGATAATTTGCTATCTCTATAAAATTATTTTGGTCTAGTGGTCACTAATTCACTAAAAGCAAAAATTATGGCTTCTTTATTATCCGTAGTAGAAATGTCAGGTGAATATGGGGAATTCTGCAAAACTTCATTTCCCCATTCTCTAAACTCAATCAGCTGAGAATTGCAGAATATAGTATTGTCATTAAGCATTTGATTCAGTTCATGAGGAAACCACTTTCCCAACTTTCTGACCATTTCTATTGCCTTAAAATGACATGACATGGTTGCTCTTGTAGTTCTGAAGTCTTGATGCTGTTTAATTTGATGGACTGGATCAATTAAAAACTCAAATAAATTGCAAAGTAATTCTTTGATATTTGTATACCGTTCATTGCTCCTTGTTCCTTCATTTCAATAATTCTTATATTTGTTCTTTTTTCATGTTAGTTCCTCTTTCATGTTTGATGAAATTATATCCATAGCTCACCATAAAGTGGTGAAAACCTGCTACGTTCAACTCCTCAGTGAATCTGAATAGATATCAAGTCCTTCAGCAATATACTCCTTAATAGAACTGAGGAGCTTTTTGGCAGTTCAATAGTAACATAGCAATGAATAAAGAGTTAATATAAAAAATGTGGAACAGATACTGCGATCAACAAAATGAAGCTACATGGTATAATGAATACCAGAGCCAGGGGGCAGATCTAGGATTTTGAGCAGTGGGGTAAAGATCAAAATTTTTTTTGTTTAAGTAAATAATGGATTATAAATTTGCTTTTTGAGGCAATTCAATGAATACTTGGGATTATTTGTTTTTTTATGTATAAATTTTTTTATTCAGATTTTAATATTTTTTTAAATTGTGCTTCACCCAAGCAGTGGTCTGGACTCCCTCCCCCCCGGATCTGCGTCTGCGTACAAATAATGAAGATGTACCCTGCCAGTTTTTCCACTGCTTTTGATTCATCCAGTCTTAAGCTATCAAGGTAGACAGCATGAAATCCGGATCAAGGAGTAATTTCCTGTGAGACTCAAGATCTCTGGAATATTGTCATTATTTCCCTGAAAAGAATAATTTATCTCTCACTTAATTGTATCTTTAAATTTCCTGAATTAAAATTCCTGTGATTGATTTCCTGTCTGCAAACTTCCTGTTTCCAGAAAACTCATCTGAAATCTGCCAGTGAAAAAGCCCTTCATTGTTGGCATTTGATTTAAAATCAGATTATGGTAATTTTCCACTTTTTTTCTGTCTTTTCTGGGAATCTTGCAATATGTTTCAAAACATTCTTCAATTCTGAAAGCATTCACATCTATTTCTAAGGATTGCCTTAGAAACTGCAGATATTTTAGCAATTAATTAGAATTCATCAATCAAAACTGTCAGCATGGGTCAACACAGGCTTATTTAGTTTTCAGTGATTCTGGCTGGCTGGATATATATGTGTCATGCAAACAGACTGCACTATCGGAACTACAGAGCTGAAAATTTAAGCATAGATTCCCTATTATGTCTAGAAAAAAACATCTTTTTTGAATTTTGAAAATTACCCCCGAAAATAAGTTTTATGGGAGGGTTGAATTTACAATATGTTTTATGGTAAATTGGCCCCTTACTTTGGACTTTTTAGTGATCCAACAAAAGGCAGAAAAAGTAACTTATTCATTGATCATCAAAAATAAGATATGCTGCCAAAAGATCTTGGTTATATGACGGTTTCTATTGAGTGAAAAACCACTAACTACATTTTTGGAGGCCTGTAATGTTGAAATGGTTAGGAATTTACAATTTGAAGACTTTATGGGACACAGAGTTAAAAATCAAAAAAAGGTTTCCTAATGATTAGTAATTGATAATGACACCAATTACAGTTATATACAAAAAATGTTGTCTATTCTGAAAGTAAAACATTTCTATAAAAACATTCCTAAGCTGAAACGGAGTAAAAGCAAAGAAGAAACTGCTACTGATTCATAAGCGAAAAAATTTTGAGCATTCTCAGACTCAAAAATGGTAATGATAGCATGTTCAGCTTAGTTTTTCGGCTGAGTTTTGAGCAGTTGGAGAAGTATTAGACTGGAGTGTAGGAGAGAGGATGCACACTCCCTCCAATGCTGGATGCTATTTTCACTTTTCATTTTTCTTTGCAAAAGGGAATTTCAAAAAGTGAGGAATACCTGTAAATATACACCAATAACTACGTATCATCTATTGCATCTATCAATCTATATATCTCTACACACATATATGCACACACACATATATATATGTATATGCATATATATACATATACACACACACACACACACATACAAATATATATCGTTTAGCATATACATGATGACATATATATATATATATATATATATATATATATATATACTCAAATGAATCATCATATATCCCTGCAATTGAGTATTTTTCTCTTATAAATAATGCAACACTCAAAAACAATATATATATATATATATATATATATATATATATATATATATATATATATATATATATATATTGCTTACAGCTTCAAACACTAAATGTAAAATAACTTTTGTTTAAAAATTCATGTCATTTCAGTCAATTATTTCCAAATATAATTTATGTAATTTATGTATTTTTCCATGTTTTTCCTGTTTTACACTGAATTAGATACTATGCTATTATGTGTGGATATCTGTTATTGGGATCATCAGTTGTTTACCATGTAACTGTTTTGGGGAATTTGAAAACAAAACAGTTATGTTAACATAGCTCTCCAACAGTGTTGATCAAACACCACCTTCCTATAAGCTATGATTCTAATATATAGCTTCATTTTATTATTTTTTGAGCCATATCATAATACATTTATTTCATGTGGGATGTATCATAATGTATTGTATATGGATTCTATTTTATAGTGCACATCATATATCTTTTTAAATGAAAGGCTTACTTACATAGGTGATCCTCAAAAATGTACTTGACGATGAGTGAGATAATTATAACAGTAGATATGGCTTGTTTGTGTCACTTCTATTGAGTGTTCACCCACATGAATATTGAATACCTTACGTTGGTTTTAATCTCAGACTGCAAGGGAAGCTATTGAGCACTTTTCTCTTAAGAATTACTAAATTTCAGAAAAAAAAAATATATATATATATATATGTACATATATATATATATATATATATATATATATATATATCGACATGATGGAATGTAATGTGTATTAGATACTGCCAAACAAAACATTTAACCTAGGAATCTTCAGTTTTCAAATTAGTTTTGCTGGTTATGTATGTATTATATGTACAGGTTGCACCAATGGAGCTAGAGGACTCAAATTTTTAACATTCATTCCTTACTCTTGAAAAAAAACTTTTTTTTTTTTTAAAATTTACTCTCAGAATAGGTTTTCTGAAGGGAATTAATTTACAGAGTAATTTAAGCTGAATTGGTCCTTTATTTTGTGTCTGGAAGTGTTCATGCTTTTTTTTTTTCAAAAATTCTAGATGATGATATATTGAGAATAGAATATTATGTTCTGATGACATAGTAAAAATAGAATTTTGTATTATATTGAACTTGATAAATAAAATGCCATCATTATTCAATGGAGAATTAAACATTATTTGTAACTGTTTCAGTGTGAAACATTTTTTATCAGAGAAACCGACACTTAAATATTAATATATGCATGGATATTTTCTTTGTAACAATTTTCAATAATTATACACAAATAGAAAAAAAAACTAAAATAATGTGACAATCGGCAATTTACCCATGTTTTTGTACTGGACTCTTCCATTTTTTGAATCCCTATTCAATTCTACCTTTAGTTTAGTTTAACATTCAGGAAATATTAAATATGAACAAGAAAAAGTTGTGCATTATAATGTTTTTCATATTTATAAGTACAACACAAGGTTTTTTTCAAGTAATTTCAATATTCCATTCTCATTTTAACATGTTTTTGTGATGCTTATAATACAATGTTTTGGCCAATATAGTCTTTGATTTCATTTGGACAGGATGCGATTGTAAAAGTACTTTTATTGCTGTCAGAAAATGAGGGTATGGGTAAACCAGTATATATATATATTTTGATAGGGGTTGTTGAAAGCAAGCATTATTAGTTCTGATAAGATTAGATCTGTTTAATTTTTTTGAATCAATTACTAGTTTCATATATTAATCATATTTGACTAGAGATGTATACCTACCTACATTGTTCTTAATAGCTGTTTTATCTTGTTTTTATCATGCATTTGATCAAAATGAAGTAGTTTTATGTATGTTGTTATTTTTGTAGGCATTATTATTTATTATTATCATCAGAGGGATATCAAAAAAAAGTTAAGGAAACAAATGGGTTAAATTATAGAAAAATGCTAATTTTTGTTGTTATTGTTCATATCGTCCTCCATCTTATAATTCAAAAAACATTTCATAATGACCTAATATATACAGGCCTGTAACTATATATGTATATATATACAGGCCTGACTCCAAAAATCTTTTTTTTAGACTGCTCAAAATAACATACTTTATCATCTCAGACAGCTAAAATGGAAGGAATTCGAGTACTGAGATGCCACAAAATTCAAAATTTCCTAGGGCTTTGCCTCTGGACCTTACTGGAAAGTTTACAGTGCCAAAAATCTTCCAGCCACATTTGATTTTATAACCCACCCCCATAATTATTTTATTACCTCTTGGCCCCCATTCAGACATTTTTCCTTTGGTACTGGTCTGATTTATAAAAAAAAAATTATAGAGAGGGAAACTTGCCAAGTTTCCGGCTCTTGAGTTATGGGGATGAAAATGTTTTGAAATTCCACCAATTTCAGAGATATTCAGAATCTATATGGAATGGGTATTTGGACATATTGATTCATGTTTCTTATCAGTGAATTGTTCAAGTACAGAATTCTAATAGAATATTGATAGTGAGGGACCGCTATTTCTCCTCCCTGCAGGAACACCATCCCCATAGCACTACACCATTGGTCAAATATTAAATTTTTGGATCTCTGACTTGCAAAACTTGACTGAAAGTTTGAACAAGCTGACACTGATAGAATTAAAATACCTGGAAATGGAAATATCAACTCTTCACACTTTATTTTTCTAACTACTGTCTTTGTGTTTAAGTACTGAGAGGGATCAGTATGATGACTGGCATCCAAGAATTGATTGAATCGAAAAGGATGGATCCTCACGCTATAGCAAACAACATCACCTTGCACCTTAGTAGTCTTACAAACAAACAAACAAATACACTCCATTTTATTCTATAGGATAAAGTATAGTAAATAATAACTATAATTGTTGTTTTTCTCTTATATACCTTCGTAGAAACCTGTTTATTTTCAGTTAAAATTGATACAAAAATAAATTATGTATAAGTTTGAATACAAAACTCAAAAACTAGCCATATATTTAATGATGTCATTTCCCTTTCAGCTTCCAGCTATAAAAATCCTTCTGTTTATCATTGCTCCCTTACACACAATTCCTAGCTGAGTGTAGCCTCAGTTGGTGAGAATTGGTCAATGCCCCAGCCTCACAGCTGATATGGTTTTCATTTGTTTACCATAACTACATTGAAGTCGAGAATCACCTCATGAGTTTATTCAACAATCTAAATGAGATGGTCTCTTCCTCTTTGGAACAACGTGTGTAACAACTCTGGAACTCACTTCCCAATAATTATGCTTCGGTCTTCGAAATAACCAAGCATCATGGAAACAATACATTTCAGTATCTCCCCCTTGTGAATTCATGACAATGACTAGATGTGTCACATCTCGTTTTTATTCTAAGAAGCTACTAGCTTACACTTCATACCTATTCAATCAGATCAGATCAAGAATAAACTAAAGATAGAAAAATAATCCATTCATTCAAATGAAATAAAAAATGTTTCCTTTTTAATCTCAAAAGAAAGAGAACAAAATAGAAATGAAAAAAAAAATTTAAAAGAAGATCTCAGTTTTCCTGGAAGAGAAAATGAGATAAAACAAAACCCAAAGTGTCAAAAACTTCACTTATCCAATTTTAGATAGAATTGATCTTATCAAGACAAGTGATACAATTTTTGCTCTTCTGAACCTAATGACTCATCATATAAAGACAAAGATACGTGTACTTGAATGATAAAAATCAAATATTGAGTCATTTGGAAGGATATGATGTCATTGGCGACAATAGAATAAAGTAGGGGAATTGTGTATATGTGTACATGTGAAGGGCTTGGCAGAATATTTCAAGTGATGGTTTTTAATGAATTTAATGAAATTTCAATTATTCTACTTTTCAAATGTCTGAATTATTTTCTTACAAGGCTTTAAAATTCTTTCATTATGTAACAATAATGAAGGAGTGACATAGAGGAGTGATTAATCTCAAAGAAAAGACACAAATATAACGGTTACAAAGTGGAGAGGCCAGATGATAAGTGTAGACCCCATTTCAAACTGCTTCTTGAATAATTTTGTAATCAGTGCTCAATACATATGATTCAAGTATGGTTATATGCATGTAGATGTAGAGTACATGATTAACTTATAACAAAACAAAATAAAAACAACTAGAATGGTTTATAAAAAAAGGTAATCTTGCAACACCTTTGTAGTAAACCCTCTCAAAATTGCCTACCGGTCCATCTGGGTACTCCCTCTGCTGGGGGCTTGTACACGTATAAGAACTTCATGGGATTCATGAAATGTTGATTTTTTTCTTTACATCATGGAGGATAATGCTATAAGTCAAATATTTACTGTAACTGCTGTTTTTGCAAAGTTAATGTAAATAGAGATGATATTCTCTTCACACTATTGCGATTGGGAAAGGCATGGATCCCGAGTTATGGCTGAAATTTCAAAGCAGACCAGGTTCTTTAGCCTTGGTTAGCATGAAAGCTAATTGTCTGATGGGATCCAGGATCCAAGATCCAAGATCTTAGATTTTACAAGTGCAGTAATAGCATGGCTGAATTAAGCTGGTGCGAAGCATTTAACACATATGTTATAATGGGCCCTAAATTGAGAATACATTCTTTACTTGTTTAATAAAGTAATCAAATTTTTTGATCTGCCATTCAGCCAGATAATATCACAAATATATCTGACATTTCAGAAATACTATTATGTGTCATATATGTATCACATAGATACAAAAATCCCATTAATTACTGTGCTGAAATAATAACCCTAATTAAAGGTTATAATTGGCTAAAATGGCTAACTTGAACATCTAGTTGAAGGCAGCATGGTTCTATAGGAATAGAAGTGCATAATCACCAAATTGCAATTGGTAGCTTGTAAGCATTTAGCATCGGGCCCTTGAAATTGTGGAGCCTAAAGCATTTGTAATATTTGCTAAATAGTTAATCTGGCCCGGCATGATAGTCATTTTTCCCAATGTTCTAAAAACCCTGTCAATATATCCCTTCCTCATACATTAGACCACTTTCCTTCCGAATGACAATATTTCCATTCAGAAAACCCAACAGTCAATCAGTTTGCTCTGGTTGACTCGTCTATCAGGGTTTCAATATCATTGTTTCACTTTAGGTAGAAGCTTAACAATTAATATCATTTTACACCAAGGCTCACTTTGCAATGACATAACAGGAAATTATTTGCTGTTACACAGGATATTAGAATAATATTTTATTCAATAAGAAGGAAATGGAAGGTAATGTCTTTCTTTGACATAAGATATTGTGTTTCAATCACTCGGTTAAAAGTATTGATTATCAGCTAATTGTGTTCAGTGCTCTCGGTGTTTTTTGTTGCTTCTTCTTCAGCTCTATAATACACTGGCCTAAAAGCAGCCAGTAGTAGCCATTAGGCTCGATACCAACTCACTTCCTATTTATAGAATTTGTGTTATAATTATTTGCAAAAAGACAAATAAGGGAAACTATTCTATAATAAGCATTAAATATACCTTATATTGAAATTCCATCATAATATAGATGTAAATTTATATCTTCAAGTTATTATTTTGTTGTTATTCTTGAGTCAGATTTTCATTTTTTTATGTATGTGTATTGATCTAAGTCAGCTCATATCCTTGAAGTTCGATACATATACAGACTATTGCATTTTTAAAATTCAATACCACAGTAGATTCCTATAATTATGGAACCCCCAAGGATTTAAGAGGGCTATTACAATGAATTTGCCACTATAACGGGTGGATCATCATCATCATCATCAACAACAACATTGGTTTTGTATCATCCATCATTGGTCATAGACCTTCCCCAGGATTTGCCAGATCTCTCTATCATGGGCGTCATGGAGCCAATACTTTCTGAACCTGTCCAGTTCATCTCACCATCTCATATTCTGCTGGCCTCGGTTCTCTATTTGATCTCTGGGAATCGTTGTTGTGAGTAGTAATGTCCTCTGGTTGTGTGCCATTCTTGCAACATGACCAGCACACTGCCATTTGAGTTTCCTAATGGTTTCTATGATGTCTCGGACTCCTGTTTTCTCCCAGACATAATGCGCTGTCTTGTGATCTCTAAATGTGATGTTGAGCATGATTCTTCCATACACACATCGCATGGTTTTCAGTTTGAGGGTCAATCTTTTGGTCGGGCTCCATTTTTCAGCTCCATAGGTGACTATTGGGAGGATGCATTGGTTGTATTCCTTTCTTTTTAGAACTAATTTTCTTGTTCTTGAAGGCTGAGCTTGCTCTGCCAAAGGTTTGCTGTCCTAGAGTGAACCTTGGTTTGATTTCTTTTGAGGATCCCATGGAGATTCATTGTCCTTGATGAATGTAGTGTTCTGCTTTGTCCAGCTTTGCGTTTTCAACTATTTGTTTCAAACATGTTTGCTGTTCATGACCTTTTTTTTGCTGAAATTCATGTGATGACAAAATCTGATGATCCCAACAAGAAAAACCCACACATAGTAGCATAATAGCTAATTCTGTGCAAAGTATAAAACCAACAGAAAAAATTACATAAATGACATTTACGGATATTGGGAATTATTTGACTGAGATGACATACTTTTGAATTTAAAAAAAAAAAATATATATTTAGTGTTTAAGGCCATATATATATATATATATATATATATATATATATATATATATATATATATATATATATATATATATATATATATATATAAGGGCTTTGGAGTGACTCTGTGATCCTTGGCAGAGTACATAGAAGTGCCGTTCCATATGTAAAAAATCCCATGATTTTTAATGGGTACTATGAGAGTTTTTGAAATAATTATCAACTTGATTTTTGCCAAAAGCAAACTTGAAAATACTGTCCCCTAATTGCTTAATGATTGCATATTAATGAATTTTGCTTGAAGTGTTTGCGAATAAGGAGGTAAAAATTGGATGAGTTTTCTCTTGTTTTGTCCAGTCTATAAAATCAATAATTATGATAATTGAACGTAATATTTAAAATATGGGAAAATACAAACCCCCCCCCCCAACCAAAATGCAGGGTGAATGGAAGTAAATTATTATTGCTTTCCATTTCTGGATATTACTAATAAAGATTTATAATCATATGACCTTGCACAACATCATCAACCTTTTAACATCCAGCATAGGAAATAGACCTTCCTTAAGATTTGGTATATCTCTATATCATAGACTTTACACTACTAATATCTCCTGAGCCTAAATCATCTTTCTATCTTATTTTCTGCTGGCCACAATATCACGTATGATCTCTGTGGATCCAGGTTGTGAGTCTCAGGAAACTATATAATGAACAGTGCGACATTGTGTTTCTTTCTGTACCCATAATACATAATAAAATTAAGATAAAAATAAATGAATGTATACATATATATATATAAAATTTGTTCACACATGTCTGTATGTGACAGCTTATTGCAGAAACCATAGAACTTGGAACATAAAATTTTCTGTTAGCAAATGTTTTGAAAATTTTTGAAAATCCCCCCCCATGATAAGTTTTGTCAAGTGTTGTGTGAGTGGGTGGCGAATTTCAATGTAAACTCATGCTAAAATGGACGCCTTTGCTTGTCCACTTTTTCAGCTGAATCTATTGGGAGTTGATGAGAAATTATTTAATCTCAAAGACAGTGGGGACTTTGTATTGTTCATAGAAAGGAAGGAATTGTAAGATGGAAATATCTTGCAAAAAGTGGATATTTAGGTATTGTTGATCGGGAGGAACTGAGAATAAGAGGAAGAATGACTGTCTATTTAAAGTGGTGAGTATGTACATTCAACATTTTTCTGAGATTGTAAAAGAAATCTTAAAAGTCATAAATATCACTTTTTGAAAACAAACTATAACATTATCTGATTTCCATCTATCTATTTCATCAATTATTTTTCAACAGATCTTTACTCTGCTTGCTTGGTGGATGTTTAATCTGGTTATACACTGATCTGTTAGGAATAAGGCCATCATCATGGTTATTGCTGTTACATTTCATCTCTGGGTATTAATCATATTTGGTAATCAAGCCCTTCATTCAATCCACAAGGGTAAATTGTTCTCATTTTGGTATTCATACAAAGAGATATCTTGTAAATTAATCTTGTAACTGAGTGTATGTATGTATGTATATATTCATATTTCTAATTTGAAAAATGTAAATGAAACTGCTTACCTATCAGAACAAAAATGTTCCCAATGAATGCTATTTTCTTGACTAATTTCTCTTCTTTTTCTCCACACAGTTTTTAAGTTCTGAGGGGATGATCAAATCTTTGCTATGGCTTTTTGCTCCAAAACACAGAAAACATAGAGCAAGGATCAAATCTCATTTTTTAAAATATTTTTTTGTTGTATTGGAAGACAATTGAGCATGCACCAAGGATTAGTCCGTAATTGAGCTACAGCATTTATTGCAACTGTGCAACCTGATTGTAGAGCAACAAACTTTGTTTCTGGTTTTGGAGGTGTAGTCTGTGTCTTGCTCTTTACGTGCAATGGTGGTCCTTTGCTCTCTGCGCTCTCTGTCTACCTTTTTCATGGCTTAATAACAGAATATGCAGTTGAGTCTCTACCAATCCCATGGACAATAATCATACATTATCAAGATTCCAATATATCGATTTCCTGTTGTGGAGAAGTTGAAGATAGTTTGTGGGAGAAAAACGTTCGCTTTTGAGTTTAGATATTTCAAGAGGCAGCTTGATCCCTTATCTTGGCTTTATTTGTGTAAGATCTTCATTTAAGCAAATATGACATTCTTTTTATCTTATTCGAGATATACTTGCACACCTGTCCAGGGTCCTTGAGGGAAATTTCATGCTGTGCAAAGCTGTTTTCATACTCCTCTTCTACAAATATTTTCATCCTGTTTCCATTTGCTACAACCCTTTCAGCATGACAAACTATATTCACCTACTGGTAAATGATAGAGTCCACCTATTTGATAGATGTAGGGTGTTAGGATGTTTGTTTCCTCTCCATCCTATGAAGAGAAAAAAAACAAACTTTTCCTGAGAAATGACCATTTTAGTCCCTCTCTTCTCCTCTTGCTGCTGTTCTTATCTAAGACAAGCCATTCATCCACAGAAATAGGAAACAAACACCTTCTGATCCTGTCTCTCTCAGACCCATCTCATTCCAAACCAAATGTTACACAGGTACTAAATAATCAAACACAGAAATATTCCCATTTCTCTCTTCAGCATTAAGACATGTAAACAGCAAAATTTTCTGTGAACTGCTGCAAATATTTTCTTAGAAAAATATGGCTGGCTCCCGTCTGAATAATAGAAAACTGTGAAATGTAACACCTATTTTTAGAGTTTTTCTCTTCACTTTCCAACTATCATTTTCATCAATATTCTCAGGTTACTTCACATCCACAGTACAAACATACACACACACACACAATATATACATCTATATTTATATATATAGGTATATATAGGTATATAAATAGATATCATGCCAGAAGGAACAGATTTTATAGTGATCAACATAACAAGGTATGCATTCTGTCAGGTTCTGTGGATCTGAATGCCTAATTTCTGAGATGGGAACATATGAAGTTAACAAGATTGGTGAACCTTCATTGTGCTTTGCAAGCCAGAAGTGGATTATGATAAATTGCTCCAGTGAAGTCAAGGAGAATGAAAATGAATTGAAAAAATAACTCCACCATTGTCTCCAACTTTCCCCATGTCACCTCCAGTGTTGCAAGTTAATATGTTTTTCATCAAGATCTTTTTGGTTGTGTCTTATGTCAGAAATTGCAGCATAAGTGATTTTTGATAAAGTAAATTTTTCAATTTTCATATAATTTATATTGATAAAAAAGCTAGAATTTTTAATAAAAATAAGTAATATTTTGATAATTAGAGCCATATTTAATTCATTAAAAGTATGTTATATATCTCCTAAATTTTAGATATATACACGGCGAATCTAGGTGTTTCTAAATGATTTTTTGACCCCTGACTATGCTTAGAGATTTAGTGGGGTGCTGATGCCAATTTTTAAATCTGGAGACTAAACTGTATAGTCAGGAATGATGGAACATATAAGTAAATAAACCCTTCAGAATGATGCTCCCCCGAAAAGTTTAAAAGAATGAAAAAAAAAAAAATTGTTGGGATCTGGAGGAGTATTAGAGCCAATTTTCAAGTCTGTAGAAAAAAATAAACAGTATGGCCAGGAGTCTTGAAACAAACAAACAAAAACAGGAACACGCTCGTATAAAAAAGGATGGTACCCTTCACCATCTTTAATGGCTATGGTTGTTCAATGTCATGGATCTCTGCCATCAGAAACAATTGTATTTTTAAAAAAACGTACTTTAACATTAAATTCAGATTATTTACCATGCAGTTTGATCTCATAATAATACTTTAGCATATTTTTTTGCCAGCATATTGATCATTGTGGCCCCGCAGGCGGGTGTCACCTCCAGTTTGGTAGGCCATGGTTCAAGCCACCACTGAGTTATACCAAAGAATTTTAAAATGGTACTCAATACCTTTTCACTCAGTACTCAGCTCAAGGGAAAGCATTGGAGGAAGCTTTTACTGAGGTTATGGCTTGATCATGTTGATTGCACTGGTTCTCGTAAGATCAATGACTAGTTGGGTGACCATTGGGTAATATCAGGTGTCATGAACAGAATGAAACTTTTGACAGCAGAGAAAGACTGATGATATATACATTCATACATACATACCAATGCCAACAAAGCTGGAAAAGTTATATGCATTTACTCATGTCTTACTGTCCACTCAATATCTCTAAAAGTTCTTGTTGGATTTCAATTAAATTTTCTTGAAGAATGGGCCATATGTAAAGGAAAAATGAATTAGATTTTAGGGTAGATTCCAGAACATTTTTTTCAATTGAAAGATGCTTTTCCACATACTAAGAAAATGTAAATAATCGTCTGAAAAAATATTGAAAATCAAAACACAGTTACCGCCCCTTCATCGTTTCCCCACACAAACTGATTTTCATTCAATTTCTAATTAATGTATGGTGTTGGCAGAGTTATGCACTCTCTGATTGGTTTCCAGTTTTTGTCCTTAAAATTGGTGTTGGAATTTTCAGCAGATAGTATTAATAGGGGAAAGGGGAAGCAGCTAAAAGCCTATTTGAGCAGAACTTGAAAACAAAAACAAACGAAGTAATAAACCTGCTGATATATGTCATCATTTTTCATAGCAAGGGTGCACAGATCTATTTATAATTGGCTTGTTCTATGGCTGAAATAGCTGTATATTTGATATTGGTACTGATGGCTAGCATTCAAGTTCAAGCTGAGATTTAAAAATGTTAATTTTTAAATTTTTGTAGGCTGGCAAAACACTATAATCCTGATCCCAATCTGATCTCAAGTCAGGCTGAGTAAAATAAATAACTGGGTATGTTGAAATAATGGTATATTATCCACTGGTTCCTATGGTCTGCAACTCATAATGTCATAAACTGCCTGATACCACTTCTAATTGGCAGTATAACTCTTCTGGGAATAGATGAACTCTATAAATAGGTTTAAAATGTAAATAAAAAGAATTGCTTAAAGGTGGAAGGCAGGTAACTTTCATCAGTAGTTATAATACTTACATTGAACTTTTCTTACATGAATTCAAGAGTTAAAGCCAGGTTGAAAACCTGGATTTTAAATGCTAATTTTCAATCCTTCCAATTAAAAGATTGGTTCAAAAAGCATTTTCTGTCCTAATCTAACCTTCATCTCATTTTACCATGGATTGCAATAATCAAACCTGTGACCAAGGGTCAACACTTGAACATACTGTTGCTCTTACCATTGAGCTAAACAGATGCTGATGAAGTAAAGGTCCAAATAACTATTTCAACTCAAAATTCTTATTTTGTCTATTCACGGTTTATATACTCTCTGTTGGTTCCTTTCAACACAACAATTAAAAATCGGTTGCAGGTATGATTCCTGCAGTAGCCTCATTTTCTCTAATTGTTTATTCTATTTATGTTGTCTGGGCCAAGTGATACATTCACTTTGTTTTAATGGGAGATCATTTCAAATAAGAGTTTCAATATAATATAATAAAATTCATAATCATTCTGCCGGACCATGTATCCATTTTTAATAACATATATATATATAAAAGAGAGGAGATAATCAAGACCTCACCGACTACTGCCAAATTATTCACAAAAATATTCACAAGCATCCTGAATGAAAATCAACCACATAAACAAGCAGGCTTCAAAAGTAGCTATTCAACAATAGACCACCTGTATCCAATAAATCATTAGAATAGAATTATCCACTTTATTTGAACTTTGCAGATTATGAGAAAGCATTTGATTTGGCAGAATATTCAGCAGTCCTTAACAATGCATGAACAAGGCATGAACATGAATCAAATACAAGTCATTATAAAATATATAGGAAAATTACCTGAAGTAATTAGACTCAGAAAATGAGAAAGACAGGGTGATACAATAGCACTAAAATTATTTACAACGTGCCCGGAAAACCTCTTTTAGAAAACCGACTGAGAATATTTAAACCGCTTGAGATTTGATGATGACGTTTTCATGATGTCAGAAGCATTGGAAGAATTACAAAACATGTTGACTGATATGAATAGGCAAAGTAAGAAAGTAGGCCTTAAGATAAAGAGAATGAATATAAAAGTTATCTTCAATTATGAAAAGACCACAGGATAAAGGCTGATACTCTTGGAGAAGTTGACAAATACGTTTACCTAAGACAGATAACAAAGCAAGAGAAAGACCATGACAATGACTTCTGTATGCAAAATGTGAAAATTGACAAAACACAACAAGAACAATAGAAAGAGCAATGCTAGGGATAACTCTAAGAGATAGAAAAGGTTCAACATGGATCAGAGGGAGGACTAGAATAAAGAATATTATACAAATAATAATAATGAAGGTTATATTTTTCAACATAATCTCTTTCTTGCTTGTTAATGTACTTGACATAGGTTGAGCATTATACAATGAAAATTTCAGGTCAAAATCCAACTTATTACTGTGTCAGTCTACAGATTGATTGATCCACTCTCTTATATATATGAAAGCAATACAGTGAAATGCTTCCCCAGGGTGTAATGGTTAGTGAATTAGTCTAGCAAACTCATCTACAATGAGTTTGATCCTTACTGGGAGCAGTCATACTTGTAGCCTTGTGCCAGATAAGCTTAATAAATACCGACAAACAATAAAATGATCTTTAAAGGGGTTTACTGTCAATAAATAATGATGGTCTGGCAGGCTTAATAGAATATCCTAATAATTTCATCCATTTCTTGTTACTTGCAGCTAAGCCAATCAAAAGGTTCAGAGAAATAGGTGCAAAAGAAGGATGGTCCTTTCCCTTGCGTTATTGAGCATAGTGTAGAGATGAACCTCCTCCTTAGAGGATTTATGGGATTGCCACAGGAGGTTCTCTACAGCTACTTACTGCCTGGGTATATTGACTTGGTCACCCATCTAGGTACTAACCAGACTTGACATGTCCTAACTTTGGTGATTGTAAAGGAACTGGTGTGTCCAATGTGATTTGGTCATAACATCCTAACAATATATCTCCTTATCAAATGATTTCACTTGAAGTTTTGTTCGTTTGAGACAAGTGATGAAAACTGAGATAATCCTCAGATAATCCAGAGATTATCCTAAGAGGATTACCTGGTTTGATAACATATCTCTAGAAGCCAAAGACCAAACCATGTCACAAAGACATGTCTGATCATAGCTGGACATTTGGTTTCTTTAACCCTTCCCAACAGTCACTGACGGTCAGTATGTTATCTTGCCTGGCTTTTTGACAGGGACTCATTTCATGCCAAGAAGAATTTTTCTTCTTCTCTTTTCCCTCAGTGAAGTCAAAGATAAGCCGAAGAAATTAT
The DNA here is from genome assembly GCA_963457665.1 of Thysanoteuthis rhombus. Lineage (NCBI taxonomy): Eukaryota > Metazoa > Mollusca > Cephalopoda > Oegopsida > Thysanoteuthidae > Thysanoteuthis > Thysanoteuthis major. The sequence goes on from OY735211.1 coordinate 50,351,534, forward strand.
TTGACTTCTGATAAGCCCGTCACTATCCCCCAGACCAATATGGCACAGAAGGAATAAGGATGAAGAATTTCAGATTAGAAAAACGAAAATCGCTGAGGGATTTTGCCTGTCTTTGGGATAAAGCCTAATCTTTGGCATGTCAGATAAGCAATGTAGAGTGCGTACAGTGGTGTAGCGAGAGATAGCTAGAAATTTGAGGTTGGGGGTGGTCTCCTTGAGGGACCCCTCCAACATTTAGTGAGATTTAATGGAAAAGGGAAACAGGTCTGGTTAGTCATTCAATAGAATGTCACATGACCAACGTATTACTTCTCTTGGTTTTTGTCAGATCATTGAAACTTCTGAATTTTCAGGAAACAACTGCTAACACAGCCTGAAACAAATTATGGAATTTAGCATGAAATTACATAGTAAACTGAGACCTCTTGAAAAACTTATTTCAGGAGGAATTAAGAAAAAAGAAGTTTTCTCAATAGGGAGTAATCTTTAAAATTTCCTGCCCTATGGCTCCATTAGTGTGGTCTGTAAGCATGAATCATACATATATACATGGCCAGCCAGCCAGACCTATTCCAAAACTGAGGAAACCTTTGTTAACAGTTTTGTTTGATGGTTTCTGATTTGCAATAAATAGACATGTACTATAACTTTACAACAAAAATATCATCATTATTCTCACACACATATATTTCTGCAATAAAAGTTTTCATTAGAAATGTGAAGTATCTATGTTAGCTATAATAATATGTAGAGACAAATGAAGCTAATATACCTGTTGTTATTATTATTGATTACTTTTACTGCCTAAATTTCTGTGGTCTACTACTTCTATAACTATGGCTTCAGACATGAGGGCAGAGTAACAAATGAATGATACTTATAATGAAGGTTGAGTTCCTTTTGCTCCCACTTAAGCATAAGCGCTGCATTCTATTCTTACCCTTGTTGCTTACATTGGAAGGATGGGTGGGGTGGGAGAAGAGAAAGCATGGAAGATAAGAGGAGAATTTTAATTTTTTTTGTAGAGAGCAATGAAACTGTTGCCCTCTTAAATTAGTGTATGAGCTGTGAAATATCAAAAGGGAAAAGGTGTAATAAAAGTCATGAACGTGTTAAATCAAATAAATCTACAAGTTGGTGTGAAAAGACATCAGATAAGAAACAAATCATAATCAGACAGTGTAAGGGTAACGGTTGTACATACAGACAGCTAATACATAGGATTAGAATGAAAGAATTATGATATTAGCAACAAATGCAATGGTACTTTATCATAGAGTAATGATAAGCAAGCTAGTTTTGCAAACAATTATTTCTCTGATGAGTTTGATCCCCACTAAGTGTCCGATACTTATAGGCTATGACGAATTAAGCAAAGCTTAGTAAAAACTTTATGCCCCATGGATGTGAGACTTATGGATTTTCCACTGGTGTCAGAGGTCATTCTTTGCGATCAGGTAGAAGTCATAATTTCAAATCCTTGATTGAAACATTAGTTCAAAACAAATATTCCAGCCTGTTTTCCTCACATAGTTTTGTCTTGTACTGTATCAAGTTCAGCAAATATTAATTGCATCACATTCCTGTCTCCTAGGTAGGGGAATGGAGTCCTATGTCCAACACTTCAATGGTCCTGGTAAGCCAGAAGTAGATTATGGTAGATTCCTCAGGTAAAATAAAGAAGAGTGAAAGCAGATGGACAAATTAATGCTACCTCAAAAACAAGTGGGAGATTAAAATGAAAAAAAAAATTGGTTGAAAACAGGTCTCTTGTATTTTCAACTCGAGAACATATTTACATGAATGTCAATATTTATCTTGTGTTGGAACTGTCATCTGTTAAGCCACGGCATAGAAAATATTATTGTAAAATTTTTGTCGAAAGTATTACATGAGACCAATACTCCCTCTAAGTTTTTCATGGCCTGCACGGGACCAAAAAGCCTGCAAGCGACTAAAGAAGTGGAGTGGGCAGAAAATATTTTGACTTTTAAAACGAACATTGATTTTTTGTCTGAATTTTATGAAACAAAGGACAGATACTTTTAACAATAAGTGTAAAATAAAATGATTTATTTGATGTATAGATTTTTCTTTATCATTTATTCATTGTTATTCCATGGATGTTCATGCATGTCTATTAGACAATTTTCAGTTGGTTGGTTTCATTTACATAAACAACAGAAAGAAGGAGGATAAAGTGTGACATCATTGAAAGATCTATTCTGATCAATAGATAATATATCAAGAATTTGTTTATACAGTGTTGCCAAATATTGTTTGTCATTAAAATGGCTAAAATTGGCTAAGCTTTTCAATTTCCAGCTAACTTTATTGCTAAAAATGTTATATATACTCATTTATAGCCAACTTATCAAAAAATAACAATACACTAAGACTGAAGAACATATTATTGATAAAATTCGTACACTTACTTTAATTCAAACTTACGAATTGTTTTTTTAAAAACAAATTTCAGGTGAACAATTAACTTTCCTCTTCCTCCTCCTCCAGGTACTTCAACCATGACTAGCAATGCCCCTACTACTGCGTTTAGAATCCTTTTGAAATTGGAAATCACAGATTTTTGGCCCATCTAGTACGTATAATTCATGAAAATATTACTATAACTTACCTCAGAGCAATAGACAATGCTTTGAAAGATTCAAAGATTTTTGTCTGCATTCATTTGAAGATTTTCACATCATTTTGAAGCTGATTGAGGAGATTTGGATCAATGTTTCTTTAACTACTAGTCTACCTTTCCTGTCAAAAAATGATGGAAATATTCTAGTTTTTTGCAATTGTATTGTACTCAAAAATATCAAAAGCATTATGTTGCACGGCGTTTTCTTGATTATTTTCAACATTTCTTGAATATCAAACTAAACTAGAAATAGAAGAGGTCTAGTTAGTCACTCAAAAGTAATTGTCATGTGACCAATCTCCATTGGCACAAGCTGTTTTGAGGGTGATCAATAAATAAGCTACTTCTCTTGCCTTTAATGGGCCAGTGATTATTATAAAATTACAGAATTTTCTAATAAAACAAGCAGGCATACTACCAGACACAAAATATAGACCAATTTAGCATAAACTTACATTGCAAACTGACCCCTGCCACTTACACTAAAAACCTTGAAGGGTAAGAGTTTGAAAAAATATTTTTTCTAGACATAATAAGGAGTAGATGTTTGAATTTTCAGCCCTCAAACTCCTTTGGTGCAGTCTGTATGCCTTATACTTATATACCTAGTGAGTCTGCTAGACAGTCTCGAAACTGAAGAAACCTTTGTTGACAGTCCTAGTAACTGTTTACGTTAACAGTTTCTAGGTGAGTAAAAAATCCAATATGAACAAAATTTGAAGGATTACTCACCAAAAGAATTGTTATATCGATTGATAATTCATGGGAGTTTATATTGGTATACCTATACTCTTATAATGTAGGTATATATATTTCTGAAGAAAAAAAAACATTAAAGTGATTTGAAAAAAAATCTGTTTCCAAAGTCTTGTATTATCACTCTTTCAGTTTTAATTTACTTTGGCCAACAAAAGATTTGCCGACCCTTGCTTTGAAACAACAGCATTTATTCCAGTGGCAACAAGCTCATCAAGCAAATCAATTCCGTAATGTAGTGAGTTTTTCCTGCAATGGGTATCTCCGTACTAAAACCATGTACCAGACTAAACTCAGCTTGAAAAAATATCCATGGCTTTGTGCTATACTATGCAAAGTAAGTATTACCCTAATGCTGGCCATGGCTCCATCTATCCCTGCTTGGGCTGCTCATTCAAACCTTTCACAATTGGTGGATTAGACTTAGACTCAACAAGCACCCAAAGTAGCTTGTGCTGTTCTGAGAGAAATTGACTCATGCCTTCCTCAAGGGCATTATTGTGAAGTGAACACAAACTGTCACAGCTAGGATTTGAACAGGGTTATTGAGTTCATTCATTGTGCAGCTTCCCCTCAGTCAAAAATGTTGGAGCTTCACTATGGAGCAATGGTTAGTAAGCTTATCTTGTAGACTATAACTACTGCAGTGAGTTCAATTCTTACTCAGTACCCCATATTTGTGGCCTTGTGCAACACTAAGCTGAATTTGAGAAAAGACCAACTAGTTGGTGTCTGAGTTGCATATTCCTCAACAGCATCTGACATTGTTTAAACTAAGATGAAAATCAGGATTTTGAATACTGATTTTCAAGGTTTGCTGACCATCCTTAACAATAAATTGGTGCAACAAAATCTTCCTACCTTAATTACCCCTCATCTGGCCATGTGTCAGACTTAGCTGAGCATAGAGAATTGTACGTATTGAGCTGTATCTCTTCGACTTACAGTATCAGTAGCAGCCATCAGCCCATCTCCCTTGCTACCCTCTTATAAGGCTACTTTTCTTTTCTCCCCTCTCCCTTCCTACACTTTTATCAAATTACCTGACCTTTTCTCAACCTTCTCTCTTCTCACTCTATTATTTAGTTACTTAACTTTCTTTTCTCCCCTCTCTGTTCTCGTTTTCTCCTTTCTCCCTCTATTTTCTTCCTCCTCACTTCTTACTTTCTAATTAACTTTCATTTCTCTCCTCTCTCTTCCGACTCTCTCATTAAATTGCCAAATTTTCCTTTCTCCCCCCCTTTCCCTTCCTACCATATTATTGAACTACCTAACTTTCTTTTCTCCTCTCTTGTTACTGTGCCTTTCACACTTTTAGAATCAGTAGCAGCCATCAGCCATCAGCCAAGTTGTTGTACACTTATGATAACTGTCAGCAGAGTGATATGTCATGGTACTGTATGTATAACCAGGTAATCTGACCTTTACTCAAAAGTTTCGGTTCTTTTCATCTGGCTCCCACTCTGATCAATTTCCATTCACCCAGAGAAATTATACTCTCTTTGAACGGACTGACCTTTCAGAAATCGACAAAGTTGCTTTGAAAATATTTCATAATTTGTTTAAGAGGCCATACCTGGAATTTCATTACATTGCAGATATTATTTCTCTACACTTTTTGCCCTTCACAAATGAAGATTCTGTTTTTTAAAATTAAGAAAAAAGTCACGTAAAGATACCTCTAGATTTGAAAAAAAATCTCTCTCGGTTCCTGTGAAACGTGACTGAACCTCCTGTTGATAAAAAAAACCCAAATTTGACATTTCCTTGTGATTCGATCAATCTATCTGTTCTAAAGTTTTTTTTAATTCAGTGGTCCCTCTTATTCATGGTTCCATTTTTAATTCCTCGCAGATAGGAAATAGGTCAATAAATAATGGCTTTTTTTATACAACATAGAATAAATATGCAAATATATGAAAAAAGGTAGGTGTAAAATATATATCATCATAATCATCCTCATAGAGACGCTTTACAAGAACTTTCAGTGCTGTTGGCTGGAATTTAGCTTTGCAATACTGCTGTGATCTTTAGTTGCTGTTTGGACTCCGATCCATAATACCAGCACATGAGATGCAGTATAATATTTGGATACTCTTTTGAAAAATACCAAGTGGGAAAAAAAAAGGAAATATTTGAATGAGAAAAAAAAAGCATGAGTGTCCAGGGAAGGGGGCAAACAGTATATAGCCCCACCCTCCCTAATCAGGCCTTGTCACCCAGGTTGAGAGTGTTTGGAACTTTGCAGTCAATAAAGGATAATGGTGCAGTACAATTGCTTTATGTAACCCTATCAATTTTTCTGTTTGAAAAATATCATTTGCTGGTGCTTGCACCATTGCCTTCGGGCCAGGATGTGCATCTCTGTCAGTGGTTAAGTGTACTACCTAACATCTGAAATATAGAGAAGGTTGTACTGCTTACACTACAAATGGTGGTGAGTGCAGCACCTTCTCCAGATGTGGGATACCTATTGTGTAATAGGGTCACCACTAAGATACATTTCAAATGTACACTTTTGTGCCCCCCAACCCGGAAAAGTGGCAGAGAGGAAAAAAAAAATGAAGAAGTGTTCATATTATGCCTTGGTAGGAATAAAGGATTTTTTGTTTTGTTTTCATGAAGTGAACAATGAAATCAGTTAATGAGAAAATGGAAGTGAATCTGGTTGAGAGGGAATGTGTTATTTGACAATAGGAGAATTGCCAGCGGAATTTTCCTGAAGTTATAATGATGAAAGGAAGAAAATGTGGGAAGGGTATTTCAAATAATTAGCACTGATCATATACAGGATATATAATCTAACAAGATAATGGTCTTATATGCAAATTCTTTTGTTTGATCATTTCAGATAGGATTATCTCATTGGTTGACTTACCTTTGCATTATGACATAATAAAAGTCACGTCACAGAAACTTTCAAGACTTCATGTCTGATCACGCATCAAAACAGATTGAGTTGAGTTATGACTCTGAAAAAACTTAAAATTAGGATTCTTGAATTAGTAAGAATAAATTACCTGATGAAATAGCTTTAGGGTCCTAAGTGTTAATCCACACATGAATAACCCTGATCATTTTGGACGGGTAATTTCTAGGATACCATATGATATCCATATCTTGCATAAATGAATCACCATGCATGTATCAGAACTAATTATGTAAAGAGATATCTTGACTCATCTTGAAAGGATAGATCTCCAACTAAAATCATCTAAAATTATCTAAAGAAATGGATCTTTTATCTAGGATTATTTTAAAAAAAAGGTTCAAAATGACCATAGGGAACCCAAAAAGCACTTTTTAGAAAAAAACAAACAAATCTTTTTTAGATGGACCTTAGAGGTGCAGTTTTCAAAGCTGTAGCTAAAAAACGAGGCCAAGAGCATCCAGATATACACATAGACACTCAAAGAAAGAATAACAATTTCACATTATGTTTGTGTTGTTTAGTGGTAAAATATGTACAACAAAAAATCTTAAAATGTTTTTGGGTAATACCCGTTTATATTTTGTTGCCAAATGGCCACAAGGCCCACTTGGGTGTAGAAAAGGAAAAGAAAAACAGATTTTTATAATTTGTTTATTCACTAAAATATTCTTATTATATCAATAACTTTTATTATTTAGCATAAAAAAACAAGAACTAGCTTTGGAGTTGGCCTGTTTTGCTTTGGGCAGGCTCTACAGTCTCTTAACAGCTTCTCTTTAGTCAACCAATGGATTTTTTTTACCTCTTCAGGACATTTTCCAGCTTTCGTCAAATCTTCCAATATTTCAAATATTAAGGATAGCAGAGGCATACACTGCTTCATACCGTATCTCGAAGACTCTCAGAAATAATGTGATACTCACCAAATGAAATTCAAAACCAAATGGAGATGTTGCCAGGGAGTGCCACTTTATATAAAACAAAACAGAATTTGCTAAATTCCATACAGGGGATCAAGGGCAACGTTTTAGTAATTTGTTGTTCAGTAAAATGTCAAGGCTTTATCTTTCTTTATCTCTTCACACACATCTCTATCTATCTTGTCTTTATTCAATACAGATCATATAAACCAAGCTATGTTCTCTAAAAATCAGTTCATAACAGAATAGGGCAAGAGGGTTAGTTGGAATGGGCCTATCTTTTGAAGGCATCCTATTGTCCCTTGTAGAGACAAAGTTAAGAATATTGATAACATAAAGAGAGTTAAGATGGAACTCTTTAGCGCTAGTTATTGATATTCTAAAGAAGATTCATAAAAGATTAATACAGATAAACTCCTCAAACAGAATAAACATGAATTTACTATTGTATTCAGTCACACAGGTATCTCCTGTTTAAGTAGTTCTATTTATCAATTGTGCATAAAGGCCACAGAATGGAGCTAGAGGACTGAAAATCTAAACCTTGAATCCATATTATTTCCAGAAAAAAACATACCATTTTTTTTAGTCGGGAGGGGGTCTATTTACAATGTAAGTTTATGCTAAATTGCTCCCTTAGTTTGTGTTTGGCATTTAACTTATTTTTCGAAAATTGGTACTTTTTTAGAGAGAGAAAGGCTGAAGGTGTTTCATCATCATCAGTCTTTCGTCGTCTGTCATTGGACATGGACCTTTCCCAGGATCCACCACATTTCTCTATCGTGGGCGTTGGGGAGCCGGTACTTTCAAAATTTGTCTAGTTCATCTCTCCATCTTGTATTCTATCAGCCTTGGTTTATTGTCTTTTTTTTCTATTTTTTGTTTTGGAGCTCTAAGAAACATATAAGCATGCAAGTGGCCTAACTGCTAGTCCATACTAATGCCCTTGGAAAAAACATGAATCCAATTCCCTTCTTTCCCTGACTATGGATAAATAGCAGGGTAGCCTCTGCTCTTCAGCCCTGATCAATGTCTGGGAGACGGACAACTCCAAAGTTAAACTGGGAAAATCCAGCCCCTCTCCCTTGTGAGAAGCTGAAACTCAATGGGGCCCTAGCAAGGTGGAAATAGTGTGAAATACAAGAGAATAAAAACAGAGAGATGGAATGATATGACTGCGATTTCCACCTCCCCAAAACACCTCAAGAACAAGTGGGAGATTTTAAAAAAGATCCCAATTTAAGCCAAAACTAAAATTCGATTATTTCATTCCTCATTTAAAATTCAAATCTTGAAACAAGGAAGAAAATTCTAAAAGAACTGGAAGCCATTTTTGATAATTGCAAATTGTCTGCATTCAAACATGGAAGCAGAGCAATGAACTACCATGAAACCTGCCAGATTCAAAACTAGCTTGCTGAAAACTAGCCCATTTCTGGTAATTCTAGTTTTTCTAGAATCTGGATAAATGGTCGAGTGCTATACCGGGGATTCTCAAACTTTTTTCTTCTGGTGAATCCATTGGTTCTGTCCGATAGTGTTGACATACCCCTTGGGAAAGATTTAGTGTAAAATGTATAGATAATGGTATCTAGTGGCTTAGTTAGAAATAGCAAGGGATTTGGGGGCCCTCTTTGACATTTAGTGAGATTAAATCAAAAAGGAAAACTTGCAATAGATAGGCATGCACCATCATTTGATTGGTAAGAAAGAACTCCAAACGCTTGATAATTATTAATGCAATTCATGTATGTACAAATATTCCCATGTCAGGAAAAATGCGGTATTTGTACAATAATTTATAAAGTTTTGGCCCCCATCTCTTCATTGGGGGCCCAGGTGGAATTTTCAAATAGCCCCTCCTTCAAGTCTCATCTATGCCTCTTCATAGAGCAGACAATAGACATGTAGTATTTGTTTGTAATTTCAATTTTAATGTTATGTTTTTAATGAGATGGATGAGCTTGGCTCTCTCCGACAAGTAACTCAATTCTAAACTCAGGGTCAGAGAGACAGACCGTATATCATTCTCAATTGACAGTCTTGCATGAATTTGCTTTATACTAAGAGAAAAGCATATCATAAGCATGCAAGAAAATTCTGTAGCCATTTTTGATAATCACAAATTATCTGCATTCTGGAAGGAATCATAGAAAAGAACAGGTCTGGCTAGTCACTCAATGAAAACTGTTATGTTATCAACATCTTTTGACCAGCATTCCATGTTGGGGATGATCAACTGAAAAATTTGGAAAAGGGATGATCAATGGAAAAATTACTTCTCTCACCATTTGTTTTACATGCTGATCCTTGAAAGAATGTCTGAATCTAAAAAAAAAAAGAAGTGTGACCATAGCCAAACTCAAACTAAGTGACCAAGTTAGCACAAACTTACATTGCAAATTGAACTCACCACTAAAAACAAAAATTTTCAGGAAAT
>OY735211.1:50366228-50511228 GCA_963457665.1 Thysanoteuthis rhombus
TTTGAAGACACAACTATTTCACTGAAGAGGAATTGTTTTGAACAAGACTGAAAGTCAGACCATAGATGCACTAATTCAATCTTAAGCAATAGCAGTATCTGACTGTGAAAATCTGGCATGAGACATTACTCTCAAAATGCTGTAAGCATAAGTTCTCTCTCTTGCATTTGCAGATGTATATAGGAGGGGGGCAAAGAACAATAGGTAGTGAGATTATTTCAGTGTGTCAGACAGTCAGTCAGTCAGTGATGGTCATTGATGATAGAGATGCTCACACATCTAAACATGTAATTGGAAAGACCATCAAAAAAGAGAAGATACTTAACTAAATAAAAATCATGAACACAAATCATTCTTCCAAACATGAAGCAAGATTTGCTTTCAGAAAAGCTCTTGAGACACTGATCAATTCATGTCTGACCATATTTGACAGCATATAAGACCTCCCTTTTCTACCCCAAAAATGTCCGAAAAGGTAAGTGTCACCTTTGTTGTTCAACCCCACATTGGCCAGAACTTAGGAAGGAGTCAAAAAATCTGGGTGATATATGAAAGGAATTCAATGAAATGTATTTTTTCCTCGTACAGTCATGCATTGACCCAAGTCCTGGCTATGTTTTGGTTGTATGAATGCAATTCAATCCGTGCATATTGATCATTATAGAGTGAAGTGAAATATATAAACTGCACAACCCAAGATATCAAGACACATACATATTTACCTAAACCTCACATGACCTTCTAGCCCCTTTGAAGAGAGAATAACAAATGTCATCCACTACATTTTTTTCACAAAGTCATTAGCTCAACCTAGCAAAGTGTCTACTCTTTCATTTTTTATGTAAGAAATGTCAGTCAACTCAACAATCATGCTGTATGCACAGCAGATGGAGGAGATATCATGGAAACACTGCTACTGAAGTGCACATCTTGGTTGTCTTTCCTTTGGTTACTATCAGGGTGCTATTAAGTCTCAGACCTTCCCTCTCTCTTAAACCATTATTTCTTTGCTTTCTCTGTTGAAAATCTCTTGACTTTATTTTAGTGGGTCTATATGTCATGAATAATCATGTAAGAAACTTGCCACATACCCCTACTTGTAATCTGCTAAATCTAAAGTGTTTCCCTTATCACCAATAAGTGCCATAGAAAAAAGTGTCATAAAATGATTCTGCTTAAAACCACCCACCAAAATAAAGTGTTTAATCAAGAAACCACTCAACTTGCTAACCTGTGAAACACAATTATCACTTGATACATAAAAGACAATTAAAAACTTCTCATTAAATCTGAGAGGATATTTCCCTTTAAAATTCCATTGGAGTCAAGGTAGTTTGTTTATCTAAGGCCCATCAACCAACCATACTAATATGGGTTACTAGCCGGTCAAATAATGTATCACCACACAGGCAAGTATGCACTTATCCACACATTTTGTTACAAAGTGAGATTACTTTACAGTCTGCATTTAATAATTTTCTCCCTTGATAAATGTTACAGACAGAAAATATAGTCCATCATGTTGTGAATCATATAAGTAGATTAGCACAAAGAGTTTCTGTTATAAGAGCATCTTTTGACTGTCCTTCCAATCTCTTCCCTCTTAATCTGTCCACTGGAATACAATTGGTACCCACCCCTAACTTACAGGCCTCTCCCTGCTCCCGATTGAAGGACTCTTACTTATATTTTGTGCTTCTCACTTGTTGTTTATTTTATTTTTTCTCCTTCCTTCCAGTTGTAACAATAACACAGCACAGGACTTTCTGGGCGTGGAACAATGGTTTGGTCAATCTATGTACACAGCACAGCTGCGCACACAAAAGCTCCTGTCTCTGCCGAACGAAAGAGAGAAAGCGCTTAGAGTACAAACTTTGATCTCTGATATTGCGTAGGAGAAGTCTGATTGAATGATACAACAAATGGAGAAACCGTCTCTACCTCAGCATAGAAATTGTATGAGTATAACTGGATTTGTGTCATGGCTCATTAGGTCAAAGCATCCATTCGTAATCCGACTTTGGGGGCTTTGACACAATTTAAAAAGAATTTGAATTAGTGGATCAGGGATCGGTGCTCCTGATAGCACCTAACCATTGGACAAAAGAAGCTGCTGCATCTACTGTTAACCTTTACCAAGGAATCTGAGAGGAATTTTGTGAGGTGGTACAATTTTTAAAAAATCCTCCTCCATCACACTTTGCACAAACACCATCATCCTTCAGCCATTCTGTTTACACCTGATACAACGCTTTCAGCATGCCATTTGCTTGCTGGTAAATGATTTGCATCCATTTTGTAATTTACTAATGGATATATGATTTTGATATACTGCTCTCAGAAACATTCAGGCCCTCCCTAGTACTCTGGGCCCTGGTGCATCAGCTGCAATAGCCCTCCCATAGGCCATGACCTTGACATGGGCCAATCATATACAAAAAACAAAATTTACCAACTTGAGTCTGAATTCTGGTTGAAACTGTTTTGTAGCACTTTTGCATTCAGGGTCTTGATAGAGACATGAATCAATCTTTCCCTGCCATTTCTCCCATTTCCAGTCATTTTGAACTCTATGATAATCAAAAGAGAAAAGAGCAGCTATTACACCTGACCAGGTTTCCCTGAAGAAAAAAGGGATGTAAGTTTGAGTCTCACCAAGAGCTTATTTTTCATTTCTGATCTGCTTTGTTTACTCACTGTTGTAGTCTGAGCAGTTGTGATAAAAAGCAACTGAAATTAAGATGAGGGAAGTACTAAGCAAAAATTATTGATTGTTGACAATGCTTCATCCAAAAAAATACAAAATCAATATAATATTACTATTCTTGTTTTTGATAAATTTTATTGGCAATCCTGTCTTAGGGTCAGTGAGGGATCAAGAATTCCATGAAGGGGTTAATGGTCTGAAAAGTTTGGTGACCCCTGCCCTAAAAGAAAAAAAAATATCCTTTTAACTTTTATATGCTTTCAATTAGACTTTTAAACCCTCTGGAAATTTGTTAGTTTTAGAAGAAAAAAATTTTCTAGAGTATTTTTAAACATCTATTTTTAAAAATGGGGTGGGGGGGCAAGATTTTTAAAATCCTGAAATCTCCACTCTCCCAAGCAGACCCACACAGGCCCCGTGATGATTAAAAAATAAAGATGAATAAGAGAATTCATAAAGAAAATAAAATTGGAATGAAGGGAAGATGATTCATGTTAGCCATACTCCCGTAAAAATGGCAGAATATAAGGGTCCAGTTCAGTATTATAGCTACATTGTAAACAGAAATCTCCAAGTAAAACTTTAGAAGAAATTTTTTTGAAAACTATCAAATTTCTGGATGATTCAAAGGTACAATGGATTGAAAGAACTGAAATTGAGAGAAAAAAAAAACTTCTTGGAGAATGGCATTGCAACCAATAATAAATCTTTGTAAAAAAAAGTAAAAAAAAGAATTGAAAAGAGAGAGGAAGACAGAAAATATAAAAGAAAGAGAAGAGTGTAAAGATGTCACGGTTTCCATGGAGATAAGACAGTGAGGAAATGGTTAGCTGTTTGTCCCATGTAACAAAGCTGACACATTCTGCAACTAATAGCAAATAACAGTATTAAGAATATCCATACCTCACATACATGAATCACCGTAGCCTGCATGCATACCATAACTAATTATCTGCAAAATTATCTAAAAAAAATTCAAGCACATAGATTCAGGAATTGTTGGTCCAAAAGTGCTTTTTTCAAAAAACGAAAAAAAGTTAGTGCCAAGTGGTGTGTTTATGCAAATTTTCAAGGTCATACCTGGCAAAACACAGACAAGTGAAAAAGGAAGAATCAGTAGCTCAATCGGCATGTTGGTCAGGCAGGCCATTCTTAGGGCGACAAGGATTCAATGGTACTATGTTCAGAAAACTATATACTGGTACCCATATTGGAGGGTTGTCATATGTCTATATATTCTTGGACATGTCCTCCACTGAAATCCAAAAATCTTTATTCAGAAGAAATTCTGTTAACCGAAACTGTCAACATAGGTTTCTTCAGTTTTGAAGTTGGTCTGTCTGACCGATATGGCTGGCTTTATATGTAACACACATACAGGCTGCACTAACGGTGCCAGACAGCTGAAAATTTAAACATCTATCCTTATTATGTTCAGAAGAAACATTTTATTCATTTTTTGAAAATTCCCCTTACATAGGCTTTTAGTTGGGGCTTCAGTTTACAATATAAGTTTACACTATATGTGGCCCTTAGTTTGTGCTTGGCAGCATTCATGCTTGTTTTGAAAAATTTGGACATTTTAGTGATCACTACTCAACAAAATGCAAGAGAAGTAACTTATTCATTGATTACCCAATCCTTCAATTTTCCAATCGATCTTCACTAACACACCATGCTGCCTGAAGACATTGACCTATGACGGTTTCTTTTGAGTGACTAACCACACCTGTCTTTTTTAATTCTTTAATTGATTGCAAAATTAATCATCATGACTGCTTCAAGGTTTCATAATGTCAAAGTGTGTTTCAGGTGGGGACAGGATGTCATCAAGAATGTCCATTTTTTTAAATGTTCAGATATGACAATATTCATCTTATATACTTATCTTATCTATTTATCTTATTACAAAAAGAAAAGTGTATATCATCTAGGTTTGATATATTTACATAGGGTTGGGAAATGCTGTGAGAAGATGTAGGTACAGGGTTCCTTTACTTTATATAGGAGGGAAAATGGTATTCTTTCACTATCTATATACGGTGAAAATTCTCATTGTTTATCTCTTAATACCCTTAAAGTAGCCAAAAAGTAGATTTGAGTTATATCTATTGAATCAAGGTATCGCTAAGGTATACCATATTTTACTCGCTGGATAACTACATACCCAAGATCAGGCAGCCCTGTATTCTCTCATTTCTTTTTAGGACTTCACCATTGTTTACATTTACTTTTGTTTCAGAGACTATTAGGAAAAAACGCATTTCCCTGGATTCATCTCATTTGTCACCTGAATTTTTGAAAATTTCTCCCCAAGTTCCGGCCAATGTAGGGTTGAACATTAAAGGTTATGAGAATCTTCTGAGCCACATATGCTGTCAAATAATACGATACTTGTATGTGTATGTACGCTTATAATGGAAGTAAAATATTAAACAAACCTGGAATAAAATGACAGTTGGTTGAAATTCACACAAAGATTTTCATGATTGTGCTAGGCTCATTCAAGCATCCATTACTTTGTGTTGTGTCAGCAATATCATTTTCTAATCTAATAAAATGGGTGCAAATCTACATCCAGGTTTGAAGGAAATCACTTTCAATATCTATTTTAAAGTTAAAATGTATGTATAATTCAAATGTAAGTTGGCAAAAAGATAGTTGTATTCTTTTTAAACCACCCTGTATATATACACAATGGCATACCTAAGGTATGTGCCATGGACTCAACTTGATGGGGGTATCACTGAGCAGTGTCTATTCAAGTCAGACAAGCCATTGTCAAATAGAATAGAGCCATAATTTTTATAATAAAAGATTAATGAGCTTGACTTGTATTTTTGAGCTGATATTGTAAAGTTATCCAAAAGACAGGGATCACCGAGTCAGAGGTTTTGACTGAGGCACGATTTCATTGGTTGCTATAGGCACTATTTTCAATGGATACACCCCTGTATATGAATCAGTTTGGATGTAATTTCTACTTACTATAACTTGGTGTGAAAGTAGGATAAAACTGTCTGACACAAGTCCTTTTCACTTGTTGCTGAAATCCTAGACATAAAAATTGACTGACAAGATCACATACAACAGGTGCCATGGGGAAACCATGAAAAATCAATAGAGTCACTTTAGAAAGGTTTATGTTTAAATGAACAAAGGCAATAAAGAATCTTCTCTTTATTGTAGAAAATGTCTACTTTTTGTGTCAATAAAAATCCATTCTGTTTCATTTCACTATTCAGCTCAGCAGAATGTACAATCTTCAGGCACAAGGATACATATGTGGGTCATGCAGCCAGAAGGGATGAAATTTAGAATCTGGACCTCAAAATTGAATCAAGTTCAAAGCCAAAATTTTCAGACTAAACCATTATCAAAACTTAATTTAATCAAAGCAAGGATAGAATGTAGAACTTAGCACCCAAAGCCCCTTTAGCCACACCTCTGCATGCTGCACAAAAACTTGTATCTTTTTTACGAAATTTTTCTCTCTGCTTTGAAACCTATCAAAAACATATCTTCCCTTGTTTGATTTGCAGTTTTAAGATGAGAACAGCTGAGGTCTAAATTGATTCTTTTCCTATTTTTCAAGTCATATTTTCATCAGAAAAATGCCTTCAAATCATTCTGTCATGGCCCTCACCAGTTAGAGTAAGGAATATCACAGAATGATACAGATATGATAGAGTTAAATAAATGTAGATTACCAAAACCAAGTTATGTTCCAATTTTATCATATGTATCTTTCTACTAAATTTCAGGAAAATTTGTTTTAACAGTTGATAAATGCTATCACTTTGAGTAGTTTCAATACTTGTTGATAAAAGTACATTGTTATGTTTTAAAAAAATTGTTTCATTATTAGCTTTGTTGTTTTGCATTTTATACACTGTCAATGAAAATACTTTTAATACTTATTGCACATGGCATACTCTGTGTTTTATATACATCATCTCAATTATAAAAATGCTTCACAGCTACCTTCTAATAAAATGATGTCATGTTTGTAAGATACTTTGAGAAGGGGCAAAGAAAAAAAGATTTGCCAAACTAGATATACCTGGTCGACTTGATAGGTACTTTAATGACTGAGTGGGAAAAAGAAAAAAATGCTTCCTGCCTATAAAACAAAGGGATAAGAAAGGAGGAAGGAAAGTGTGGGGTTAGATTTGCCAAATTAGCATCCATGAAAGTCAACAAGTTTATCAAAAGGAAATATACAATTTTTTTTATTATTAATTTGTCCTCGAGTTATAGTATATAGTTATTTTCTTTGATAAGTTGGCTGGAATTTTTATTAATTTTTAAAAATTCTGTATTCTTGTAAGTGCATAGTGTACATTATATGTATATACCCATATAGATACAAATCATATGTATTCTGTATAGATTACAAAAATACTTGATGAGCAGTTTGAAATGGGCCCGATATTATTAATGTGGTCTGGACCTATTACCAGCTTTGCATGACATCACCAAGGAATCAGAACTGGCAGCTTCATATATTGAAGTAATATTTTCAGACTCAGCAGTAAAAATCATGAGTTGTTCTATTGTTAAATGAAATATTTTTATGATGTATGAACACTAGAATGGCTGGAGGTCAAAAGCAGCACGTACATATTCTTAGGTGTTTTTCAGAATAATGTCTAGACATCATTTATTTCAAAGTCTGAAGACCATCGGCCATTTTCCTGATAAATATCAACAAGTCATCAATAACATTAGAATGGCTGAATGATTGAAAACAATACTTCATTTTCTCAGAGTAAAACGTAAAAACTACAGTAAAAATTATGATTAGTAACTCTGAAAAATGTAATCAACTATAATAGCTGAATACTAGCTGTAGTGGATAGAGTAAATTGCAGCAAAAAAAAGAGATTGATAAAACAGATAGGCTGATGGAAATCAGGTTTTAATCAGTGTTCAATTTAATTTGCTTTTAAAAAGTAATATTTGTAACTTTTAGGGTGTAAATACACACTGCTTAATGGAAAATAAACAGCCATTCTTCCTCTTACACTCAGCCCCACTGTTTGATTGACACCAAGGAATCTACTGTTAGTGACTAGAAGCATTTTTAATCAGAAAGCAATACCTCTTACCTCCTCTCTATGAATGATATGAAATCCCTAACTTGCTTTGTATTTAGGCAGTTTTCTTTATCAGTTCCCACTAGATTCAGCAGAAAAAGTGGACACAAAAAAATTGTTCACTTTGTTGTGATTCCCTTGACCACCCCCCCACCAATCTCACAAAACCAAACATATTTTGGGGGGTGATTTTCAGAAACTAATTTCAGCAGGCTGTCACATACAGAGAGACGGAGAGACTTTTGGTAATTTATGATAAAATGAATCAAATCATTTTCAGAAAGAAAAGCAGTTTAGTTATCATTTGGTCATGTTGTAGAAGTAACTACTATTCAATTCATTATTCATTACTAATTCATTTTACTTACCATATTATGTAAATCCTGACCAAACTGCACAGTCAATATCACAAGTTTAGTAACTGACTTTAATATCATTTTTTGATTCTTTTTTCCTTCTCCATGTGTCCTAAGCCAAGGTCTGGGCATATCTGGTAGAAGGACCAGTTCGGAAACGTAGGTCTCATTTCAAACTCCATTTTTTGTAATCAGTGCTAAATACATATGATTCATGTATAGGTATGTGCATGTATTTTGTTTTGATGAGGGAGCACTTTCCTTTAAAATAATTTGCATGTTGTTCAGAATCTAAAAGATACATCGAAAGTGTAATACATTAGTAAGATAAATCTCAAAGACTCACCAGTGGTAATTCTACTCAGAACTGAGAGAAAATGTAAGCTTGCCACTCTGTATATTGTATTAGAGACCTCAACTCTCCTCACCCCTTATTATCTTTTGGGACCCTTACTCTATAAATGACCCATCCTATCTATAACTATGCTACAAAGTTTGTTTTGTTTTGGTGAGGGGGCACTTTTCTTCAAAAAAATTCCCATGTATGCTCAACTTCATACGGAGAGATCACAAGACAGCACAGTATATTAGAGAAAAAACAGGAGTTAGGGATATCATAAAATCCATTAGAAATCCAAAATGGTGTTGGGCTGGCCATGTTGCAAGTTTGACATCGCAATTCAAAATGCGGATCCTAAGAGATCACATGTGAAACTGTGGCCAGCAAAATATAAGATGGCGTAATGAACTATACAAGTTCAGAAAGTATTGGCTCGGTGACAACCATGATAGAGAGGTGTAGTGAATCCTGGGGAAGGTCTCTGTCCAAAGACGGACAATAAAAGACCAATGATAATAATGATGATGATGACTGTAATGAGCACTAGTGAATACAGTAGAACATTCATGTTTATTCGGTATTTTATCAATCATGGCTTACCAAAACCTGAATAATTGTGGATTCCTTTGTCATTTTTAATTCATGTCCCCGTGCTTACTCTAGCAGTTCTCTTCTACTTGGATGTAAATGAATGAATCCAATCAACTTGAAACTGCATAAAGCCATGAAAGGTCAAGGTCTTCCAATCGGAAATGATTCTACCCAACATTTACATTGATAAATGCCTTTGTGGTCAAATCTATCACATCCTATTAAGGATTATTAATTACTATTTGCTTTGCTAACGGGAGGGCCTCTGAAAAGGGGGATTGCAGCAGGTGCATTGCATTGGGGTCCAGAAGGCCAAAGGGGTCCAGAAAGTCAAAGGGGTCCAATAGAGTTGAAGGGGGTGTGAGAGTTGAACTTCCAAGTTGATACCATATGTCCATTAATAATCATTTATCAATGAGTGTGCTCAGAGTGTAATAGGAGATGAAAACAAAAGAGCAAAAGGACAAAGCTGTTTATGTAGCATGTTTTTTTTTTGGTGGGGGGGCACAGCTTTGCACTGTCTTATAAAATTCCTAGCTTATGCTATACATAGGGATGGAAATGAAAGGTATTTTAATGCCTGAAAAAACTCCTGGGTGTTGCCTGAAGAGACCATCCCAGCTTACAGGCACTGGAAAGTGAGTTCACTCCAACTTATTTTACTTTCTCACCTTCTTTCTGTCTCAATGACTGAGTTAAGCAAATCATCTACAGCTAGTATCTCTATGATTTAGCCCAACTGTTTGACTAACCTGTTTTTCTCTCCCTCAGCCGACCACAGTCTTTGTACAGTGATTCTATTCTCAGAACTTTTCCTTTATACCCACCACAGTCAATGTAAGAGATTTTTTTAATAAGTGTGACAGATGGAGAGGCAGGCGGACAGGCGTTTTGCTAATTATGATGTATATGAATATCTTCACGGAGCTTATTTTTTTCTATTCATACTTCCTCTGACTGACCACCTTCAAATTGGGACATGATCAGATCAACAGGTTTTATGTCAATCTGCTCATTATCACTAATGCTTGGTGATTATTTTCTGGGACTTGAAAAAAAGATATACATATTTATCCATACCTCATACAAATGAATCACTATAGCCTGCTCATGTACCACAACTAATTATCTAGAAAATTATCCGAAATAATCCCCACCCCCACCCAATATCTTCTATCTAAAATTATCCAAAAAATATCAGCACGAGATTTGGGCATTGCAGGTCCAAAATGACCATCGAGACTCAAAACATAGTTATAGCCCCTAAGACCAGCTGAAGACACACACACACACACATACACACACACACTGACAAACAAGCAAAGAGAGAAGAATCTGTATCGCACTTGGCAGGTTGATTGAACAGGCCATTTGTGGGACTACAGTGATTTGATATGAGCAATATTATACTTACACTGCAAGGCAGACTAGGCTCTCTAGCCTTGCAAAGCAACCAGTCTTGGAGAAGGAATCCAAAACCAGCTCATCAGAAAATAGTGGCAATGGTTGAGCTCAACTGATATTCAACCTTGTGCATGTACATAAATGCACACACATGCAAAATGAGTTTCAAGTCTCATATTTACAGGTACAAAACCAACCACTTGATGAATAACCTTTTTTCCCCAGTTTTAGGTGAGATTTTTCCTATATCTCTGAATTTTTGAGATGAGGTATTATTATTATTTCTATTGATATTCCGACCATCCTCATCTTGGTTGTTTTTCATACAATGTGGACACATAGCGCAGTGGTTACAGCATCAGACAAATTACTGTAAAGTAATCTGATGGTTCTAGGTTTGATCCTAGTGCGAGACAGTATAACAATACTACTAATGCTAAGAGGGTAGTACGGTCAATATACCCCCGTCGGATAAATAAAGGGTTCGGTTTGTTACTTCCCCACATCTACCAGATGATACTTGACGAAAGCCGTAGAGTGCAACGGCCAAAACATTGTATGAAAAACAACCAAGATGAGGATGGTCCGAATATCAATAGAAATAAATGAGATTTTTCTATAATTATTCACATTTATGAAATGTATCCATATACAGGGTGTCCCAAAAGTGATGTCTGATCTACCCCAATAGTAATGCCAGTTCTTAGGGAAGCAACTATTTAATGTTATGGTCAGCATGGCATTAAATGAAAAATTAATAGTGAAACTTGAAAAGTCTTCCTCATTTGTTGGATGTGGAAAATTTTTCAAGCCTGACCCTTGCCTTTCAGTGTAATGGGAAGGTGCTACTCTGGGACTCACTGTTCCCCTGAGACTGGGCAGAGTTATTTCTTGAGGATACAGGACAAATCCTAGGCTTCTTGCACTTAACAATACTAAGCCTCAATCGGCCATCATCGACCAATGTATTCACCATCATCATTAGTCTTTTAACGTCCGTCGTTGGACATAGACCTTCCCCAGGATTCGCCACAATTCTCTATCATGGGCATCGTGGAGCTAGTATTTCCTGAATATGTCAAGTTTATCTCTCCATCTTGCATTCTGTTGGCCTCGGTTTCTTATGCGATCTCTGGGGATCCATGTTGTGAGACGTGAAGTCCATTGGTTGTCTTTCATTCTTGCAACATGACCTGTCCACTGCCATTTGAGTTTTTTAATAGTTTCTATGATATCACAAACACCTGTTTTCTTCCTTATATACTGTGCTGTCTTGTGATCTCTCCAGGTAAGGTTGGGCATGATTCTCTCATGCGCAGGTTGCATACTTCTCAGGTTGCAGGCCTGTCTCTTGGATAGGTTCCATGTTTCAGCTCAATAAGTGACTATCGGGAGAATGCATTGGTTGTATACTCTTCTTTTTAGGATTATTGGGATCATCTGGTTCTTGCAAGTTGAGTTTGCTCTGCCGAAGGCTTGCCATCCCAAAGTGATTCTTTGCTTGATTTCCTCCTCTTTTGAGCGTCTCATTGAGATTCATTGTCCTAGGTAGATATAGTGCTCTACCTTGCCGCGTTTTGCATTTTCTATCTTGACAGTTATGTTTTTATTCTCAACATGATTATTGCACATGATTTTCGTTTTACTGAAGTTCATGTGTAGGCTGACTTTTTTTGCTTTCTTTGTTTAGATCCTCTAGCATTAGTTGTAGGTCATGTAGGTTCTCTGCGAAAAGGACGATGTCAGCAAATCTCAAGTACTCGCCGCCTATTTTGATTCCTCTATTTTCCCAGTCCATATTCCGGAAGATCATCTCAAGGCAGGCAGTAAAGAGTTTGGGTGAGCTGGTATTACCTTGTCTTACTCCTTTGGGGAAGTCTTTGAACTGATTGTCGGCATATTGTGTATTTGTTGTTGTTGTATTGTCTGTGTTTTGAAGAGTAGATTTCCTGGTAAAATTCTTTGGCGCGTTCAACTATTCTGTCTCTATCTGTTGTTATATTTCCGTTTGCTTTGAGAATGGTAGTTATCTGTTTCTTTTCTGTACTGAGAGCTTTGTTTATCGCTTTAAATCCTCAACGTTTTTCAAGGTTGGTCTCAATGATGACTGCTGTATACCTTCTTTTGTCTTCTCTTAGTTTCTTCTTTATTGTTTTATTCAGTTCAATTTCTTCTATTTTCTCCCTTGTGATCGTTGGTGGTTTGAGGTTTCTGCACTTTTCAATCAGTTTCCTGGTTTCATCTGAGATTGCGCTAATGGTCACTGTGTTTCTTGGTTTGAACATATTGGCTGCTTCTAATAGAAAGTTTATTATTTTGTTGTGGAGTTTGCTGACGTTGGTGTTGTTTTTGTCGGTAAGGATATCAAATCTGTTTTTCAGTTCTAGCTTGAAGGCTGGGTTGAGTTCAGTGGCTGCGTTCTTTATTTGTGTTTATTTGCATCTTACATCTTACCATTCTATGGTTGCTCCCTACATTCACTTGGTTTAGGATTTGGATGTCTTTGATGGTGTGGCTTCTGTCCATTAAAATGTGGTTTATTTTGTTTTTGGTTTCATGGTTGGGGCTCTTCCAAGTCCATTTCCTGTTGGGTTTCTTTTTGAAGAATGTGTTCATAATTTTGGAGTTGTTTGCCGTTCGTTGCAAAATTTACCAGATCTTCACCTCTCTCGTTTCGTCTTTTGTATCCGAATTTTCTGACACAGCTTTCGTTTCCTTGTCCTACTTGTGCATTGAAATCTCCCATGATGACATTGAAGAATCTTTGGTATCTTGTAGTAGGGAGTTCAAGTCATCATAGAAGTTGTTTATTTCTTCTCTGGTTGATTGCGAGGTGGGAGAATAGACTTGGATGACATTTAGCTTGTACCTCTTTGAGAGTTTAATGATGACACTAGCCATGCGGTCTGAGATAGCTTTGTAGCCTACCACGTTGTCTTTGAGGTCTTTATTGATGAGAAAGCCTACTCCACTTTGTTTCACTTTCTCTCTTCTGTAATTGTAGAGAAAATGTTTGCTTTTCAATTCTATTAGTTTTTCTCTTGGTCTTCTCATTTTGCTAAAACCTATGATGTCCCATTTGATGTCTTTGATTTCGTTTTCTGGATGGGTCAGGTGAGAGTCTGTTGAGAGTGTCCTGATGTCGTAGGTGCTGATGTATAACATTGTCCTCCTGTTGGAGGTTTTTGGGTTTTGTTTGGATTTAAGAATTCTGTTTGGGTTTTGTTTTTTGTATTGTTTGGGTGGTAGCTGTTGGGACGCATCACTCCCACCCAAGGCAAGAGATGCGGCTGGGCCTTTCAGGACCGTTGGCCCTGTACAAACGGGCGTTCTCCTGGTGTAGTGTTTGGGTAGTCGCATTTGGAGCACATCATCCCCACCCAAAGCAAGTGATGTGGCTGGACCTTTTGCATGAATATCAAATTACAGAGGATTAAAATAAAATTAAATAAATAAATGAATGAATAAAATATAGATAAAATTAATAAAGGAAAAAACAAAAAAAAATGGTACCGAGGACCCAGCAGATTGTACAAACTATGGGGAGTATTGGGCCATGCCCTGCCATGCTGGCCCATGACGTGGTGGCAGGGGGGTCTGGTTGATTGGTCACTGCTGATGTTGATCAGAGTGGCCTTAGAGCTCTGCCAGCTCTCAACACCGACTATCTGCTCCTGGTGAGTAAGCATAGAGGTCTGGGTGTATGTAGCACAGTACAGGGTGAAAGTTAGAGGGAAAAAGATATTGAGTGAAGGATCTGAAAAGTTAACAATTGGGGTATATGGAAGGTAATTATAATTATCATTGTTTTTTTGTTTTTTCCTTTATTAATTTTATCTATATTTTATTCATTCATTTATTTATTTAATTTTATTTTAATCCTCTGTTATTTGATATTCATGCAGTCTGCCTTGGTGGATCCACTGACTTATTATCCTATTTTGGATTACACGCATCTATAATGGGCTAAAGCTCTGTGATGTGGAGTACTAACATGTCTAAAGGGATTTTAGAAGTTTTTGTTCATCCGTTTGGGTAATACGCACTCTGGCATACCTCTCCCTTAATTATTAAGTTTTTAACTCACTTGAAGTCCACAGAGAGTGGATTTAAAAAAGAAAAAAATTAAATTAAATAAAAAATTTTGAATGAGTGAAATAGAGAAAATTATGCAGTAACTTTAGTTCTACTCATCTGGTTCAATTTTATCTTGCATCAGCTTGCTGGGAGAGGGTGTTCTTATAACAGTTGAAAAAGGTTTTTCATTTTTCACCTTACATTGTTGAAGAATTCATCGGTCAGCCCAACTAAAAGCAGCAAGAATTCCTCTATGGGATAGTTGAAGATGTTCTGTCTTTTATCTAAGTTTATGGCCGGTCTACCCCTAAGTGGGTTGAGGAGGGAGGGAGAATGTGTCTTTCCTTCCTGTCCTTTTTATTTATTTAAAAAAAAAAAATTTTTTTTTGTTTTTGTTTCCTGATCTATCTATTTTAGGGTTTGGTGGAATACTCCAATGTAATCTATGTTCATTCAGAAATATTAAATCCTTACTCTTGCTTACAATTTTCGAAGATATTAGATGGTATACCTTGTAATGGTCAAAACAAAACAAAATAACAAACTGCACAAAGCTATCAAAGAGTACAAGGCAAGGAGATACTACATTTCCACAGGAGATCAGGAAACACTTTTATCTGCGCCAGAGTGCACATTCAATTCTTGGTAGAAATCCTAATCCGTGTGCAAATATTCCTGGGTGCTTTTTATGGGTGCTATGCTAGTTGTTTTGATAATGTTCCCTTGTCAAAAAATTACCTGGGTCTCTGAGAGGAGGGTTTAGCCAGTGCATTGCATTAGGATTCAGAGTGAGAGGGCAAGAGTTTCTTGTGTAGAGCTGCATATCAATTTTTTTGAGTCTATACAATGAGACTATTAAAAGAATGTTTGAGTCTATCATTGACTAGCAAGTGAATATAGTATGGCCATGCTAAAAGGGTTATAGCACATGTGAATAGGATGGCTAAAGGACGATGGTGTTTGTGCGGTGTGTGTGGCAGCTGGAGGCCAAAACAGTTTTGCACCACCTTATGTAATTCCTTTCAGAGGCCCTGGTTGTAGCCATAGAGCTACCAGTTAGAAAAAAAAATCATCTATTTAGAAATGAAAAAAACATTAAAGCAGACAACAATTTACATTTCGTATATCCAAGGAAAGGAAATTGACAAAATGAAGATAATGTATGGCTTTTACCACTGATTCACGATAAAAAAAAGAAATCTTCAATTCTTTCTTATCGTCTATTTTGTATGCTAAGTGGTGAATATTTAAAGAAGCCAAGAAAAGCAAAGAAAAAAATTGTACGAGTTTTTCTCTTTTAGATATCATAGCCAAAAAAGTAGAAAAAACTTGTGTCAAGTAGTACTTAGCTGCCCTCCCCACAAAAAAAGAGGCATTCTTTCCCTAGATTTATAATTTTTTTCTTCTTCTTCTACTTGAGGTGTTATGGGGAGGTGGAAACTGGTCATGTTTTGTTTGACCATCTCATGGTCCTCCAGTTTACTTGGGCAACATATTATAATCCACCTCTGGCTTTCTAGACCCATTGGAGAAATGGATTCATACTTTTTCCCAAAACCACGTATCCTTCAATTCAAAAATTTAAAACTAAAGAATAAACAAGGGATTTAGTTTTATGATAGCTGAAGAGATAGACTCGTGCAATTTTTTCTTCATTTTTGCTTATAGCAACTAATTTTTTGCACACTCTCAATATTGGTTTTTACCAGATTCTCAATCCACCAAGTTACAATCTACAGACTGTAGTACTCATATCAATATTGCCAAGAAAACCTCCTTAACCAGAACAAGCACATAGATAAATTTACAATCAGTCCTGATGATAGGTTAAAGCCGCTTAAACATCCACTTCAGACAACTATTCAAAACTTGGAGAGATTATACATAAGATAAATCAAAACAGCTGGGAGACATATTTTTTCCAGGTATATTCGAAATAAGACTTATACCATGCACACATCTAATACTTGTATACAAATGATGCTTCAAGTCTTTGAAATGTTTCAAGAAAAAATATCATAGAGTTATGATTTTCTTATTATCAGTATGGATCTGCAAATAAGTACGTCTATATCCTTTTTTTTATAGAGATATATATGGTAGTGAAATTGCATGTGTCTATTTCGTTGTGTGCTTGTTGGTTTCAGTATTACCTAAATGGATTCAATGGATCTATGAATGTGAAGCCATCATTCACATGGATTCAATAAATTTGTTGAGTGTGAAGCTATCTCCTTCCTGGATTCAATGGGTTTGTGAGAGATAAGCTATTACCCTCATGAATTCAATGGATTTGTGAGTGCAAAGCTATTATCCTTATGGATTCAATGGATCTGTGTGTGTGTGCGTGTGTGAAGATATTACTTACGAGGAATTCCACTGATCAGCGTGTGAAGGTATTACTCCTATGGATTCATTCTACAAAAAAATCACAAATATGTTACATGGGGTGTAGTGTGGAGATGAGTGTGGACAACAGGCAGTGCCCTCAACCATCTAAAAGTAAGAACCTCCATAAATTTAGCATACTGGCATAACTGAGTGCGTATGCAATCATATTTGTTTATCTAAGCAAACACTCATAAGTACATACATATGTATATATGCCACCAGTTTAAATCACTATATATGTCACTTATCAGATCAAAGCACTATCTATACCACTTTTTGGATCAAGGCGCTATTTATACCAGTTATAGGATCAAGTGCTACCTGTCAACATATTATGCAAAACCTTATTGCCCCCACCAATATTTGTCAGCTCATAGTGGAAAACACTAAAACCCTGTATAAAACAAACTGTAAAGAAAGACTTGTTTTTGAAGGCTAAACTTGTTCTGCCTAAGGCTTGCCATCCTAGACTGATTCTTTGTTTGATTTCTTCTTTTGTGGCTTTCATGGAGATTCGTTGTCCTAGGTAAATGTTGTGGTTTACTTTCCCTGGTTTTGCGTTTTCGATTCTAATCATTGAGTGTTCATTTCTGCCGTGATTGATTTGTTGAAGTTCATGTAAAGTCCGACTTTCTTTTCTTAATTCATTTAGCATTAGAGGGAGGTCATGGGAGTTCTCTGCAATAAAGACAATGTTGTCTGAAAATCTAAGGTTGCTCAGATATTCACCGTCTATTCTGATTCCTTTATTTTTCCAGTATAGGTTTCGGAAGATTATCTTGAGGCAGGCTGTGAAGAGTTTGGGTGAGCTGGAATCACCTTGTCTTACCCCTTTTTGGAGCTGAAAGGGCTCAGAGTCTTTATGTAGCCTGATAAAGGAGCTTCTGTGACTGTATATATATTGCCATACTCTGTCATATATGTATATTGTAGAGTGATAGCCTCAGCAACCTTGGGAATTTCTACCAAGTTGAAGACCTTGAAATCGATAAATGCTACAATGAGTGACATTTTGTAATCTGCCGCTTTCTCTCTTAGCTGATTTATCGAATGGAGATGGTCCATAGTAGAGTAGCTTCTTCTAAAACCAGCTTGCTCCTGTGGTTGGCTTTCATCCAGTGTTTTGGTGATTTGGTTGGGGATGACTTTGGTGAAAAGTTTGCAGATGTAGTTTGTAGACTTAATGGTATGAAGTTGTTTTCATATAAAAGCATTATGATTGTAGTGTTCCAATCTTCTGAGAATTTATTTTAGACATAAATTGAATAGAATGTTCAACATTGCTACATTGAGGCAGCCAGCCTATTAGTGTACCTTTCAGTGGTTAAAAGGTTTCTGTAGAAAACAAATTTAGCATCAGATGTTTTGTTTTGGAAGCAAAAATAGAAATCAAGAGGGAAGATTCCTTTTGGGTCATCATGGTGAGTCCTTACAGTATTCTGTCTTTGGAGTAATCTGAGTTGGTATAGTTGGATATTATATTGAATTAGTAGCAGCAGTTATAGGTCTTTTATTGGTTGTGCTGGTTGTAGGGGTTGGGCATTCTTAAGCATGTCATAGATACTGGGGAGGTGGAAAGTAATTTAGTGTTAGACTGTTTGGGGACTGGTAAGTTGGGGATGAGGCTATCTCTAGTGTTAATCAAGATAGTGGCTTATGGGGATCCTTCTTATGTATGATTGAATATCATCTGGAAAATATATGTTCTGTGTCCTTGATGGTCATTGTGGATGCTCTGAAAAGTGTGATGGCTTTTAGCTGTACAAATGAAATACCATACATAGGTTTCTATAGGTAGGGGTCTATGTGACAGTGAAGTTCCCAATGTGGGATACACATTAAGGGAGATTGAGTATGGATGTGGGGTTGTATTGGGGAATGAGAGAATGTGAATATCAAGGGGTGTTTGGGCCTCGGTAAAAGTATTGTCCAAAGAATAGTGAATTAGAAAGAATAGAGTAATTACAAGTGAGAGGATTTTGGTGGTAGAGATTGGTATGGTTAGAGTTGTTGAGTTTAGAGTTAAGTCCATTAGGGGAGAGTTTTAAGTTTAAACATGTAATTTTAGAAGTTTTGGAAGGTGTATATTTCTCTATTTTTTCAATGATTGTGAATCCTAGGTCTGTGCCAAAATTGTGGCCAGGGTTGCAGAAGTGTAGTTCTGCTGGTAGTAAGTTGGGATGATTGAGTGATTTAACTCTGTGCTTATAGTCGATGAGTAATTTAACTCTGTGCTTATAGTCTGATGTTGAATTGCCACTCAGGCTTGCCTATTTATTGCAATTTGCATCTACCACATTCTAGTAGGTAGATGACATTTTTACATTTACAGTTAGAACTATGGTAGATGTAGATAGTTTTGTCAGTATTAGAACTAGTGAAGGTGTTGGTGTGCTTAAGGTGATTGCAGCATAGACTATTTCTTCTGTAGCAAAGTTGGTAGAATTTAATAGTTTTAGGGATGGTGTTGTGTGAGACTTTATTGTTTATTATACTGTTACTGTTAATCATGTCTGATGTTTGGGGTCTGTGTTAGGCAATGACATATGGTTCTAAGAATATTTCTTTGAGTTCTGTTTTGAATGTAATTATATTACATTTCTTATTAATTATATGTCACAGAGGTGGGAGTGTGTTGTGGGAGGTGGTTATGAGTGGTGTGTGCTAGGGGTGTTTTGTTAGAGACTGTAAAGCTTTCTTCTCTAAGTATTGTAGTGGCCTTTCTTATTTGATTAGTTGTATCTTCTAGTGAATATCCTTGTTTAGTGAAATGTTGTAGTAGATTATTGTTGTGTTTGTTGATTTCACTATTTGTTGAGCAAATTCTCCTAATTTTTTTTAGGTGTTTGGGTGGGCTGATCTAATTAGTGTCAGTAGGTATAGTATAGAGGGTGGCGGTGAGGTTTCTATTATTGTCTATGATTATTGTAGATGTCTAGGGTGGCTATGGAGTCAGTGGATTTCTTGTAGTTAAATTTGTGTGTAGAATTTATGTGTGCAGAATTTTCCCAGTTTGGCTTCAACTCTTGAATATATAAAAAGAATACCATCGATGTATTTGAAATAGCAGATGCAGTCTTTGTCTATATCTGGGTACATGTAGATCTCTTCAAATTTGCCCATAAAGATCTTAGCATTGGAGGAGTTCACTACTCTGCCCATGGCACAGCCTTTCATCTGGAGGAAGTGTCTATTATTAAAGTTAAAACTATTGAGTGCTAGAAAGTGTTGCATGAGGGTGGTAATTGTTTCTGTTTTGAGTTAATTTAAGGGCTTCTCTGAGGGCTACAATGCGTTCTTTGTGTTTAATGCTGGATTATACGGATTTGACATCCATAGTGACTAGAAAGGCTTTTTCTTGGATTGTTTTGATGTATTTAATTTTGTTTTAGAGGTCAGTGGTGTCTCGTACGTAGTATTTAACTTGCATTGCAAGGGGTTGGATGTTGTGGTCTACAGATTTCAATAGTTTAGTGGTATGGCAATTAGTGGAAGAAATGACTGGTCTACCCAGGTTATTTAATTTGCTGATTTTTGGAAGTAGAACATATATATATATATATATATATATATATATATATATATATATATATATACATACATTTCCATATACTCGTATATATATATATACATACATATATGCACATATGCACACATATACATTTCCATATATTCATATACATACATACATATATATATATATATATATATATATACACAGACCAATGTATATATATGCAATATCTGACTGGAGCAAAATCAAAACCAAACTCCGATTCATACTTGAGTTGAAGATGGCTGACAGAGGGAAATCAGCAACTTTTTCAAAGTGCTGAAAATCATAAAAAAGATGGAAAAAATGCCTGACAACTTTACAGCCAATGTTTAGTTGTGTCAGCGTTTTCTGGAGAGACATGAACTGGAAGTTTATCACTGGACTCACATAGCACAAAAATTGCCTGCAGATTTTGAAGAACAAATCAAAGGAGCTCCAGCTTTCCATCAGATGATAAGCCATGGAGTATGACCTTTCATAGATTAGAAATGCAGATCATTCACGGCTGAGATTTGACCTCCCTTATACACAGACCGTTGACTTCAAGGGCCAGAAGGGATTTAATATCAAAACCAGTTGCAATGTGAAATATCAATTCACACAGATGTTAGCCATCGCTGGTTATGGAAAAAAGCTGCTGACATGTGTTGTCTTCAAGAGAGAGACCTTGCCTAAGGAGACATTTTTGAAAGGAATAGAGATTCATGTCCAAGAGGGTGGTTTGATGTAGAATTGATTGGATCAAAACAGTCTAGGGGAGATGCTTACACACGCATATGTATATATATATATCTTACATATATCATGGACTCTTATGTATAGATATGTATATCAAATATATATATATATGATGACATATGGACATACTTGTGAAGATATGTTTGTATATACTTGAACATATAAACAATTTTGTGTGGATGTGTGCATGTATACTTCAAACCAAATTTAATTCATTGATTCACAATCTTTTTTGTTTTAAATCATATTCCAAAAAATCTTCTCTTGTAATGACAGAGGGCATTTCAGTTGGGAACTTTTGAATAGTTGAAAAGATATCTTTAAGCAAAAGTTTGGCTTTACAAGTTCATGACTCATGGCATCAAAACAACTTTTTATAGAATAAAAGATGAGGTAGACATTTGACAATTTTCATTTTTCTACAAGTTTTCTTCAAGCACCGTACAAAAAAAAAAGATCCTTCATTCAATTTTTCTTTTTTCTTTGGCAATTCAAAAACTTCATTTTCTTCTTCTCACTCTGATAATTTTGTTTTTGATAGTTTACATTTTTGTCGCATAGGAATTTGACTTTTTTGTGTGAAAATTATTCAAATCAATCGAATAAAAGTAGAAACCAAACAAGCTAAAAAAAAAGTAGATAAATTGTAGACATTTCCCAATCAATAAGAAGCATTTTCATAGTTTTTGTATTGATTTTTCATATTCATTTTATCAATTGATATTTGAAATCTTTCATATGAAAAAAAAAACTAATGAATGTGAGGTGGAAGCAAAAATATTTGAACAAAATTTGGAAAACTTGAAGAAACTGAAAAACCTCTGAGTTTAATACATTCAAGATGAGGTGTTATCGATATTCATGAATTTAATCTCTGTTTTCATATAATTTTCCATTTTGTCAATGAAAATCGTTTTATGTCCAACTACTATATATGTGTCTTTGGAGTGTACCCAATAATTTTTTTAGGGATGGTCGGTGGTGCATACTAATTTGCTGACAGAGAGTGCAAAAAGAAATCAGTGTTGCTGAGGATGGTTTATCATTTATTGTTAAAACTGTCGTAACATGGCTAGATTTCTCAATACATTTTAGATGTAATATATATATATATATATGAATATGTATAAATAGAATTGTGTGGATTTATAATTAATCTGACAATATGAAAGTAAAATGACAATATCTGAAGACTATTTAAGACAACTCATTCTTTATTTTGATGTTCCACTCATACCAAGCTTTGTCAAGGAAATGAGATGCTACAAGTGATTGGGTCTTTTATATAGTTGGTTTGTCAGTTATGGTAGGTAAGGTTGGTAGTGTGTTGATAGACTATGTTTGTGGTAAGCTTAGTGATGGTATATGTGTCATGACATGAGTTGAGACCTTTAACAAAATATTACAATTTTAAAGAAAATTTATAAAAGATTACTTCAGATAAAATATAGATAAATGCAGATAACTGGAACAAAGTTATGTTCCAATTTTATTATACATATATCCTTATTGAATTTCTGGAGACTTTGTTTTAACAGAAGATAAATGCTATTAGTGAGTAGTTTCAATGCTTGTTGATAAAGGATACATTGTTATGCTTTAAATTGGTTCATTACTAGTTTTGTTATTTAGAGCTCTCTTTTACAATATATACACTCTTGTTTATACACTCAGTTCTGTTACTTGTAAGTACATCATGTCATCATGTACACTATATGTACATCTATATATCTGTACATAAACTATATGTATTTAGCTTTCCTATCTGGCCTGGGCTGATTACTAGCTTTGTAACATTGTACATGTGAAATTAATGTGCACACAAAAGTTTAGTTACTGGAAATAGTATTATAATTAATTAATACTATAACTACACATACACTTATAATTATAAGTATAATAATGATATATTGTAATTACTGAAAATAATCACTTAGCTAACTCTTTCTTTTTTTTTACTTGATCACTTCTTCAAATACCACATTCGTACATCATTGATTTCAAGTTAATATTTGCACAAACATTATGTGTTATTTGTCACAGGAAGGAAAATTGTACAACATCAGATTTTTGCACACACTGTTAAAATTAGAAAAAACATTCATTGTCATGAACATTTTCAGATTAGAACATGTGATTTCTTGTACTTTGAAATGTTATACAGGCCTTGCCTGTTATAATGTGGTTCATCATAGCACAGTAGGTGATAGACCATGACATGTTAATATAGCTCCAAAATAGCTAGACTTGGCAACAAAATAAGTACATCTGGCCAAATAATTGCTAAATTGACCAGGGCTCGGTTATAATGTGGTCTTATTTTTTTCGGCACTTGATTTGTGCTAGTGCTTCACTCATGAAAAATCATTTTGAGGGGTGGCCCCAAACAAATCTTGTACTTTTATAAGTGATCCCAGATCTCTCTCAATACTCCAATAATTTGACCTTTTTATGAATTTTGGGTTGTGTGGTAAGTAAGGATGTTGGAGTATAATGTCAGCAGTATTAGTAGTAGTTATAGGATACTAACCCCACTTTCTAACACTTCCACATCTATAAAATAAAGAGAGTATATTTCTGTCTTTCCTTTTGATTGTGATTGTTCTGAATTAGTGCTCTGTGAACGAAATAAGAGGCTATAGTGGTTCCATTTATCAGTGCAGGTGGGTAACTACTTCAGTTAACAGTGATTATCTGTGGTTAAAAGGTTTAGGAATTGCTAGGGTCCCCAAATTTTTTAGACTATCTACCTCTTCATAGGATCCTTGATCCCTCATCACCCCCAAGGTGTGTAGAAAAATAAATAAATAGTATTTAAGTAGATGTGCAGTTTCCATGTTCATCAGAGAGGAGAAACAGCATACGAAACCCTGCTTTACAATGTGGTTTTGAACATTGAGGCAACAACTTCCAGTTATCTCTCCATAAGGCTGTTGTGCCAATAAGTATATTTCAATGATATACAATGAATATTAAATGAAGAGATAATGAAATCTAATTATATATAAATAAAAAATGTGTTTGAGCAAGTTGTATTATTGTGTACTTTTATTTCTTCTATGAAAGTCAGATTTCAACCACAAAAGTTCAATAATCCCTCCCCAATCTGGGTGCTTATTAAGTCCCTTTTGACCCCAAACATCTATTGGCCCTTTGGATAATCCACTTGACCCCCATGGATCTATATTAACCACATTAGAGGCCAGTCAATTATTGGGTAACTTGAAATGTTCACTTGTGAGAATATCATCAGAAGATTTTAGTTTTAGCTAACTTTATCTAAAAATTGCTTTTGGTTGTACTGAGACAGCTGTCATATCATTTAGAAAAAAATTCTGTAGAAATTGGTATATTGTAAAAATTAGCAATATTTTCAGTAAAATGTATTTTTTCATTTAAAAAGAGTAAAAACATTACTGAAACACAAGAATGATTGGCCTGGTTAGTCACTCATTAGAAACTAACACATGGTTAAATCTTTTGGTAGCATGCCATGTTGAGTGATCAATTACAAAATTTGAAAAAGGGTGATCAATAGATAAGATACTTGTATCATCTTTTGTTGGGCAGTGATGACTAAAGATATTCTGTATTTGCGAAAAACAAATGTGAATGCCGCTGGATTCAAACTGGGGGATCGATTTGGCATAGAAAAGAAAAAGACCAGACACCTGTTCTTAAATGATCAATGATAACGAGAAATTTACTTTTGTGGATACAAGGCAGCTTGAGAAATAATAATAAGACGGCTTCTAGAATAAGGCAGGCTTATGAAATTGAAGTTGGTTTGACATGTGAAAGAATGAATGTTTACCTTTAAAGATAATTTTCTTCTCAGCAAAATGTCTCCTGCCCCAATGTTCAATAGCAGTGTTATCAATTTAGTGCTTTTCTTGTTTTGGTAGCGTGAAAAAGCACTGATTTAGGACGGGCATGCTTGAACAATTTGGCCATTTTGTGCCAGTTTTTGAGCCTTTTTTAAAAATCTTCTGGGTGTTTTCAAGCCATGTGTAGTGTTTTAGGGGCTATTTTTTTAATTTAGTGTTTTTTTGCACTCAAACTATCGTGAAGATATTTTTTGAGTGGGCAACATTGTTCAAAAGCACTCTCTCTTTTGGACTCTCAGCAGCAATTCTTGAACTGCTAAAAATCTTGGATAATTGTCAGAATCCTACGGCTGAGGTGTGTAGCGGGGATGTCTAAGGGTTTTGATATTTCAATTGGCTTCTCTCTCCAAAAAACATGTTTTATTAGCTCATGTCATACAACCAATGAATCAAATGCATCTTATCTAGCTATATTGATTGCTGAGGGGTATGTTTTTAATTTGAATAACCAATAAAAAAGATACATGCATACTTTTCAAATTTTAGGAATGGAAAATTCTTATATTATATAAATTAAGGTGCAAATTAAGGTGTTCTCATCATTTAGAGGCCCTTCAATTATTGGGTAACTTAAATGTTCTCTTGGTATGTTAGATATCATCAGAAGATTTTAGTTTCACACATATATCGACTAAAAAGATAAATATTTGGGGCCTACTCAACTATCTCAGGCCCCTTGGTCCTAATGGCCCTGGTTTGATGTACTAGCTGCACCCCATTTTCAGTTCAATTGAAATTATAATTCACAGCCAAGAGCTGAAGCTAATTTTACCCCTTTCCCATGATTATTTACAGGCTATATAAAGATTCAGAGCCCTTTCAGCTCCAAATAGGGGTAAGACAAGGTGAGCCTACAATATGACACAATACACCCGGGAGAATAAAGGAGTCAGGGACATCATAGAATCCATTAAAAAACTTAAATGACAATGGGCTGGCCATGTTGCAAGAATGGCAGTCAACCAATTGACATCGCAAATCACGACATGAATGCCCAGAGATCACATGTGCCACCAAAGCTGGCAGAGTATTAGATGGAGAGACCAGCTAGACAAATTCAGGAAGTACTGGCTCTGCGATGCCCACATTAGAGAGGTGTGACAAATTCTGGGGAAGGTCTGTGTCCAACAAGGATGTTAAAAAACTCATGATGATGATGATGATGGGTGCTATGTATTGGTGCCATGATATGGTTGATGATGGCTCACTGAGGCTCGATATTGCTAAACCCAAGAAGCCTAAGATTTATCCTGTGGCCTCAAAAAATTACTTGACCCAGTCTTGGGCAAGCAGTGTGCTCCAGGGCAGCCCTGTCCCATTGCACTAAAAGGGGATGGATTGGGCTTGCCCTGATGCCTTTGCAACACTAGTTGCGGGACTGGAGTAATTTTTGCAGCTCTCCAGTAGCTAGAACCCTTCATTGAAAATGACGTTGTGTCACATCTTGCTCTTGTGAGGAAGCAAGTAAATATGATCAGAATGTTCACAGTACATTGCTTGCCTTGTGCTGGTGCAATGACGTTGTTGATAATGGCCAACTGATGCTTTGTATTGCTAAGTGTAAGAGGACTAGAATACATCCTGTAGCCTCAAAAAGAAAAAAAATCTACCCAGTCTTGGAGGATCAACGATCCCTGGAGCAGAAACTTCACATTCCACAAAAAGTCAAGGGTCGGGTTAGTTGCGGGAACTCGAGCAACTTTTTAAGCTTTTCTTTGAACAGAACCCCTCATTAAGCCAATTTAGCGTCACATCTTGCTCCTATGGAGAAGTGAATACATACCGATCAAAGTGTAGTATCTGCTTGCAATACATTTATTGATAACTTTGCACTGATGCAATACAGTGGCTGAGTAGATATGGATTAAAGTGTCTTATCTTGCAGGATTTATGGACAGACAGACAAAGAAACAGAAAAACAGAAAATAGTCACCGTTCCTTACATAGTTTGCATTTTTGTACACAACTGAGAACGCACAAAAAGTTTAAGAATAGAATAACCCCTCTTATGAGGAAGTGTGAAAAAATCAATTCAAAATATTTGTAAATTCTACATCCTTGATCAAATACTCTATTGATTGTCGCTGCTTTATCAGACAACAAACTTCTATCAGTGCTCATACAAGATGAATAAAAATTTTCTGGTTAAATAAATAAAAAAAATAGGAAAAAAGGTCTGGTAGTCATTTGATTGAAAATGTCTCGTGACCAATGTCTTTTGGCAACATACCGTGTTAGGGTGGAAAAATTGGTAAAAAGGGTGATCAATGAATAAACTACTTTTCTTGCTTTTTGTTAGGCAGTGATCACTAAAAAAATCAAAAATGAAAAAGAACAAGTGTAACTGCTGCTTGACATGAATTAAGGGACCAATTTAACATAAACTCACATTATAAATTGTGACTGATCCCCCCCCTGGTTTGCTTGAGCTAATAAGGTGCAGCCTGTACGCATGAAATATATATACCCAGCCAGTCCATCTTGAAAACTGAAGAAATCTATGTAGACAGTTTTGGTGGACGGTTTCTAATAAATGAAATAAGAATATGACAGCAATAACATTTGAACAAATAGATTTATATATTTTTTCTTTGCAGTGAACATACTATTAATTTGTTTATATTTGTAATATAACGACACGGTTAGTCAACATCATTTTCAAACTGAATGAAAAATTACAAATTTCTTGTTCTGAATTTGTTGTCATATGACGTAAAGCCAACATAACTCTAAAGACATCCCAGGGTGACTCGTATTTTTCAAATAAATGAAACAAAATAAAATAAATTCTGTGGCTGTTCAGGTAAATTGAATGAGGATTATCTGAATGAATGAGGATTATCTGAATGAATGAGGATTATCTGAATGAATGAAGACAGATAAAAGAAGAAGGTAACATAAATGAAACAATTTTATAAAATCAGTTTTTCATGATTGATTCCCCCGATAGTGTCCTATGGAGCTGAAACATGGAACCTAACCAAGAGACTGACCCTCAAACTGAGAACCATGCAACGTACATATGTAAGAATCATGATCAACATCACATGAGGAGGTTACAAGACAGTACAATATATTAGGAAAAAAACAGGAGTCCATAAAAAAAATCAAATGGCAATGGGCTGGTCATGTTGCAAAAATAGCAGACAGCTGCTGGACATTATGACTCAAAACGTAGATCCCCAGAGATCACATGCAAAACTGAGGCCAGAAGAATAAAAGATGGAGAGATAAACTAAACAAGTTCAGAATGTGTAAGCTCTGCAACGCTGCAAAATAAATAAATTTTATGGATGTTCAGATGAATTGAATAAAGATTGTCTTGTCTGAATGAATAAAGATAAAAATAAAAAGATAGCATAAACAAAATTCTCTTCTTAATAAGCCCTTCAAGGTTGATTCTCCTGATAGTCACCTAGGGAGCTGAAACATAGATGCTAACTCAGAGACTGACTCTCAAACTGAGAACCATCCACATGGCGAGCAGAACATAGATTGGACAGACAAACTACACATGTTCAGAAAGTATTGGCTCTGCAACACCCACGATAGAGAAGTCTGCCAAATCAGAGAGAAGGTCTATGTCCAATGACAGACAATAAAAGACTGATGATGATATTGGACATAGGTCTCATAAGCCCATGATGCAATGGTTTAGGGGAGAGATAGATACATGCCTTTCCCAAAGCCATTAGTGCAAAGTTGATCTTGTTGATTTTATTTTCTAAGCCAATAAAGGCTTGGCCATTCATACCTAATAAAATAAAATATCATCGAAAATAGAACAAAGGAATAAAATTCTGTGGCTCCCAGGTGGGGATATTTTTTTAATTGAAGCACTGTATTTTTTTATGTGCCCCAAAGGGCAAGTCTAGTTGTGATTGTCTTCAAAAAGTGACCGTCAACTAAATTAGTAGATTATCTTCACCTAAGACTTCTTGTCGTCTCACAAATTCTCAGTCAGTCAGTTTTCCAAAGAGACCATCTTTAAAACAAGTTATCAAATTTCATTTCCAAACATGAGAAAATATGAGTGATCTTTGGAATGTCAAATATCTGGTTGGGCTTGTTCAGAGTTATGTTTGCTTTCTTATATGCCCTGAACCTTTCTTTTCTTTTCTTTTTTTGCTAATGTCTGTGAAAATTCTTTCTTAAACTTGGACATTTTTTTTCTTTCTAACCCAAAAATTCATACTTGTATGATGAAATAATCTTCCATTGTTCAGGCAAAATGGAAGAAAAAAATTGTGCAATCTAAAGAGGTATGGAGTGGATAATGAATTGAATTTTGAAGATATCTGCCCTTTGGTTAGGTTATTTTGACTGTCAAGTAGCTCCTTGGAAGTGCGAGATGGCTGAGTAGTCAACAGCAAAGAGAATGGATTTGGCTAGCTTAGCTTGAACTCTAGCTGAGGCAGTTTATGTTTATTTTGCATTAATGCTCTTGGCAAAGACATGAATATCTCTCTTCCCCTAAGTATGGGTAAAATAGTACCAAGTTGACGGAGTGATGCTACTCTGGGTGCTTGTTGCCTCTGTCTATTTTACATATTGCAGTTGGAATATCACAAAAGCAATTAGTAATGCGACATCCCTGAGCCCAAGCAGGAATGGCTGATGTCTTGGTCAGCGTAAGGGCACTATTACCTTTGGAGCAACAAGGTATTCTCATATTGACAGTCAAGTAGCTTACTGAATTGAAGGTAAATTGAATTAATTGTTCTATCTCTCTTCAAAGAACATCTATTTAACCGAGACAGGAATGGGCAAATTTCACTGGACATTAAACAACAAATATTTGGCAGCCATTATTAATTTATTTATGAGTATTTCTTTCATCTCAATTTTAGCTGCTTCTCATGTGAGTTCCAGTCTTGCCTTGAGCTTATACTTTATTTCCGATCTGCTCTGTTTATTTACTGCTGAGGACTGACGGTCTGAGTAGTAATGATGAAAAACAACTAAAATTAAGATGAAAGGAATACTAGTCAAAAAATCAATAAAGACTGACCCTGCTTTCATCTTATCTATGCATATGGATGTATGTTTGTTTGTATGTATGCTTCAAGTTGCAAGTCATAATTTTTCATCTTGGCATCTCACATTCTCAATAGAGGTATATAGAGGAAGTCGTGATGTCTAGTGGTTGTCTGACATTTTTGCAACATGTCCAGCCCATGGCCTTTTCTGTTGTTTTCTATGATATCTCCGACTCTTGTTCACTTTCTAATGCATTGCGCTGTCTTGAAATCTCCATGGGATGTTAATCATGATTATCTCTGGTGCATGTTGCATGGTCCACTTGTTTGTAGTTTCCATATTTCAGCTCCATAGGTGACTATCAGGAGGATACATTGGTTTTAGACCCTTCATTTTGAAACTTTTCAAAATTAATAATGGTTAACAGTGCTTCTTCTAATGAAACGTTATTCAAGATAACATTTAAGAGGTTTTGTATTTTACTAATAACAAAATAAATCCCTTAACAAAACAAATTTATTTAATTCAAAATCATGTATATGATAAAAGCTGTATCTGACACTTAGTGGCAACCATTAACCCTTTCTCTTCCCACCCTCTAATTCAAGTGCCTAACTTTCTTTTCTCCTCTTTCCATTCCAACCATATTAAAATAACCTTTTTCACCCCTCTTTCTTCCTAGCCTCTTATTTAACTAATCTTATTTTTCCCTCTCTCCTTTCCTACCTTCTCATTAAACTACGTAACTATCTTTTCATCTCTCTCTCTCTTCCTACTGTCTCTGTTACATTTATAGTACTAGTAGAAGCAATCATCACATGATGACTGTCAGCAAAGTGACAGGTCATTGATTAGTCCTTAATAACAAAGCAACTTCCATCCAGTTTCGATTAATTGATATATTAGCCTGATGAATAGAGAAGGTCTCTTTCTGTTTCAATAGATGATGGAACAATGTTGGTGACCTTTCCAGGGTGTCAGCCTGGGCAAAGCATTTATAGATCTTGGGGTGTCAGCAAAATCCCCCTCGGCTTTTGCTTTTGTAGTCCTAAAGAAAGTGAAGCATGATATGTTTGGCATCAGGTTGACTGCAGGATCTGCCAGAAAGACATCAAAGTTGGTATCCAGCTGCCTCAAGGGGGTTCCATTTTATGATTTGAAATCAAAATTGTCCCCCTAACTGATTGCTTTCACAAGGCTAGAGAGCTTAGTCTGTCCGACTATTTTATCCGTAGTTGTTGGGGTGGGGGTATTC
This sequence comes from Thysanoteuthis rhombus, assembly GCA_963457665.1. NCBI lineage: Eukaryota > Metazoa > Mollusca > Cephalopoda > Oegopsida > Thysanoteuthidae > Thysanoteuthis > Thysanoteuthis major. Next base: position 50,397,610 of record OY735211.1, read on the forward strand.
ATACCTATCCCAAAGGCATTAATTCAAAGAGCCTATAAATAGCCTTGAGCAGAGTTTGAACTCGGCTCACTGATTCCATTGTTGTCAGTGCTATTAACTTCTATACCATCAACACCTCTGTTTAAAGTTTAAGAAAGCATATTAATATTCCATGTAGACCATACACTGTAGTAGAAAGGGCTCTGTAGACTGGATGCTATGATATCAACCCTAAATGGCATAATTTTCATCTACAGAAATTAAATAATTTAGGGAGCTTTGAGATTGGCTCCTTGAGGTGCTCCCTCTAACATTCAGTAAGATTTGTCAGTAGAAATGCAGAAAGTGAACTTTTATTTACAAAGCTTTTGAGGGTTCCCCTCCATTGGGGGCATTTTCAAATAGCACCACCTCCTCCCTTTTTCCCCAGTTATACCTATGGTTTTTGAAAGCAAAGCAAATTTCATCCTTTTAGTATAAGTTTCAGTCAGGTTTAGGTGCATTAGATCAACTGAGAAGCAATGCCAGGTTAAAGTTGCATAGGGCCCCTGACTGTAATTTAAACTGGGACCCTCCCATAAAAATGTTTACTTGTGTAAATAAACAAGAAATTCTATTGAATTGAATTGTAATTATATCAAATTTCATCTTTAAATATTGGAGGCGTTTTGGTTCAGCCCATTCAACAACCCTCTAAATCTATCGCAGCTGAGACTCCTGATTGATTGGTAGTATAGATTGAAGATTAACAAAGTATATTTCCAATCGACAAAAAATTCATTCCTCATTTGCCTACACCATTAGCAGTTGTCAAATATGAGCCAATATATCATTTGATTGATCAAGCAGAAAAGGAAAAAGTGACACAAGTCTAGTTTGACTGAGATAAAGTGTAGAGCCACCATTCTCAGCATGATGAATCGATTACTTGTAAATATTTGACTCATTCGTTATGACTCTCAACAAAAAAAAAAAAAAAGGTGATTGCCAAACAATAATACAAAAATACCTTAGTTTTGCAGTTAGAATATCAGCTGCCAATTTGGCCATTTTCTGGTCAGATCCAGCTGATAGTTTCCAATTTAGCTGATAAAAATCTTTGATAAACGATTAAATGTGGTGAGTTTGATAAAAGAAAAGATCAAACTTTTTATTAATTATCTGTTCTGAAGACTCAGTATGTAATCATTTTAACTGAGTTGACTTTAAATGAGTATATAAGACATTTAAAATATACAAAATACAAGTCTGTTTAGTCACTCAATTAAAACCATCATGCCACCAACGTCTTTTGGCAGCATGCCCTGTTGGATGTGGAAAAAAAGGATGATCAATGAACAATTTACCTCTCTCATCTTTTGTTGGGCAGTGATCACTGGCAGCGAGAACATTACCAGACACAAGCTAAGGGAACAATTTAGCATAAAATTGCGTTGTTAATTGAACCCCCTTTAATAAAAAACCATTTGGGAGGGAATTGAAATTTTTCAAAACTTTTTTTTCAAGATATTATAAGGAGTAATTATTCTAGTTTTCAGATCTCTGGCTCCAGTGGTGTGGTCTGTATAAATCATATCTATATATAGATAGATGGCCTAGGAGAACCACTCAAAAACTGAAGAAACCTCTGTTGACAGTTTTGGTTGATGGTTTCAAATTCAGCTGATTCTAGCAATTTTAGCCAGTTTTAGCAATAAGTAAGAAACCATACAAAACTGACCAGCTGACAATGACTGTCAGATCGTAATCTGGTAGCTGTCCAACAGGTGCCAGCTGTCCCGAGAAGATCAATAGCCAACGTTTATTGTTTACAAGGAACAGCGTCAAAACGTGGAGACAGATTCGCCACTATAAATGGGGTAGGTCACCACAAGTGAGTCCCACATATTTTGTGGATCAAAATTAAGCTTTGCTCCTCAGCTGAAGATGCCAGCAAATCTACTGAGCTGTTTTCATTCTTGAAGTCATTTAAGGCAAAACAAAGAGTTGGTTGCTACAACTTATGTCTTAACTTTTTTTTATTTTTTGTTCTTTTAGACTCAGTACATGTGTCATCATCATCTGCCATTATGAGTTCACTGATGGGAAAAGGCCTTCTCTATTTCATTCTATAGAGACTGCAATTGCACTAACCTTGGCCATGTCTCATGGGCAAACCTTTTGATCTTATCCCTCTATCAAGTATCTGATCTTTTCCAACAGCATTTACTATCCCATGAATGCAAATCAGCTTACCTTTCACGCCATCTTTTATCATTTTCCTTGCTAAGTGTCCAGCCCATATTCATTTGTATTGCCTCATCATTTGTATTATATCCATTATCCTGGTCCTCCCTCTGATCCAAATTAATCTTTTCCTATCTCTTGAAGCTATTCATAGCATTGATCTTTCCATAGCTCTCTGTGAGATTCTAAGTAGGTTCTAAGTTTGTTTTGTTAATTTCCATGTTTCAAACTGGAAGTCATAGCTGGTTTCCTTACATACTCCATGCTTTAAGCACATCAGCAAAGCAATTTTCGATATGTCTCTACTCATACCAAATGATTCCCAGCAGTTATTTCTATTATTATTCGGACTATCCTCATCTTGGTTGTTTTTCATGTCTGATTCTCTAACCACTACATGGACACATAGCGTAGTGGTCAGAGAATCAGATAGAATCACTGCAAGTATTCAAATGATTCTAGGTTCAATCCCAGTGTGAGACAATAATAATTCAAAAATACTACCACTACTAAAAGGGGAGTGCGGTCTTTATACCCCTGTCGGTTAAATAAAGGGTTTGGTTTGTTACTTCCCCCACACCTACCAGATGATACCTGATGAAGGCCGTAGAGTACAACGGCTGAAACGTTGTATGAAAAACAACCAAGATGAAGATAGTCTGAATAATAATAGAAATAATAATTCAGAGATTCCCAGCAGGTTTTATGTGCTGTTTTATTCTGCTTTCATGGTCTTTCACTAACTTTATCAGCTGACCTAGGTAATTGTTTTCATCAACTTACGTCCTTTTCCCGATAATCACCTATGGAGCTGAAACATGGAAGCAACCACTGGACACCACAACTCACAATGTGGATTTCTAGAGATCATGTGTGAATATGTGGCTCACAAAATATGAGATGGCATGACAAACCAGGTAAGTTCAGAAAGTACAGACTCCATTACGCCCATGATAGGGAGGACTGGCAAAGCTTGGGGAAGGTCGCTCTTTTCCCATTGAAATGTTTACATTCAAAAGGAAATCCCTGCAAAGCTAAAACATCATAGCTTATTTTTTCCTGACAGAACCTTGATTTTGTTTTTGTTGCACTTGAAGAAATATCAAAGGTTGAACTCTTTTTGTTTTGTCCAAAAGTTTTCATTTTAATGGTCATCACTGGCATTTAGATAAAAATCAATGACCATCTGGTGCAGCTAGAATGCCAATGATTCATGTCAGAAGGCTTGTGCAAGCAGAGGCCTAGCAAGTGAAGGGGAGAGGGGTAAATGGGCGGGCCCTGGGGACTTACCTCCTTGAGAAGCCCCCTGCAACATCCAGAGAGATACGATGAGATAGGAAAATTTGAAATAAATAGATATGCACAATAACTTCGTCATTATCAGCCTTTTAGTGTTCATCATCAGATATTGACCTTCCCGAAGATTTGGTAGATTTCTCTATCATGGGTGTTGCAGAGCCCATACTTCCTGAACTTGTCTGGTTCATCAAGCCATCTTATTTTTTGCCAGCCACAGTTTTGTATATGATCTCTAGGGATCCATGTTGTTGAAAAAGAACCCCCTAAGGCTGAATAATTATTTAGGAAATTCATATTAGTACTAATTCATATCTTTGTTGTAGTATAATATCAGTTGAAATGCAGTAGATGAACTGTAATTTATAAAGCTTGGGTAACTGAAGACCCAAAATGGGAGGCGTTTTCAGAAAGTGCCTCTCCCCCAAGCTATCCCTCTGTCAACTGGCTCATGGGAATAAGTCAAGGCCAGATGGGCAATATAGGCCTCATTTCAAACCACTCATTGACTATTTTTGAAATCAGAGCTAAATATTTATGATTAATGTATGGGTATTTATATGTAAATGCAGTCTATATACTTACAAGTAACAACAAGGTAGGAATCCTGCACTTGAGGTTCATTTTCAATTGCCGATTACTTATCTTGTAGTATACCGACATATACTTATTTTAGCATTTAAAACTGTATTTTTGTACATTAAAACAGATATACATTTCAATACTTTTAAATTCAGAGGGCATGTCAATTGCAAAACAAAGCAGAAAACCATTTGAAGCTGCATGTCATTTAATTTAACTACAAAAGATATAAGTTATGGATAGGTTTAAGGCTAGCGTTTAGTTGAGTGTTTAGGGTCAGTGTTAAGGTTAGGTATTGGGTTAGTGCTATTGTTAGGGTCAAGTTTAGGGTAAGAGTTAGGTTTACAGTTAGGTAAGGGTCAAATTTTGGTTTAGAGGTAATAAATGGAAGCAGTGACCTTATCATTATTCTGGTTGTAGTTTTGTTATTGAGGTCTTGAGAGATATATCTGGAACAGAGATATGGTTGCGCCAAACTACGACTAAAAAGTAAAAGCTAGCAATTTTATTCAAAACGCAAATAAAACAGGTCTGGTTAGTTACTCCAATGAAAATGTCATGTGACTAATTTTTTGGGGCAGTGTGCTATATTAGGGGTGATCAATCAAAAAATGGATGTTGCTTCTGTTGGTCATGTGATGGTTTTTATCAAGTAACTAAACCAGACCTGTTTTAATCTGTAATTTTGAAGATCTTGAAATTGTCTTGTACAGTAGACTTCCATTATTATGGCACTCTTGGAGATTCAAGAATGCCGTTATAACAAATTTGCTTTTACAACAGGGGGATTTCATACAAACTGGATAAATAATGAGAAACCAAAGAGGACAGAAAAGAGTGACTTTTATTACCCACTCACAGTCTTATGTAGGGGGTAGCAAGAGAGGGGGTCAGGAAGGGCAGTCACTCTCAGGCACAAGCATGAAGGGGAGTAAAATTTCCTCCGGACTATAATGCCTGTTGATTAATGATTATTTCTCCCATAGAATATAACACAACTGCCCCTGGATGCTGTCTTTGCCTCCAGGCATCTAGAACTTTTACCAAGCCATTGGTCTAATAACCCACATTCCTTCAGATGGCATTATTTCAAGGGTTAATCTAATTTTAGTTTTTAAAATAATGCACTGAAATATTGATGCAAACTAATCTCTGAGGTTAGTTTTGAGAGAATATAAAAACAAAAGTGCTGTTAGAATGCATACAGTTACAATGAGTGCTGAAGAAACTCTTTTGTTAAATGTCTTCAAGGCATCAGTTTGATAGCAACAAAATTCAAAATAATATTAAAAGTTCATTTGGTATATTTTCCTACTGTGTAGTAATTTATCATCAAAATTATTTTTCCTAAATATGATCACAATTTCTTTTCCATTGCTTTTGACTAGAAGCTGTCTACCAAAACTGTCAACATGGGTTTCTTCAGTTTTTAAGTGTGTCTTCATGGCTGGCTATCTATCTATCTATCATGCATTCAGGCCAAACCATTGCAGCTAGAGGGTTTATCATTTTACTCCTTGTCTCTAATGGGTTTTTAGTGTTCAATTTACAGTGTAAGTTTATGCTGAATTGGTTACTTAATACGTGTCTGGGAGTGATCACACTTGTTTGGACTATTGTGATGATCACTGCTTAATGAATGGCAAGAGAAATAACTTATTCATTGATCACTCCTTTTTTGCAATTTTTTAATTGATCACCTCCAATACAACATGTTGCCATCATGTTGTTCATGTGAATAACTTTCAGAATATAGTCAAGCAATCATCCAATGAACTAATTTTCATCAATCTTATTGCTATAATGGTAACTCTTTTTTGAGAGATTTTTATTCACAGTTTTAAAGGTATGACAGCGTAATGGAAGTAATTATGGATTGGGAAAATTGACCTGACAAATATTGAATTAAGAACTTTGTAGAACTTGCTTTTAGTATGAAAAAGTCCTTTTCTTTTCTCACAACTAACATTATTCTATTTTCTTACGATGAAAATCAAAATTAAAACTTTGTAAAAGATATTTAAATCATTGAAATATGTTTTGAAGTTTGTATAAAAAAGTCTGTGATTATTGATACGATTTGTAGTATTTTGTTACCAACTTAGTTGCAATGAGCAATGTATGAATTGTACAATTTTATGTGGACATATTTTAGGGTTGTGTATACTGAATATGAAAGGTGTATTTAGTATACATTCTTGTATATGAACAAAATCATAATATGATCTGTTTTGTACATAGTAAAGCAATGGATACTTTGTTGTATACATTACTGTTCATATGTATATAAACAAGGAGAAATTCTGCATGATGGCTTGCTCTCATAAGTTAAAAACATGAAATAACAATAAATGAGCATGTTTTGTGATTCATAATGATAAATTTTAGGAAAATTTAAAAAAAAATTGAATTACATGGTTAAATAAATTAAACCATGTATTTTTCATATCAAATCACCGTAGCCCCATAAATTGCCTAACCAGTCAAGTCGGCTACAGATTCTAATCTCTTTCAGTGTCTGCATTTATATGTCTACCTTGGTGCCTATTAAAGTATACACAAAGCATTATCTGAAAATTCTTATTTGTATTATTTCAAAAAATTGCTTTTTTAGATCTCTCTGATCATTTTGGGCCCACAATGCCCAAAACTTGTACTGTTTTGTTTTTGTTTTTTTTTGATAATTTTTAATAAAAGATAATTTTTTTAGATGATAATTCTCTTTTACATAATTAGTTCTGGTACACATGTGGGTTACTGTGATTCATTTATGCTAGGTATGGATATCAAGCTGAAACTTTTATCCAGAATCAATTTGCATAGGGATTGAAAAAGCAACCAAACGTTGCTATTTGGAAGGGTTGCCAAATTAGTGGGTTAATAGTCTTAAACAGTATTTGTAGAAAAAAATGTAACTTTGCTGTAATTGGAGTCAGCCATTGGAAACATGTATTCAACCAAACTCTAGCAAAAAATATTATGGAAATATGTACAGATGTTTTAACAAAGACACAAAGAATGCCTTGAAGACCTATAGACCAATACATATCTGGAAAGAATGCAAGCATAGGCAAAAAACACTGAGTCTGTACGTATTCAAATAATTACAAGCAGTTCCTAGAGGCTAAAAAAAAGTTTTTCTATACTTCTTCATCACACACCTGTTGCTCATGTGAATTGCTTTATTGTTTTCCATTGCTCACAGAAATTGATTTTGAGTGAAATTAAACTTTAGCCTTTTTCAAAGCAGCAACATGGAACAAATTTCAATTTTTCAATTTGGAAAATATTTATATTTTCTGCATTTTTATTTTTGACAGGTTTCTTCATTTTTTGTTACTCTTTATAATGAAAATGCAAGAGAAAAAACTCAACTATGAATCTAGTTTACTGTTGATGAAGGCAGTATAATTTTTCAAATTTAGAATTTTTTTTAATCAAATACCAGAAGGCTAAATATCCAGTGTGTTTAAAAAAGGATGCAATTGTTTTTTTGACAACTTGTATTTAAACTATTTGGAATCTAAAAATTATATCTGAAGACACAAATTATAAAAGATTGCAAAAAGTTGCTAATTACATTTACATTTTAACTTTACAATAGATGTTGAGCGTGATTTCCTTCAATCTGAACTCAGATTTGAACCCGTTTCATTACATTGGAAAACAACATAGCCGACATGGCATGGATGAATGCTCGAATGAGGCTCATTGACTGGTTCCAGGTTGTCAATATGGGAAACAGCTTTTGGCTGTTATTGCCTGGGTAGGTAAGATTATAGCTTTGCTAAAGTTTTCGCTCACTCACTCTTATCTCTGTCAATCATCATGGTATGACTGCACAAATCTGACAATGGGTTAGAACACAGGAGAAATGGTTTCCTGTGTTTCCCAAAGAGATAAATGCCAAGTGAACATGAACATTCTCATCAAGAATTTGAACTTCATTAAAATTATGTTTTCTGTGCAAATAACCATTTAAAGCACCTCTTCAGAATAGTAAACAACTTATATCAGTGTTGTCAATCTACAGGTTTTTTAATCTAATTCTTTTGAATTTGCAAGTCAAGTTTTGCTGATTCAGGTGATTTAAAGAAATCTATTTGGCAAAGACTTCCAGATTCAAAAAATTTTTTAATAAAAAAAAATTAAACTGTCAACACTGACTTATATATTTGTATTCATCTTAGGAGAATACAAAATGGACAGACAAACTAGATTAGTTCAGGAAGTATTGACTCCACAATGCCCATGATAGAGAGATCTGGCAAATCCTGGGAAAGGTCTATGTCCAACAATTGACAAAAAAAAACTGATGATCATCATCACCTATGTTTGCGGTTTTGCTGCTTCTTATCTGTCATGTGTTTAAGAAATTCTATTGTCTTGTCTGAAAAACTGTAACAAGCCTGGTTGATGCAAGATCATTCTCCACTCCTACTTCTCTTCTGACTCTAAAATGATTACTGCAGCCATTGTACTGTATATATGATAAATAAAGAATTATAAAAGTACATATTCTATTTTTTGGATGAATGTATTCATTCATTAGGATGAAATAGGCCCTTGTGTATTTCCAAGATAAATTTTCCCTAGATATGTAAGACTTGTCAGACTGGCTCAGTCAGTAAGAGAGCCTCATAATGATCACTTGATCATGATTTCAAATTATGGCAAGGAAATGTTAATTTGATACATTAGTTTGATCTAATATGATGGCACTGTCAAACAGTAAAGGATTTACTCCCCTAAATTAGTTGAAGATTGTTGTTGTTGTTGCTGTTGGATTGGATTTGGACGATAAAAATAATTCATATCAAAATTTCAGTCAAGAATACCAAATCTAATTTTCAAAGGATGTATGAATTTAGTTGATGATAAGAAAAAAAAAAACAATTGTATTTTAATGAAAATTTATTTCACTGACATGCCCTGCCTTTAGTCTTTTTCAAGGTAGTAAGTTTAAATGGAACAGTATTTGAAATATCTGGTTAATTTAAGTAATAATATCTTGCATTAACACAAGGTTTTTTGGCAAACACTAACTATTGGAAATTGTAGAGAAACCATAATGCTTAATTGGATCTATACATTCAAAAGATTAAAACTAAATAGGATAAATTTAATTAAGCTACAACATGATGCAATATTTCTGAAGTGCATGATTACAATTAATCCTTATGTTGAGAAAGGATGACACAAAATACAGATACACATTCTCAACTCAAATGACTTTTTGAAAGAGACAAAGAACTATTTCAAGAAAACCTGTCAACATAGGTGTCTTCAATTTTCAAGCGGGTTCGTCTGTTAAGCTTTGAATGCATATCATGCATACAGAATGCACCGATGGAGCTAAGGGGCTTAATATTTCAACATTTACTCCTTGATATTCAGAAAAAAAAATTTGTCCCTTGAAAATTTCCCCTCTGTTTTTTGTAAGGATTCAATTTGCCATGTAAGTTTATGCTAAATTGATCCCTTACCTTATGTTCTGCAGCATTCATGCTTGTTTCAGACTTTTTTCAGTGATCACTGCCAAACAAAAGTTGAGAGTAGTAACTTATTCATTGATCATCTTTTTTACCAATTTTTTAATTGATCAATATGAACGCATCATGCTGTTAAAAGATGTTGGTCACATGGCAGTTTCTATTGAAGGACTAACCAGACCTATATATATGACTATTTTCCATGAAGACTGACTGCATATGTAAGTTTTTTTTTGCTGGTACTATATATATATGTATATATATACTTGGCCAGCAATCCTTTATTAATACATGTCTGGTTGAATATAACAGAAAAAAAACGTCTTGTTAATTCTCCATAAAATTTTTCTAGTTCTCACAGAATAGAATGTCTGCTTGGATTCACAGAGTGTAACAGAGCGAAAGGTATAACACTTTTGGACAATTGTTACACCTTTTTTCCGATATGTTCTCTTGTGCAGAAAAAAAGGAAAATTTTATAAAATATTAACAAGATGTTCTTAGTCTATTGCATTCAATCAGACGTGCATTTATATACACATTTACACACAATCATAAATATGCAAAGAATCACTCAAGGATGACAAGCTTTTAATAGAGCAAGCTCAAACTTCTAGAACAAGAAAATCCCATTAATCCTAACAAGAAGTCTATACAACCAATGTATCCTCCAGGTAGTCACCTATAGAGCTGAAACATAGAACCTAACCAAGAGACTGATCCTTAAACTGCAAACAATGAATTGTGCACAGGAGATAATTATGCTCAATACAATATGGAGAGATCAGAAGATAGCACGATATATTTGAGAAAAGAAAGGAGTCTGAGATATCATAGAATCCATTAAAAAACTCAAATAGCTATGTATAAGTATCAAGTCCTTCCTTAATAGTGTTGTAGAAGAGGAAATTGAGATTCAAAATTATCAAATTGAACCAGTGATAAAAAACTGGAAGAAAAACAAAAATTCTGGTTCTGAAACCTTTAAAATATATTGACAACTTGACAACTAGAATTTACAGAAGCTAATTAGTTTCAATATGTATTTTTTTGATTTGAAAGTTCTTGTACAGTCTGGTATGAGTTGGTTGTCTTGCTTTTATATGAAGTAGGGCCTACTTTGCACGTTTGGTATCTGAGATGGATGGAAGCAGGGACACGACAACATTGTCTTTGTCAATCTTAGAAATGTTAACATTGGAGGTGGGGGTGATAAATTTATTTTTATGCATTAAATACCTAACTACAAATTCGTTACTCTTTTCAATTACTTGAGCTACAGTGAAATTGTTTAGTAGAGTTCTCAGTAACCAATTTCACCGAAAAATAGTCTCGAATATCTGGTACTCTATGTTCATCAAAATCTGTGATACTTTCACATCATAGCTGTCATTCCTTTGGACGCTGCCTTCATTTTCCGGGTTACCATCATCAGTATAGGTGATGTCTTGCACTATATTTTTAGATGCCTTCATTGTTACTGTCCACTTGGTCTTAGTATTTCACTCTTTAATTGACAGCTCAAGCAAATATTGATTTTTGATGTGCAGCATTCCTGAGTGGATTAGTATTGTCTTGGGAATCTGCAGATCATTCGAAACTTTTTTCAAAGATTTTCTCTTCTCAATCTCTTCCAATGCACATTGAACTAAAGCATTGCATGGTTGGTCTTGATATTTTCTGACCATTTATACCTGAAAGAAGGTTCACACCTGATGACCCTATAACTAAGTTTTCAAAAGACAAAATTGATATAGATCTTGTATATAAAAAATGCTTTCAGTGGCAATTATATTAGTATCACTTAGATGACTGAATACAGATAAGCCTTTCAAAGAAAATTTCATGAGGCAGATTGGACCACATAACTAAAGTAGTCCAACCTACCCCAACCTGCCTGAAATCAACATTCTAGCATCCTATGCAAAATACACATGTAAGACAAAGTGTTAACACAATAAAGTAACTGACAACTGTGCATGTGACAGATTAAGACACTGTAAGTAGATAGTTTAGATTCTCAGTCCTTAAAGAGAAATTACATCACGAGTAAAAATTACAAAATTTACTTTTCATGACTCAAAACAAAATATTTCTTATAGAAAACTTCTTGCTTCTTCAGAGCAGATGAAAAACTTTTGTCAGAGCTTGCCAAGAGAAGTTTCTTAAGAAAAGAGTTGAGAACAACTGCTGCTGAGGTACCAAGGAAATTATTAGTGATCCCACATACCCACATACCTACGGATCCAAGATGCTCCACTCTCCCCAATTGTGAGCATCTATGTATGACAATGTGTTTGAGTATACAATGCACCATGTGTTTTTTCTAATTTGATTCTTATATTCATATTCATGGATACATATTTGCATACATATGCATGCAAAAACATTATATGAATATGTGCATTTATGAAAGAAGTGATAGATATATGTAAAAACCATATATACATTAAAATTTCCTAATTCCATTGGATTCATTGGACACACACTAAATAGCAGTTGATAAAATGGAATTAATAACACAAGTATCAAAATCAGAATAAAACAGTAAACAAACCAAAAAATATTAACAAAAAAAATTAAACAGTAATACTCAATTTAACAACTCCTATTTTGACCTGATTAAATAATAAGCAAATTGGATTTAATCTATAAAAGAACAAAAACATCGACATATATATGATGGAAAAGGGGCTGGACCCTTAGGAAGAAGAGATGTAGCTAAAGCCTGAATAATTGAGTTCATGAGACAGTAAACACAGTAGAAAAAGACCAAATACAAATTAAAGGGATGAGATAGAAAGGTTTGCTGGTAAGACATAGCAGAGATTAGAGTAATTATGGTCGTCATGGAAGAAAATGAGAAAGGCCTTCATCCGGCAGTGAACTTATAATGGCTGATGGTGATGATGATGATACATGTATGTATACAGGCATACATACACACATATATGATGAATATTCATATCCAACATAATGAATATATACATACATACACATGTATATACTGACATCCGAGAAACCACTACGCCAAGTAATCCCTTTGTGATTGTCACCACTCTTAGACATCATTTGATTCGTCTCTTGTTTTGACTCAACAAGAAAATCCAATAAATCTATCAAAGAAATGGAAGCCAAACTAAGTTTGGTCTCTTCTAAATTCTTCCTCTGAGTTGCAACTGGCAGAGAGGTTTGCCTAGTGGTCACTCATGAGTTTTACTTCATTCTAAAGAGTTCCATTGCTTCAGAATCACCCTCAGCCCTTCAATATCTTATCTTGACTGATTTAAGACATATGAAGATATTGATGACATCATCGTGTGATACTATTATACCTATAGAAGATTGCAATTTCACATGGCTTATTTTCTTCTAGATTTTACAATCTTGAGCATAGGCGTTTATCTGTATCCGATTGTTTCATTTTGACCAGAGGAGCATGTTGTCACACCATCTGCATTGGCCTGATACACAACCCTCTAGATATAATTTTGCAAGTCTTGCTTTAGATCGTTTGATGTGTCCAAATAGTTTCCAGGATTTGATTTTACGTCTCATCAAAGAGAGGCATGACATTTGTCTGGTTTCATAGTATTTTATTTATTTGTCTGTACCTTGTGATGAAGTGCATTTTGGGAATATCTCAATTCGTTTTGAAATTTTTACATTCAAAACATTACAATCATGACCACGTAGCATAGAAGGAAGGATGTAAATTTTATCTACCGTACATGCTTGAATATAGAGGAAGGTGGAGTTAATTGTAACTTGGTATGTTGAAACATGGCACTTTCAGCAGAAACAGAACTGGGTGCAGACTGTGCTGCCATCTTGTGAGAGCCTCTTATACTACCTTTCAACCATACTGTTATCATGACAATTCAGAAAGTTTTCAAGCGTGCAGAAAGCTTTGCGTATTTTTCCCATCTTGATGTAACATTTCCACTTGTTAAAAATATTCACTTTGTCCATTGGACACTATTTTGTGTTGTTCAGTAGAAAGTAATTGAATTTGGGGTGCTCAAAGTATCAGCTCAGAACATATTTCAAGATTTTGAGGGTTACCTCATCTTCTTCATTCCATCAACCAAATGATGCACCGTAAATACTGTTATGTTGCAGTGGTTGATGGGTAGCAAATAATTTGCTTCTTCTAATTGGTATTGTGGACACTGCATTTATTGATGTCTTACTGCATGAGATAAGTTGAAACATGATGAGAAAGGTTAGTTGGAACACCACAAGTACACTGGCACATGTGGTAGCATTTGCACTCAAAACTGATTAGATAAACAATCTTAAATACTATATTTCTTCTAATAGACGCCGACAGTGTTTATCAAATTTTGAAGCAATTTGGTGAAATGTTTACAAGAGGGAGGTGTTTATCCAACAATCGAAAAATGTGGAGACCCTCCAAAAGCAGGTATGGGGAAATATGTTCTTCAGGGAAGAAAAAAGGGTTCTATCATGTTGCAGTGGTTGATGGATTGAATGAAGATGATGAGGTAACCACCAAAGTCTTGAAACATGTTCTGAGCAAAAATTTATTGCACCCCAAATTCACGATGCTAGGTGATGCTGAAATATGCACACATAAGGTGATTGTATTCATTTTGCCTGCTCTGTACAACAGTGGTGGAAAAGCATCATCAACAGAAACTTATTTCCTGTTGATCTATCAGCCTACAAGCCTTAGGAAATACAAGGACATGTTGTCCACCAATAAATCTTATTCATTGGCAAAAATACAAAGTGACAATTATGCTTAGTTGAAGTTACCAGATAAATTAAAATTTCAAATGATGCCAACAAAATTCTTGAATTGTCCAATAATTGAAATGCCTACAATCAGATTCCACTGTGGGGGTGAGTCAAATTCGTTGTACTTTTTGGTATAGGTTTGTTCATGAACACACCACTGAAATGAATTTGTAGAAGTGCTATTAACAATGTTTTCACCAGGTGATGACCTTGGTATCAGGGATGGTTTTGGGGTAGAAGCATTACCACTGACCCAGAGCACCCAAGCAGTATCACACAATTTCACCAGATTTTGTTAGTTGGAAAGCTCGATCATGTGACTCGAGATATATTTGCATACAACTGGATGCATCGGAAATATATCTAAATCCATTAAAAACTGTAATCCCAAACTGTCAACATAGGTTTCTTCAGTTTTCTAGTTGGTCTGGCTGGCTATGTATGTATCACATGTAGAGGCTGCATCAATGGAGCTAGAGGGGAAAAAAACTTAAATATTTATTTCTAATAATATTTATTATTTATTATGCTACATATTATGACGGTTTCTTTTTAGTGACTAACCAGACCTGTTTAGTTATTCATTCCTAAGAACCTCAAAGCTACTTCAACTTAGAGGCCAAAGTATCTATTAAATCACCACACTCAACGTTGACAGGTAATATTGATTAGGATGCACCACCTGTACAGTTTGACCAGTGGTAGGCACCTGTATATTCTTCTTTATTTTAGGCGAAGAGGGGAAAGGGATAATAAACAAGAAATCAAGCAAACAGGTCTGGTTTGTCTCTCAATAGTGTGGGCCATGTGTGACTAGTGTTCGTGCTCATCCCAATAATAATGATCTGATTTCCATCTATCAATATAATACTAAAAGTCTGATTCTAATAACCTGTATTGGACCTTTAAGTAGCTAAACTGGTACATTGTAGCCAGAGGTATTGAATTGAGACATTAAATGTGCTAAAGAATGCAAAAAAAGGTCTTGTTTAATTGTAACTGAATAATAATAGTATGGGGTCTACATTCATGCTTATCCTAATGATAATGATTTCCGAGATTGTTATTGGTTCATGAAGTAATTTCTTATGATGTAGCATGAAATATGAAAGGGAAATAATCAATAATGCTGACATACTGCTACATTAAAACTGTAATATATTAAATTCAATCATAAAGGATATAATTCATGGGCATATTGTTACCTTTCCCATTCTGAAATGACCGCCTTTCAAGCGGCAGAATAAACAGACTGTTATGACAAACTAGCACAAAAGATACTTACCCAAACCCTAAAAATACTAAGACCAACCCTTTCGGAGGTGGCCATTTTAAAACAGGAAAGGTAACAATTACTTATTTAGTTTTAGGGTTAGAGTTGCAAGTGACAATGAAGAATATTTTGTGACAATTAAATATCTTTTTTAATAATCATAAAATCAAAAAGTACAGGTCAGGTTAGTCATTCAATAGAAACTGTAATGTGAATGATATCTTTTGGCTGCATGCCGTATTGGGATGATCAATTAAAGATTTGGAAATAGGGTGATCAATAAATCAGATACTTCTCTTGCGTTTACTTGGTTATCATCATCATCGGCCTTTTAGTGTCTGTCTCTTTCCCTGAGATTCACCAGACCTCTCTATAATGGATATCGTGGAGTCAATACTTTCTGAACTTGTCTAGTTCATATCGCCTTCTTATATTTTGCTGGCCACAGTTTTGCATAAGATCTCTTGGGATCTATGTTGTGAGTTATGATGTTCGTTGGCTGTCTGCCATTCTTGCAATATGACCAGCCCATTTCCATTTGAATTTTCTAATGGATTCTAAGATATCTTTGACTCCTATTTTTTCTCTAATATGCAGTTTTTGGATCTCCCCATTAGATGTTGAGCATTATTCTCTCGTGCAGGTTGCATAGTTTTCAGTTTCAGGGTTAATTTTTTGGTTGAGTTCTATGATTCAACTCCATAGGTGACAATCGAGAGGATGCATTGGTTGCAGACCCTTCTCTTTAAGACTGTTGGGATTTTCTCGTCCTTGAAGTCTGAGCTTGATCTATCAAAAGCTTGCCATTAGGGGTGATCAATTAAAAATTGGGAAAATGGATGACCTATAATTGATTTACTTCTCTTGTCTTTGGTTGGTCAGTGATCACAGAAAAATCTGAATTTTCAAATGAAAAGCAGGCACAAACTTGGGACCAGTTTAGCATGAACTTACATCACAAATCACTCCCCCTAAAAACCTACTTAGGAAAGGGATTTTTAAAAAACAAAAAAAAACTTTTTGACACAATGAGAAGTAAATATTTAATTTTTCAGCCTTCAAACTCCATTGGTGCGGCCTGTATGTATGATACATACATACAAACATACACAGCAAGCTATTTTTGACAAAGGTGTATGTTTCTTGACAGATAACTGTAAAATTCATGAATGTCATAGCCTTGAAATCATATTAAGGCCTCCATTGACTCCACTCTATGTCTATTCTGCTTATTGGTTGGCTTATCTAAAAAGAAAACATTAAAATAATCTGATAGCCTAGTGCTGATACTACCTATTAAAACATACTTTTCAGAGCTTTCTATTTGTGATAAAGGTAAATGTTTCTTGACAGATAACTGAGAAATCCAAGAACGTCACAGCTATGAAATTGTTTTAGGACCTTCATTGACTCCACTTTATGTCTATTCTGCTCATTGGTTCGCTAAGCATTTATCTGCAGAGAAACCCTCTCAACATTTGCATTATGTGCAGGAATACAAAAATAAAATTCACATATTTCAAGTTGTACTGAAAAGCAATTGATATTGGGCAAAGGAGTGTAAACCATAAAAAGTGGACATTTTAAGGAGTTTTCTGCTTCACAAATTCTCAATCTATTTATGAAATGGTCAGTGTGACTTTTTCTGTCGGTAACAGTGGATTCTTCGATCTAAAGGTAACAATTATGCTTTTTAGAAATATATTCTGCCCACCATTTGAAATAATGGATGCTTTCACTTGAATGAGAGCAGTCATTTTTGAAAAAAATCTTAAATGAAATTAATCACATATGAAAATGATTCACATTCAATGCACTAACGTGAAGAATCCACCCCCCCCCAAATCTGTTGATTAGCAGCTGAGTGATGATATGTGGGGTCTGCAGGGTCTGCATTCACACTTATTGACCCATTGGGTCACATTGATATAGATTTAACGCCAAATACATCCCTCCTGGTATAACACAGTTTGTTATAGCACAGTTCATATATATATATATATATATATATATATATATATATATATATATATATATATATATATTGTACAAATCAAAGACAAATTTCTTGTATTGGTTCAGGCATTCTCCGATATACTGTGTTTCATATCCCTCCAGGTAAAATAAAAATTCTGTTATGGTCAATTCAATACAAAGGAAATGCCTGGATTTCTGTTAAGACAGCCTCTGAATGGGTATCAACAATGTCTCAGTTCAACCAACTACAGTGTACAACTTTAATTACTTAACTCAGATTAAAGATAGAAGCTGATGATAGATACCACAAATACAGCCAAAGAAAAGTTTACTGACATGGATATCATCATCATCATCATCATCACCACCACCACCACCACCACCACCATCATCATCATCATCACCACCACCACCATCATCATCATCATCATCACCACCACCACCACCACCATCATCATCATCACCACCACCACCACCACCACCACCATCATCATCATCATCATCATCACCACCACCACCACCACCACCATCATCATCATCATCATCATCATCACCACCACCACCACCACCACCACCACCACCATCATCATCATCATCATCAGAAGTTGTGATAAGTGTGCTACTGGACAAAGGCCTTCCCTGTCTGCTTCCATGACAAGTGTGATTGCACTAATCTTTGTCATAAGATACACAGGACTGATATTAATTCCTAAGGGTTCTCAAACTTAATGCAATAAAACAGGAAGTAATGAAAATGAAAATAGAAAGGGATACTTCAGAATAGTAAGAAAAAAAATTAGAGACAAAGCTAAATAGTGGAAATTTGATAGAAGGAAAGAACACATCGGCAATATTGGTAGCAAGATAGACAGGTCCATTTCTTGGATGGATAAATGAACTCCAATCAATGGACCACTGAACATATAAACTTATGACAATGCATAAGGCTCTACATCTCAGAGATGACGCAGATAGACTACGTTTGAAGAGAAAAGAAGGTGGCAGAGGGCTCATCAACGTAGAAGACTGTTTGAAAAACCAAAAATATACACAAACAAGTGAAGAAGACATAATGCAAAATGCTTGAAGTAGACGATCAACGAAAATGTAAAAAAAAGAATGCCGTAAGGGAGACAACAAAAAAAGAAAAATCGGAACAGAAAAAACTACAGGGAAATTCAAAAATCAGACAGAAGATATCACCACTGGTTGATCATGGATATGGCTGCACAAAGGAAACCTAAGAAGAGAAACAGAATCCCTCATCATGTATATGGACAAACTCTGACTAGGCAAAGATTGACAGAACCAAGACGGACAGCAAATGCTGCCTATATGGAGAAAGGGACAAGACTATAAACTATGTAACCAGTGAACGTGGTAATCAAGCCCAAAAAGAGCACAAAAACAGGTAAGACAGGGTAGCAACTATCATACACAAAGAATTATGCAAATGACCGGGATTCGATCACATAGACAAATAATATCAGCACAAACCTGAGATAGTCCTGGAAAATAGAAGCCACAAATTATTTTGAGACTTTGACATCCAAAACGACCACCCCACCCAAACAAGAAGATCAGACCTAATAGTCGTGGATAAAGGAAAGAGAAGATGCCAAATAATAGATGTAGATGAGTCGAAAGACCACTTAGTCGAGATGAAAGAAAGTGAAAGCTAGGAAAATACCAGGACTTGGCAAGGAAGCTGAAAAAAGTGTGAAACATGGAGGTCAGTGTGATACCAGTAATAGTAGGTGCATTTGGGACTATGCCAAAGACATTGAAAACAATACTGGAGAAGAGGAGGGATTGAAACCATGTAGACAACAGCATTACTGGGGACTATATGAATACTGTATAAGAATGAAGTGCTTCTGTGATAGGTGAGAACAATATAAGAGGTGGGCTGGAGACATGAGGAAACTTATGTTCACTCAGCCTTCAGTGATGACCACCAGGAATTGGTGTGAAATTGCAAACCACATCACTGCTACAGACTGCAAGAGTGTTGAGAGGAGGGCTGGAGACTTAAGAAGATTTACTGTCACTCAGTTTTCAGCGATGATCACTAAGCAACTGGTATGAAATGCATATGATAATAATAGAAATATAAGGACTGCAACACTAAATGTTAGCAGTGGCTTAACAGAGGAAGAAAAATGAAAGCGGAAATGTGAACCACAGCACTGACATGATAGGCAAGGGAGAGAAGAGATGTTGGCTGAAGACCTGAGGAGACTTATTGTCTCTCAGCCTTCAGCAATGACCACTGGGCAACCGGTATGAAACTGTAAACCACAGTATTACTGTGGTCTATGAAAATGAGGAGAGGAGGGCTGGAAACTTGAGGAGACTTGTTGTCACTCAACCTCTGGCGCTAACCACCTGGCAACTGGTGTGAGATTGCGAATAATAATTATAATAATGATAATAATTATAATACTTATGAGAAATGCTTGATAATGCCTGGCTTATAAGTGTTTACCAAAGATTTAAAAATACATCCCACTCTTCCTTTGTTCATCCATGGAATGGCCGTGTGTATCTTACAACAGATACTACCCATGTGAAAATAAGAAGGAGGATTAAAGAAATATTAGAGACCAAGCTAAATAGCAGGAATCTGATAAGAGGAATGAACACATGGGCAGTATTGGAAGTGAGATAAACAGGTCCATTCCTTGGAAGGAGAACTCCAATCAATGGACTGGCAAACAAGAAAGCTCATGACAATGCACAAGGCCTTACATCCCAGAGATGGCACAGCTAGACTGTATGTGAAGAGGAAAGAAGGTAGTAAAGGATTCATCAGCATAGAAGACAGTGTCCAAAAAGCTAAAACAGGATTAGAAAAGAATCTGCAAGCAAATAGTGAAGACATTATAAAAAGTGTCCGAAGCAGTGCAATGAACAACAAAAATATGGCAAATGAGGGAGCAGCATAGCAAACAAGGAAAGAAAAATGGGAACAGAAAAGATTGTACGTGGAATTCAAAAGAGAGATACAAAATGTTGTGAACAATAGATAATGGACATGGCTACACAAAGGAAACCTGGAGAGAGAAACATAATCACTCATCATGGCAGCCCAAAACAAATGTATCAGGACAAATTAAATCATGGTGAAAATCGACAGAATCCAAATGAACTGCAAATGCTACCCATCTGGAGAAAGGTATGAGACTAAATCACCATAACCAGTGAATTTAATCAACAGACATAAAAGGATAGCCACAGTTATAAACTTAGAACTTAGCAAATGAATGGGATTCAACCATATGGATGAGTGGTATCAGCACATACTGGAGACATAGGGCTGGAGATTTAAAGAGACTTGCTGTCACTCAGTCTTTTTTTTTTTGCATACACAAAGTATAAAAAAATTGAGGAAACATTGCCTATGACCAAAGCCAATCATCTGGAGCAAAGTCTGTTACAGTAAAGACACTAATAAACATTTATGAGGCATAATAAAGATTGGAGCCAACATTTACAAATTATTCTATGAGTTGTTCAGTCTAATATTCTCATCTTTCTCTGTTTTATTGCTATGTCTTGTCTGATGTGTGTGAATAATTCATCAGGTAAAAAGTAGTGATAAAACCACAAACGATGATAACATTAGCCTGACTGACTTGTGGAACGATGTTAACGACTTCAGAAAACTGCATAAATAAAAATAAAACATATTTGTGTCTTTTGCTAAATCAACTGTTAATGACTAATATGTGAATGTCATCTTTCCTTATTTCTGAAATCAATTTAGCCATTCAGTCGAGATTAATATGACAAAATGTTATAGAGTAGGAACTGTTGGAATTACACTCCACACAAATGAAAATTGGCACCTGAACATTATCACTAAGTGCGTGCACACACACACAAATAAATATATAATGAAATCACACTCTACACATATGGAAATTGGCACTTGAACATTATCACAAAGGGAACACGCATACACATTCATATGTATATATACATAGTTAAATTTTACTCAACACAAACAAAAATTAGCACCTGAACATTATCAATAAGTATACATAGACACAGACACAGACACACACAAACACAATATGGAAGAATCAATTTGCCACACCCATGTAAAGGTGATTCCTGTACCTGAGGCAACCATTAATATTCATAGTGATTTGAATGAAGAGAGAGTTGTAACAAATCTCTGTTGGATGGTCAAAGTGCTCAGCCATGTGAGTCTGCCGAGTCAGCAATCTGGAACCTACAATTACCTGACTTTTCTGATTAGAATTGTCATCAGTGCCACGATAGATTCAGGACTGGTTCCATGTACCCAAGGTGAGACTTGAAATTTGCATCTGCAGTTGTATTTTGAATGAATTTTTTTTCAGTTTTGAGTGCCCCCCTCTGATCTTTGAGCCCTAGGCGACCTGGGTTTGCCTTATGGATGGGTCAGCCTTGGATAGGTTGAATCAGGAAAAGTTGTAAAGCATCAGTCACTTGAGGTAGAGAGAGAGAACCAACACATTGGCAAAATGGTGCCAACATGAAACATAATATCATTAGATTCATCCTTTAAGATGTTATTTATCAAGCATAGCATTTGGCACAAGTATGGGACCCCTTGTAAGGATCGAACTCACTATTCAGCAGTCATGCAAGATCAGCTTGTTTACCATTACACCATGATGAGGTGCCTCAACCTGCAACAGTATAAATGAAATCAATTCTTCTCATTCTTCCTAATGGCTCCATGAACTCAACATTTTACTTTCACTTTTGTAACTCCATCAGCATTTTTGATATTGCCTTGTATTTAATATTCTATGAAGTTTTCTGTCAAGGGTCACTGTTATGTGTTTTGCTCACTTCTTCTTTAGTTGATGCACACATACATGCGCACAAACACACACACACACTGTTATTTTGTCCTTGTTAACATTTACTAATTTGAATCATAGATGATAAAATGCCATAGGACTCAATGATACATTTCTATCGAGATCTCTTTCAATATCCATCTGTGTAGGTCTTATAAACAAGGAGAGAAATTGTGAGAGCATGTCATTCCAAATAGATAGCTGTGAACAAGAATGAACCGATAGATTTGGAGAGAGAGAGAGAGAGAGAGAGAGAGAGAGAGAGAGAGAGAGAGAGAGAGAGAGAGAGAGAGAGAGATGAACAGACTAGGATAGATTGACAGATAAATATACACACACTAAGATATGAATAAACTAAAAGGGATAGATCAAGGAACAGATATAAACATGCATAGAACTGACTGACGAATAGATTGATAGATAGATAAGTACATAGAAATAAAAAAAAATAGATAGTGAGAGAGAGGGGGAGAGGGAGATGGAGAAATAGAAATATTGAAAGGAACAAGTAGGTAAATAGATTTTTATTGTGTGAAAATAAAGTATGAAAGAAAGAGAGAAAAACATGCTTGTACATAGAAAACAATATTTATTGATGATTTTGTTGTTCTTTTCATTTTCATGTTATCTTCAGTGAAAAGATATCAGCAATCAGTTGGCCTTTTAGCATCATTCATATACAGTGGGTTTGGGAAGTAGGTATATAGTAAGGCTGGGTTTTTGGGAACTAGGTATACAGTAATGTCTCCATTAGTAAACATTGAACAAAGAAAAATCTGGGAATTGAGAAGTAGGTATACGCTATACCCTGTGTAAACTCCACCTGCATTTTCATCCCTTGAAAAAACCTTACTTTAAAACCTTCCCCTAGGTCCAATGAGTATGTATGCCAAATTTGGTTGGGCAAATCAAACCTTTAGAATTATATAGAAATAGATGGAAATCCGATCATTATCATCAGACCACACAATTTTTTTGATAAAGGGGAAACCATATGTGTATTTTGCACATATATGCAGTTTATTTGAAGCCCACTGGAACCATTTGAGGCACTTAGTAAAGTTAAGAGTTGAAAAAAGAAAAGGTTCAAACGCAAATCGACCATTGTAAAATACTATAATAGATAGGTATCAACCACTTTCATTTTGTTAATAAGATACTGATTGCCTATAAAGATGTTTTTTTTTGGTTATTTTCATTTCTATTTAAAAAACTAATCTAATCTAGTTGATACAAAATGGACAGTTTCAGAAGAAAATATTTACATATATACCGTATTTACTTGAGTAAAATGCAATCTTGAGAAACCTCACTTTGTTTAGCTAAAAATCAGTAATATATGCATATATATATATATATATATATATATATATATATATATATATATATATATATATATATATATAATTTTTTTTTACACTCAAGTATAAGGCTAAACCTAGCTTTTACTCAGATTTTTAAAAAATAAATTTTGCACATTATACACAAATAAATACACTACTGACATTTGATTGTCCTTTGTATAACAAAGTATAAAATAATACCTGCAAAATGACGACAGTGGATACAGGGAAAGAATTCCATAGTTGGAGAGTATAGGTTGAAAATCAATATTATCTGGTGACAATGGAAACAGTGTAAAGTCCTTTTCGTTTCATCGACTGTCTTCTTAATTTACTTTTCTCCGTCAATACATTGTAAGAAAAAGAAATAAGAATTCTTGAGAGCCCAACTGGACAGTATAACCGTCTGGAGACCTTGAATTTATCAACATTTTATATATACATATAAGTACATTTAGGCAGCAGTTTTTCATTCAAACAGGTTTCATTGAAAGACTGTCATGGATTGTTTCATCAATTTTTTAGTAAGCTTTTTCTCAAGTTGCAGTAATTCTGTTCTTGCCAACAAGAAATACTTACTAAAAAATTAATCAAATGATCCTTGCCACTTGTTCTGAATAAAACATCTTTGAATGTTACAGTAAGATTGTGGAACAAGCAATTTTTGGAAATACCTGAGCATTTCAGTGATTTCAATCTAGATTCACAATCACCGTGGTAATGATTAACATGCTTCTGATGCTGAAGATTACTGCTGTAATTGATTTGGTTCTCACAGGGTGCCCCACTTCTATGGCCTTATGTCAAACTATTTATTTGAATATATCAAGTAAATTTTGCTTTGGTACTTACAGTGTATAAACGGCTTAGTTCAACTACAGGCCACTATATTGGGCCACCCAGTGAGAATAGAACTCATTATTGTAGTGATGGTCTGTATCATAAACTTGTTAACCATTACTTTTCACTGATTGTGGAACTGAGGATTTCATGAAGTTACTGAAATGTCTAAGAATTTCACAAAATGTCAAAGGATTTCATGTAATCCCTAGTTTCACAATCTTACTATGATACATATTATAAATATGGTGAATGTTTGTTAATTTGTTTGCTTGCTTATGTGTATAAGACTTATAGACTTCCAAATGGCTGAACCCTTGGCTGTATATCTATCTACAAGGGTAACTTGACCCAAGAATAAATATATGAGAAGTGGTCCTGACTTCAGAGGTCCCCACAGGTTAATTTATGGTAATATATATATATATGCATATATATATATATATATATATATATATATATATATATATATATATATATATATATATATACATATATATATATATATATATATATATATATATGTATATATATACATATATATATATATATATATATATATATATATACATATATATACATATATATATATATACATAAATATATATATATATATATATATGTATATATATATGTATGTATATATATATATATATATATATATATATATATATATATATATATATGCATATATATATATATGCATAAAAATATAAATATAAATATGATTATATAGATATATATAAATATATGTAGAATATAACAATTATTAATTGTGTCATCCACAGACTGCTGTTTCGTTGTATTTCAACTCTTCAGTGTGGCAATAGACAATCCAGTATCTCTTCCAGTACTACAGGGTAGGGTTGAAACTTTTGCTTTAGATCCAGAGGCAGATGCTCTACCCCTGCCCAAAGCAGAAGTAGACGGTTAGTAGGACTGAATTAAGTGATTAAGCCACACTAAAGTGTTGTAATACAATGAAATAGCTGCCTGTGGATGACACAATCAATAATTATATATATATGAAATATATATAAGTATCATATATATATATTTTTTATGAATATTTTATATATATAGATTGAAGTTGCAAAGAGCTGTTTTTGCAACATAAACCACATATCCATGGAATAGTATAACAACCTGCAACTAAATTCACCATTTGAAACCTTGGAATTTTCAAGTTAAACAAATCCAGTATTGGGAAAACAAAATTAATAAACGAAAAAAACATCTCAGGAATTCGAATGAGCCCATGAATTTTTTCCCCTAGGAGTTACCAGAAGATCATATAAAATAGTAGGTCAGCATGAAAATTATATAGAAATTATGAGCACACTTATCCTACTCTAACAATACCAGTAGATATTTGGTAAGGCAGTATCGAGTATTTGTGCTTCTGGATTATAGAGGGGGTCCATCAGAGATATTTGGAATGAGCTGGGGCAGCTGAGATTTCTGGGGTCATTCTGACACATACAAAGAACCTGCCGTACCTCTGAGTATCCTGACTTTTTCCATCACTGCATACGACAATAGTTATTTTTTTTTCAAAATTCTACCTGTTCTGTCTATGGGGTGCATCCAAGAAACAACATACCACTAATCTATCAAATATGATAAATTGAGCCCCTTTCCTTTTGTCACTACAATTGATATGTGTGAAATGACGACTGCATACATAGAAACAATTCTGTTGACGGGGAATCTACGTTGGGAATCAACATTATCTAGTGACTGTGGTAACAATGTACTTCCTTTTTTGTCTCATCCAATGTCTTTTTGATTTGCTGTTCTTTGTCAATATGATGTAAGACAAGGGAAGAAGAATACGTGAGATGCACTGAATGGTTTATCTATGTGAGCAGCCTGTCAAATCAAAAGTATTCCAGACTGTTTATCCTCTTAAAGGCTTCATTTTTTTGTTGCTTTTTTGTGGTTAATGGTTAGGCTTATTGGTTTCTTCTCGATGATAAAGACATCTGATCGAAAAAAACAGAATCTCAAGAAGAAATCCTCACAAATACAGCATTAGATTTACAGACATTTATTGGACAGTGTCAAACTTGATACAAGGCCATGTCTCAAAGGACAAACACATTGCAAATATTTGATAAGACAGGTTTGGTTAGTCACTCAATAGAAACCGTCATGTGGCCAACATCTTTTGGCAGCTGTGTTGGAGGCAATTGATCAGAACATTAGAAAAAGGGGTATTAAATGAATAAGTTGCTTCTCTTGCCTTTCTTGGGCAGTGATCACCAAAAGTCTGTATTTTCAAAAAAACAGTGGGCACATACTAGGAACCGAATTAGCATAAACTCACATTTCAAATTGGAGCCCGAATCCCCCCCCCCCCCGGCCAAAAACCTATTTAAGAGGGGAATTTTTAAAAAATAAAAAGAGTTTTTTGTAGACGTAATAAGGAGTAAATGTGTATATTTTCAGCCTTCTAGCTTCATTGGTTTGGCCTGTATGCACAGCCTGATAGGGTGACTTAAAAATTAGACAAACATTTTGACAATTTTGGTTTATGGTTACTAACAAACAAAAAGAAGTTTTCTCCTCTTGACTTTCTTTCTAAGAGGCTCTGTGTATTCATCTAGTTCTGCCAGATAAATACATCCATCTGAGTAAATGGAAGTGCCCATGACTGATCAGTTAGAAGGGCGGAAAATGGACTTGGTGAGCAGAGTTAAGATAAAGGAAACTACCGCTAAAGCCTTAAGGCATGAATCTATGTCCTCTTCACCCAGTTATGAGTATAACAGCATTTGGTCGAGTGAGTAGTGCCACTTGAGGAGCTTGTCACCTTTGAGTGTATTTCATATATTGCAAACCTCAAAGAAAAAGCCATCAGAGAGACTTCTGTTATCTCAGGAAGGGACAGCTGATGTTGAAGTCAACATGAGGGAATTACTTTACTTTTTTTTAATTAAAAATTGAAATAAACATTAAAAGAGAAAATAGCATAAAACCTGCAAAATTTGAATCACAAAATATCAACTTGGATATTGACTTGAAATTATGTCCTAATAGAAGGATATGAGCCTGTCTCTTGGCTAAAATGGTGGCTTATATCCTACTGGTGTCAATGGTCAGAATTTCAGCCTAACTAAAAATCTGGATATCAAATGCTCATTTTCAAGGCAAGAAGGCACTCCCAATTTTGAAGATACAAGCAATGCAATCTTACTGCACGATTTCTCATCATTTGGACAAGTTCCAAATGTTTATTGCACCATAGCACTCCAGAGCAAAAAAAAACTAGTGGATCTTTCAGGAAGGCCTATGTCTAAAAGACCTTAAAAGACTGATTAGTCACAGTGATTAAGAAAAAAGTTGCTCATTAACTTCAATGATGCTATATTCTGGGGAGTAACTCACAAGTTCTTGTTTCAATGTTTTTGCTTGTAAAATTGCCTATTTCATTATCATTTTTTCCATAAAAAGTGATTCAATCTTTCTTGCAGGTATTATCCTGGATACTTGGATAAATACCATGTACAATGATGGAGATGCTAGTCTGAACATATCTGAGAATAATAATGATGATTCTTCATCTCAGATGTACAGAACAAAATCATATACAAAATTAAAAAAAATGAAGCCTCCATTTAAAGAATAAAAACACACAAGCAGACACTGTTACATATTACAAATTCTTCTTCCAATGTTTTTGCTTGTAAAATTTTCCTTTTTATCATAGTTTTTTTTCTAAAATGAGATCCAATCTTTTTCACATTTATTATCCAGGAAACTTGGATAAAACGGACATCATGTACAAAGTTCTAAAAAAATAAAGCATCCATTTAAAGAAAAAAGTCACACACGTAGACTCTCTTGCATATTACACATATTATGCACAGTAATGACACTTGATAAAGAAATTCTAAGAAATCAATATCTGACAATTTGTGTCCATCTTGTGTAGAATATATCTGCAAATTGTTAAGGCAGTTCTCTGCATAATGGCCTCTCAGGAAGGAAATCTATCTACAATTATTTTCTTTCTTGATCTGTTTTTTGCTTGTTAGGCATACTTAATGCTGAATATTAGAAACCATCAACATCAACATAGGTGTCTTCAGTTTTTAAGTTGGTCTGGCTGGCAAGCTATCTATTTATCTATTCATGTATGTGTCTCATGATCAGTAGGCAACAATGTAGTTAGAGGGTGGAAAATTCGAACATTTACCGCTTATTATGTCTAGAATTTCTTTTTTTCATATTCCCCACGCCTAAACTAGGATTTATGTGGGAGGTTCAATTAACGATGTAAGTTTATGCTAAATTGATTCCTTGATTTGTGTCTGGCAGTGCTAACACTCATTTTTTTGGAAAATTCAGGCTTTTGTTAGTAATTAATGCCCAACAAAATGTGAGAGAAGTAACTTATTCATTGATCATCCTTTTTTTCCATTTTTTTCTCTCTAGATCACCCCCAACATGGTATGCTGTCATAAGACTTTGATCATGTGACAGTTTCTATTGAGTGACCAACCACACCTATTTCTTTGTATTTGCTTTACATTTTGCTTTTCTTCAGTAGATTTCAGAATTCAAAGTACAAAAGATCACTGTCATTCAAGAGTTAACTGAGGCTTGAGTCGTGAGGCAACGATCAGAATTAGAAACACACAGCTAAAAAAAAGTCCTCAATATCTACCAGGGACAACAAATCTTCATGACATCCTCAAAACAAGATGAATTCAAATGGAAAATCGGTGGCAAGCTTTCAGCAGAGCAAGCTCAACATTCAGGAACAAAAAGATCCCATTAGTTTTGAAAAGAAGGGTTTACAACCAATGCATCCTCCAAATAGTCACCGATGGAGCTGAAACATGGAACCTACCCACAAGATTGGCTCTCAAACTAAGAATCATGCAACATCGAATGAAAACATCATGCTTCACCTCACTTGGAGAGCACATTATATCACAGAGTAAACATAGATAAGAGATATCATAAAAACCATAGAAAAACTCAAAAGGCAATGGGCAGGCCATGTTGCAAGAATGTTAGACAACTGCTAATCATTTGGACTCACAATGTTGATCCTCTGAGATTATATGCAAAATCGTGGCCATCAACTAGTTTACCCATACTGGCAAAAAATGATGGCTGTATTTAATGATTTTCTTCAAAAAACATCAATAAGATTACTTTGCTCTGCAATTTCTTTTTTGAGAATTTGCAAAAAAAAAAGGGAAACTTTTTCAATAATTAGCATTTAATAGTAATCTCCCTAGATAGATATTACAGATTTTAGAAAAACTGACATACACATGGGATATTATATTAATTGATATAAAAATGCATAGTGCATTATTCAAATCGATATCAAAATTTTGGCATGGCTTATTTTCCTCTTTGGAGTCTTTTTACCCCCCAGACTCCTTATGGAGCATAGTGCTGCATTGCAGTTTCAGTAGCCTGCTAGTTTCATGGGTTGGAGTTGCTTGCATCATACCTAAGATGGACTGCTCAAAGGTATTGGTATGACTGTTA
Organism: Thysanoteuthis rhombus; assembly: GCA_963457665.1. Taxonomy (NCBI): domain Eukaryota; kingdom Metazoa; phylum Mollusca; class Cephalopoda; order Oegopsida; family Thysanoteuthidae; genus Thysanoteuthis; species Thysanoteuthis major. The sequence goes on from OY735211.1 coordinate 50,427,755, forward strand.
ATACCATACCATGGACAATGGGATTGTGAGGATAAATCAGGGTAGTGGCCGTTTGCGTTTAATTCACAAGCATGTGCTTGGTAAAGGCATGAATCCATCTCTTCTCCCCCTCCCCAAGCTATAAGTAAAATAGCAGGGCAGATCGGATTCTCTAGCCTTGGGAGGCAATAAGTCTAACAGAGGGTCTCCGACAGATAACCTTAGCCAGTCTGCATTTCAAATCTGGCAGGTATGTCACAACTCCAAGTCAAAATCAACGTCATCAGATATCTTTAAGATAGGACAAGGGAGAACTACCTATATTGAGAGACAGGAGAGACAGGAGACAATTATGATGATGAATGTCAAGATTTCACATACATACACATTTAAACATCATTTACAAGTCAGAAAAGCCTGCTGCGTCATCAGAAACTCAACAGATATCATCATTCAATTACTTGATTTGGTAATTTCAAATCCATAATTTTCAATTCGTGTGTTTTCACAGAAATGTTTTCATGAATACCAAATGAGTGATTTTCACACATGACATATACTTGATCCTACACCCAATTGTGAAGTAGAAGCAAATACACTTTAGGACTGGCAATGTCACACAAAATACATTCATTATCATCAGTCTTTTATTTTCTGCCGACTTTGGTTCCTCATCTGATCTCTGTGGATTCATATTGGGAGTCGTGATGTCCATAGGTTGTCTGCCATTCTTGCAACATGACCAGTCCATTGCCATGTGAGTTTCCTGATGGTTTCTATGATGTTTCGGACTCCTGTTTCCCCTCTAATATACTGTGGTATCTTGTGGTCTCTCTGTATGATGTTTAGTATGATTCTTTCATGTGCACATTGCATGGAACACAGGTTGTGGGTCAGTCTCTTGGTTAGGTCCCATGTTTCGGCCTCATAGATGATTTTCAGGAGGATAATTTGGTTGAATATTCTTTTTAATGAAATTTCCTTATTCGTGAAGGTTGACCTTGCTTCATTGAAGGCTTGCCATCCTATGGTTTGCATAAAATGTATTAATTAACCATAAAAAATATCTGAAAACATTACTTATTGCTCACTGAAAAAACTGAGATATAAGATGGTCATTTAAAAAAAGGATTTAAAAAAAAGATGCATATATTACACTGTATCCAATGTGTTGGTATTATGAATAGGGGGCCATTCACAAAAGCTGGAATTGGACAGTTATCGGACTTCGATGATTTGCAGTGAGAGGTAGTCCTCTGAATACCTATGTATACAGTTGTGTCTTTGCAAGTCTCTGTTTACTTATCAAAGCAGAATGTATTGTTCACTCAGTCTTTCTTCTGTAAAAGTATTGTCTAGTTTTCTCAAAACCAAGTAACTGCCTTCACAATTCACAAGAATTGTCTTTCAGTTTGATTCTGAATGGGAATCAGAGAATTCATTCTTTTATCAGTAACTTTAGAACATGATAGAATTCTTTTACTTTCTTGCTTACAAAAAAAGATTTTTAATTAGTAAAATACACTAATAGATTACTATTGGTCTGTAATATATCAATATATTGCAAAAAAAACAAAGCTTTATTGCAGTCAAGTGGAGAAAATACTGATTCTTATTGCATTATTTCACTGATTGTGCGAGACAATAGTCTGTCTGGAAGTGCTTGGTGGCATAATGATTACTTATGCAGCAAACGGAACCTGCAAACTGAGTTTGAGTTTCAGATGAAACTGTTTATTGTCACTTAATACAAATACACTTGGGAAAGGCATGAATCTACTTCTCTCCCCCACTATGGATAAATAATACAATAGACTGAACCTTTTGGCTCTGTAAGGCAGTCCAACTAAGGAATGGTTACTTTGAAAAAAAAAATCTGGAGTGAAATGACTAATAGTAAACTATACTTTCTTTCTGGCAGCTCCTGAAACAAAAAAAGGGCTGACAGTTGCAACATCTCATCACACCTTTCCAATTTGAAAAACATTTACACGCAGATTACTATGCAAATCTCCACACAGTCACTGCCATATTCAACCAACAAAAAAGTTTTGTCAAGACCTCAGGAAGATTTAGATAGTAAAATTTTTAATAACAAATGATAAACAAATTAGGGCAATGTCCATTTTATGTTTTTATATTTTTTTTGTTACATCTTTTGTCAGGTTAAAGCCTCATGCTAAAGCAGTAAATTTGGGGGTTTATGTGACGTCCATTCACAACAACACAACAAAATTGACTATAAATACGAACAAAAGAAATACATTTTTTTAGGCTACATGATATGTGAGGCTTGATTTGACTTTTAGGCTCTGAAAAGCTCATTGGTTCATAAAACTGTTGTTCTAGAGTATTGACCCATACGTAAGATCTGATACAAGTCGCTTAGTTGTCACTAAATCTGTTAATTTTTTCAAGCTCATAGACTTGAAGTACTGGCTCTTATCTGAAATATCTTATACCTCAATTTTTTCAAGTTAACTGTCTGTCTGAGGCTGTACTCACAAGAGCTTGGTTGGAGATTTGGGAGACCTGAGGGGAGGGGCTTGGCTCCTTGTGGTTTTTTTTCCAACATTTAATGCAATAGTTCCCAAGCTGGGGCTACAGACCCCTGAGGCTTTTTAAAGGTTTTACTCACGGTCCACAGGCGGACTTTCAAGAATGCCTAGACTATTTGTGTTCCTGGATTTAATAGTCCTTTCAAAAGCTGTGACGTAACTAGAAATTTGAGGGCCTAGGCAGGGAGTTTGGCTCCTTGAGGAGCGCCCTTTGACATTTAGTGAGTTTTGTTATTGTATTATGTTAGCAGAAATGCAATAGGTGAATTACTAATCATGAAACTTTTTGGAGGCCATCCCCACTGGAGCTCAAATCAAATTCTGGCTGGGCCTGTTTATATTCACTTTGCACTAATGCCCTTGGTAAAGGCATAAATTCACTTCCCATTGGAAGATATCAAAAGTGTCTACTAAATTGCATGCCACAATGGTTGAAAGGGACTACAGTAGGTGAGAGAACACTTTGGTAAACCATAATTATCATTGTTGTAATAGGAGAAAAAAACTGTTACGCTCAGTTGTCTTTTCTTAAGCGTTTACTTTGCCACAAGTAATTAAAGAGGCAGTACACATCCTCTTCTTATGACTCCTACACCTCATTCTCCTGTAACTCTAACTTCCGTTGACCCAGCCTAACATTAACACCATTTTGGGGTTGGGATTGCTTAAAATCTTTTGATATAAAAATTAATGGTTACTGCTTCCTTGCTTTATGCCATTTTTTATCATTGGCCGATCGCATACACTCCTCTTTGTCCCGAAGCATGTCCAGATATGTCAGAGTGCTGAATGTGCTGGTGTTATGAATGGAAGAATGTAATAAAAGCTTAAGCTATGCCAGGACCAGATGAGATAGTTTAAAAAGAAAAATCTTGTATTGAATCATAATAGTCCCACAAATGACGTGCCTGATCAAACAGCCAAGTGAGCTACAAACTTTCCTCTCCTCGCTTGTCAGTACGTGTATGTGTGTGTCTCTGGGCTCTCCTGGTCTACGACCTTGAAAATCTGGATGAGTGCATTACTAGGTACCATCTGAAATTACTTTTTTTTTTTTTTAACAAAAAACTGCTTTTAGGGGTTTTGATCATCTTTTTTAACCAACCAACAATGCCCGCTCGGATGGTTAGTACATCTGCTTTGTATGTAGCAGGATCCGGAATGAGCAAAGAGTGTAAAAACTTTTCATTTGGATAAATTGGCTTGTGTACTCAGCAGCTAACCGTGTACACCATAACCTGGGTGATTTGGGAGGAAAAAACTGGAAATGGTGTTGCACCCTTGCCTCATCTGGAAGGATAGAAGCAAACGAAAGAAAATCCTTTGGTTGCCTCCAACATTCAGCGCAGTTTAAGTCGAAGAAATGTGTGCAACAATGCCCAAAGTTAAGACATTTATTTTAGATAATTTTGGATGAAAAAAGTATTTTTTTGCAGATAATTTATTTATAATATTTTAGATAATCGTTCTGGGACACATGTGCACTACGGTAATTCATTCATGCAAGGTACGGATATTTCAATTATTTTTGGTTTGTGATTCAGTATTCTATGTGTGTGAAATTTGAACCTCACACCAGATAACCCCAAGTCCAATGATCAGATGGTGGGTAAAGAGTAAACAGATATCAATCTGTTAAATCCAGAAATATCTCATAAATATCCAATTACTGATTCAAAATATGAATTTCTTGTAAATGTTATTTCCGTCTATAATTGGAAATTGTTGATACTGTAAACATTTATTTTTATTTTCCTGCATGGAAGCAAGCATCATATGTATATGTAGTATATTTATCCAATCACTTATATGATTAAACGAATAAATGGAAATAAAAAGAATTCCGTATGCAAGATCTTTAGTTAAAATTTCCATAGTAACATCTCTTGTGCTTTAAGATTGAAAAAGTTTCTACACTAACATGAGAAACATCTTTTTTCAGCAGCATCTTTAGTGATTAAAGTTGCAAAGCTTTCCAGGTTATATATATATACATATATATAAATATATATATATATATATAAATGTTTATGTATATATATATATATATATATATATATATATATATATATATATTATATATATATATATATATATATATATATATATATATATATATATATATATATATATATATATACATACATATATATGTATAGGTGTGTGTGTGTGAGTGCAATAATCATGTCAGAAATAAACACACAACGATCAAAATCGAAAACACAGAACTGGAGATAATAGACAACTCTATCTACCAAGGAGAATAAATCTCAATGAAATCTTCAGAAGAAAAAGAAATCAAGCAAAGAATCACTCTAGGTTGGCAGGCCTTTGGTAGAACAACCTTAACTTTCAAAAATACGAAAATCTCATTAGTTCTAAAAGAAAGAGTATACAACCAATGCATCCTTCCAGTAGTCACCTATGGAGCTGAAATATAGAACGTAACCAAGAGACTGAGAACCATGCAATATGCACATGAAAGAGTCATGGAAAGATCAAGGAGAGATGACAAGACTGCGCAATATATCAGAGAAAAAACAGCAGTCTGAGACATCCAAGAATCCATTGGAAAACTCAAATGGCTATGGGCTGGTCATGTTGTAAGACTGGCTGAAAACTGATGGACATCAAAACTCACAACATGGATTCCCAGAGATCACATGTGTAACCGAGCCCAACAGAATACAAGTTGGAGAGACAAACTAGGAAAATTCAGAAAGTATTGGCTCTGCAATGCCCATGATAGTGAGATCTGTCGAGTCCTGGGGGAGGTCTATGTCCAGCAATGAATGATGAAGGATGATATGTGTGTGTGTGTGTGTGTGTGTGTGTGTGTGTGTGTGTGTGTGTGTGCATGTAATATATATACATGATTGTGCATCTGTATATGTAAAATATATATATAGATATACAAGTTTTCCCTTACTTTCCCCTGCCTTCTTGGCCTTAGGGCTGGGATCAAAGTGAATTGTCTGATCTTCAATTGTGTTCATGTTTTTGGGTGGGGTGCATCATCAATGAGGTGAGCCCAGTCCAGGGGAAAGTAATCCTGGGGCAGCACCTCATCACTGCACTACATGGCAAAGGGTGGGGGTACAGGTAGTCCTGACACCTTCATGACACTGATCACAAAGAATAAGCTATCTTTGTTCCTGCCCACATGCATGCATTTAGGGCCCACAATGAACTTGACCTTGTGTCACATCCGCCCTTGTGCGAGGCAAATAACATCTCTTTTCTAGAGATAGAGCTCACTACAAATTTTTCTTGCCAGATTTCCATCTTGCAATGCTTTGATGGGGTCCTACTGATCTTTTTACAAAGTGTCCCGGTCTTTAGCTGTCAACTAGGACTCAATTAGCAGGAAGCTGATCATTTTTTGTGTACTGACAAGCAAGCATAGAGATTGAACCTATAATTCTAAGGATCAGGAGAAAATGTCAGCAAGAGTCAATAATTATTTTCTTCTAGATCATCACGAGATAGAATGCTGGATGTAAGATAAAACAGGTAGAGAGAATTACAAGCGAATTGAGCGCAAAAAAGTGATAGGACTCTCAATATTTTATCAATTTTAGCTTCATCTCATATTTGTAGCTGTTTTTATCACAATTTTGACATCAATCTACAGCTGGGTACCAACAGAACAATTGAAAGTAAAAACTAAACTTCCAGTAAGAACAATGAAATAATGAAATATTGGGTTACATTACTTTGGCTAATAAATACCTGTACCTCACATAAATGAATAATCATAGCCCAAGCATGTACCAGAATCAATTATCTAAGTAATTATCTAAAATCATCTTAAAAAATAAATCTTTTATCCAAAATTATCTAAAACATAACAGCACAAAATTTGGGCCTTGTTGGTTCAAAATGACCATAGAGACCCCAAAAAATACTTTTCGAAAAAAAACAAAATGAAAATTTTTAGATAGTGACTAGCGCTGTACTCATACGAATTTCCAAGGTTGCAGCAGTGTCCGGAGACATATATACAGACAGATGAGTCAAGAGAGAGGAATCTGCAGCCTACTATGCCATTTGTGGGGCTATAGTGATTCAATAAAATAAAAAAAGGGGGTTTTGTTCAAAATTCTCTGACAATTGCTGGATGTAACATCAACCTGAAGAAATTTAGACAGTTCAAAGGTCAAAACACTGTGCTTGCTGTCCTGAATAATGCATTATCCCTGAATTTTAGACTGTACAAAGGGAGGACACAGCCTGCATTGGTTCCAAAGGTAATTGAAACTATAATGGAGAGGTTCCTGACCTGAATAATTCATAGTATAATAACAATGTCTCATCTTGGAATCTCAGGTCATAAATATTCTTTTGATATTTCTAGAATTATGGTACATGTCAATGAGATGAATGGTTTGCAAGGGTATTTAGAGGAGTACTGCTCTCTGCAACTCATTCTAGCATTATAATTGCCAATAATAAGCTTTGGTGAACGACCCCTTTGTCATAATACTAGCACATTGGACAAATACTTGGATTATTAAAAAAAATATTATATTTCTGTTGAATATACCTGTAAGTAAAAACCTTATATTTTCTATGGTTTTGGAGGATTTCATTGATTGTAAAAGAGATATATTCCAGTACAGAGGAAAATTGAACACTTTTGACCCAACTGGTATTTTTTAATTAAAAAAAATTGTAATAAAAATCAAAGACAGGTCTGGTCAGTCATTCAATAGAAACTATCACCTGACCAATGTCTTCTGGTAGCATGCCATGCTGGGGGTGATCAATCAAAAAATTTAAAAAAGTTACTTCTTTCATATTTTGTTGGGGCAGTGATCACTGAAAATTTAAGTTTTCCAAAAAGAGTGAGAACACTGCAGAACACAAACTAAAGGATCAATTTACCATAAACTAGCATTGTAAATTTAACTCCAAGTAAAAACCTATCTTAGGAGGGAATTCAGAAAGAAAAACAAAAAACTTTTTTTTCTAAACATGATAAAGAGTAAATGTTTCATTTTTCATCTGTGTAGCTCTTTTGTTGTGGTATGTACATGTGACACATACATAATTAGCCGGAGCAACTTAGAAACTGGAGAAACCTATGTTGATGGTGATGGTTCCTAAAAGAAATCCAGATTATAAGATGAACGGTTAATATTCAGAGATCTACTGCTCTCTACAACACATCCAAGCTTCAGCAGACAGTAAACAGCCTCCCAGTCATAATACCAGTGCATTGTAAGCAGTGCAAAATTTGCATAGTTTTTTTTACATGCATCAAGACATCTCTACAAGACACTTTTTGGTCTGTTGGTCTGTCATTTGGCCCCAGTTATATTAAGCAACAAATTAGAAGGAAAGAAGAGGTGTGATGTCATTAAAAGGTGTAACATCTATTTTGATCAATGATTTTTTACCAGCTGCTAATGATGTTATAAGGAAGTATCCAAGGCCTGTATAAAAGTTAAAAAAACGCCAAAAATTTCTATTTATGATACTTATTAAAAGCAATACTTGCAGAATATCTCCATGTCACAATATTTTACAAGTATGAGAATCAATTGACTAAAAGTATTATTTTCATATAAGGTAAGCAACAATAAGGAATTTAGATTATTAATACCTTGTGAACCAAATCCATTATTAAGTAATATCGCTTGGTATAGATTACATTGAATCAGTTGTTTGAAGTGAATCACCGGAAGTAAGCTGTCTAAAATCAGCCTGTACAACCCGTCCAATAACTGCCTATACTTAGCATCATGAGGAAGCCCCTTATTCATAAGACCAGTGCATTAGAAGCAGCGTACTATTTTCATCATCATTACTTTTTTAAAATTAAATGTCTGACTTACATACTGATAGATTGGTTATGTAAAGAAAGTTTTGATCAATTTATAATTAAAGAGACAAGTGGATTCTTTTTGTTTTAAAATTCAGATCGGCATACTGTTGAAGCAGCCTCAAGAATTTGAGATTCCCAAAAAAGAATTGCTGGTCATTATATTGATAAGCTACAAAACTTCTTTTTTTAGAAACAGTCAACCGAAAATTGTCAACATACGTTTCTTCAGTTTTGAAGTAATTCTACTTGGCTGGCTATCTATCAACATATAGGCCATACCAATGGAGCTAGAGGACCGAAAATTTCAACATTTACACCTTATCATATCTTGGAATATTTTTCTTTAAATTACCCCCCAAAATGGATTTTTAGTGTGGTTTCAATGTGCAATGTAAGTTTGTGATAATTTGGCTCTTTAGTTTGTATTGGGCTGTGATATAGCATAATTACTGGAAAGAGCCCAGCTTCATTAGAATATCAGGGCACAAAGCAAATGAGTGACTAAAAAGCTTGTCAGACAAGGCATACTACTTTTCTAGTTTGAATCAAGGTTTCCAAACTTTTTAGACCATGGACCCTTAGATATTTATTAAAAATGAATAAATTGATGAATAATAGAGAAGTAGATTTGTGGTTTCCACTTACATCAGTGAGGGGAAACTGCACACCACACCCTGATTTCCTGTGAAGTTTTTGATACTTGAGTGCAAAGGCATATTTGAACCTGTCAATTTTATGCTGTTTTGCACAAATTTTGATAGGCACTTGTACCCTTGCCTCCCTGGCTTGTACGCCAATGCTGAAGTGACAACTTCCAGTTCTCTTTTAGCAGGTATAAAGAATATCGGGCTCTTTTGTGGAGTTATCACCAAGGAGAGGGTAGCACAAAGATGTTGGAGACAAAGGATTTTGCTTTCACGTGGCTTTGTGTTAGTGGCGACATCACTGGAAATGTTGAAGGAGGAAGGGAGATGTACGAAGAGAATGTACACTAACTATGAACGTGGGTGTGGACATGAAACAAAGTAAAAAGACATACACAGTTATTTAAATGGACTAATAAGAAGTACATTTAATATAGGAACATTAGTGACAAATAAATGAAAACGGAATACATATAATGATAATGATAATACGATTGATTATGTAAAAAGTAGAGAAAATAAGAGAGAGCTTTCAAGTAATAGGTGGGAGCTTTTGTTGTCACAATTGTTCAGTCCTTGAAGTCAAAGCAGAGATATCTGGACTGCTTTTGAATTCATAAGGTTTGGTGCTTACCAAGGAATCGTTATGGAGACCGGGTTCAGTGTGTATGCTAAACTGCCAAGTTGCGTCTGCAACTTGAACGCCAGTCTGTGATGCTGGAAAACACACAACAGACAGATTATTGTAAGGCAGAGGACACATTGAGTTTAATCCATGGATGCTTCCCAAAGTAAGGAGAATTAAGGAGACAGATCATCATGATCATTGTGTAGAGAAAAGCATTGCCATTTCATTCATGAGAGTTAGAGTTGTAGACATGTTTGGAGCACATGGTGAGGACACGCTTGAGTAGCTGTGTAGCTGTGCGTATTTGAGATGCTTCAACATTGGTGAACCGAAATGGGCAAAGTAAGTTCAGTGATTAGTCATGGTGGAAAAATGGTCAAGTTTGGATCGTCCGGGAGGCCAGCAAAAAGATACTGATACAGGGGGTGATATCAAGCACTATGAAAATCCCTAGTTCAAATCAACCTTTCCTCATGACAGGAAAGAAAAGAACTGAACTCTAAGAATCAATAATTTCTGTGCCAGGTTAAGGCATAAGTTTTTGTAGCCATGACCCAGGAGCCTCTACTAGCCTGAAAGGTCTCCAGAGATTGAGTGAAAAGTTATTTCAGTTCATGAAAGATTTCCATTTGGATGCTTTATATAGTTAAGAATCTTCATTTTGGAAATTCTTCTGTTTGTGCACATTTGAAAAATAACTTTTCTACCTGTTTTTAATTGTCTCATTTGAAGAAAAATCTTTTGATGTTTGCACTAATTAAGTCCTTTTAAGGCAGTGATTAACATCCTTAATGGCTTCCTATGCTCATTATCTGATCCTTTGATAGGAATTTCACTAATGAAGTCAGAAGAGTTTTGTATATATATATATATATATATATATAAAGATATGTAGAGAGAGAGAGAGAGAGAGAGAGAATTGCAAGCTCTACACTTCTGTGCTTTTAAGGTGTTGAACATTAAGAGAATTTTTCTCTTAAAAAATTCATACAGTTCCAAAGCATCTACAATGTCATGTTATGTTATTTTCTGACTACTGTTTACGCACTATGTTCCAAGTTTCTCATGTTATACACAGAATTTAATTACATTACTATCATTTAAATTTGGATATAAAAGTTTTATCTCTGATAACTTGTGGGCATCATAAATTGTTTATGCATATATATATATATATATATATATATATATATATATATATATATATATACATATATTTCAATAGGAAAATAGGTAAATAAATTCTGCAAGAAAAGTTGAAAAAATTCAAGAGAAAAGTGTGAAGGAAAGCCAAATTTTTAGTTATGGTTTCATGGTATAACAGATTTTAATAAGCCTTTTGTACATGTGTTAAGAATGCTGATTTCGTTTCTGGTCACTTTTTTCAACTGTCCAGAAATAGAATCACATTATCGCTCTGAAGATATGTATGGAACCGGTCAAGCTTGTTAAAAACTGTTATACCTCAAGACCATAACTAAAAATTTAGCTTTCCTTTTTGGTACTTGAAAAAAAAAAAAAAAAAAAAAAATATATATATATATATATATATATATATATATATATATATATATATATATATATGAGTGTTCATTGTTAAATGATGTCTCATAATCTTTTATCTCAAATAATTACTGAAATAGTAAGTTAAAAAATGCTGAGGAAGGAAAAGGAAGAAAATATAAAAGAAATGTTGCAAAGAGAAGATAATAGAAAAACTAAAACAATTCCAAAATGGAAAAAGAAAAGAAATTTCAGAGTCAATTCAAAATTCAATTAGACGAGAAGACAATGCAAAATGTCCGTTTGTATAAAAGAAATTCTTTTGAAAATGTCAAGGGAAACTGATTTGGAGGTAATAGGTTTAGGAGAAAAGGAAAAAAAATGCATAAGAAATTAGAGAGTGCCAAGAGAGTGCATGCCTTGGCCAATGTCATTTACTTACTAGAAATATATTAAAAAAAACAGGGAGAGGATGTAATTATTGCAATATGTACAAATGTTGAGTTACTTCCCTTGAAATTATCTCTAACCTTTTTGTTAACTGTTCATTTCTAAATCCTTTTTCCTGCATACTACTTCTACTGATACTACTACTACTCTGATAATAATAATAATAATACAGATACTACCACTACTACTACTAGTAGTAATAACACTACTACTACTATCATCACCACCACCAACACCACCACCATGCTCAACACCATTTGGTTTACAAAGGTTTTCAAAGGAATGCTGTTTTGTAAACAGCTTAATCTGGTGCATGGCCAGAATGGCCGGGCACCCTACTGCAGATCAAATTCACTGCATTAGCCATGGTTTGTAGAATTCTATAGAACCCATAAAAGAAGAAGAAATCAAGTGGAAAATCACCCTAAAATAGCAAGCCTTGGCAGGTAAGCTCAACCTTCAAAAACGAGACGATCCCAATAATCATAAAATGAAGAGTATACAACCAATGCATATTCCCGATAATCACTTATGGAAACCTAACCAACAGACAGACCCACAAACTGAGAAGCACGCAGTGTGTGCATGAGAGAATCATGCTCAACCTCATATGGAGAGATCACAAGACAGCACAATATATCAGGAAGAAAACAGGAGTCCAAGACATCATAGAATCTATTAGAAAACTTAAATGACTATGGGCTAGTTATGTTGCGAGAATGGCAGACATCCAATGGGGATCCCGACCTACAATATGGATCCCTAGAGATCACATGCAAAACTGAGGCTGACACAATACAAGATGGAGAGTTGGACAAGACAAATTCAGAAAATACTGGCCCATGATAGAGAAATGTGGCAGATCTTGGGGAAGGTCAATGTCCAACAATGGACATCAAAAGAATGATGATGATGATGATGATGTCGATGATGATGATGATGATGATGATGATAAACTAGTTTGTTAACCATCAATCAACAGTAGCTGTCTTCAGTAGATACAATATTCATCTGATCATTAATAGATTTTCCGACCATCTCCGTTTATACCAAACACTTTCAATCGAACAATTTGAATTAAAAAGAAATATGGAAAAAAAAATTAGACCATCAACTCGAAGTACTTCCTCCTCCAGAAAAGTTGAGTTTGAAAGAGTTAAACATGGACCATGCCCTATTTGCAAAGATCTAAAACAAATTAAATCGAAAAAGATTTTTAAAAAATGGGAAATACTCAATCAAAGCATTTCTTCCTCTGGAAAAGATAAAAAGACAATTTGCATTACAAGGGAAATTTCGAATCTATATCAATACAAGCTGCAATTACCTTACTAAAAGCAGTGGTGGTGGTAAAATGAAATTGCCTTGATGAAAATAATACATCTAAGGTTTGAATCATGAATTTATGATTTAGAATAAAAAGTCACTTGATGGGGTGATCAATTATAAATTTTGAAAAAGGGGTTATCAATACATAAGTTATGTTTCTTTTTTGGGGTGGGGCTATGATCATGAAAAAGTACAAATTTTCAAATGCTGTTCGAAAAAAATAAATTTGGCATGAACATTCATTGGGAATTGAACACCAATAAAAACCTGGAGGGGGGGGGGATTTGCAAAAAAAAAAAGAAACTACTTTCCGTACTCATTGTAGGCAGTGTGGGTGCAAAATTTCATGTTTCTGCTCTGAAAGGTTAGGGATGAGGGAAGTCGGCATATATCATATACATATGAATGTTAGAACACATGAATAACCTAAGCAACAGCGATTGACCTAGTCTGTTGTGAGTAGTGGTGATTAATAGCAGCAGAGGCTTTAAAAAGAAAAATATGGACCTTTAGCAAAAGTCTAAAACAAATTGAATTGAAAAATATCAAGGAAAATGCAAGGGGAAAGTTGGAATTTTCAGCCCTTAGATGAGGTTTTTGTTTGTCAACCATTTTGTTCAGTGACTTGGTCGTTAGAATGGAACCTGGTTGTTCAGTGGAAACGCTATATTTACTAACCTGAACAATGTCTTGCACAATGGTGTTAAATTCAGGATTGAAATAAATACCGCAGCCAACAAAGCTGTATAGAGGCTGTGTATTCATCCACGTTTGTCTGTTTGTCCATGCAATATATCCAAAAGTTCTTAATGAATTTCAGATAATTTTTTGTGCTTTCTAGCTGTACTAGTGAATGATTTATAAGGAAATGAGGAATAAAGAAGGGATGACTTTAAAAAAAAAAGCAAAAGAGAAAATGAATAAGAGAAAAAAGAAACTGAGGGAGAAAAATGCATTAGTTGTAGAACGGATTATATCACTGAAAATGAGAAAAAAAACTAAAGGTGTCAAAAAAACAAAATGAACGGAAAAAATCCAGGTTTTGTTAGTCACTCAATAGAAACTGTCTTGTGACCAATGTTTTTTGGCAGCATGCCCTCTTGAGGGTGATCCATTGAAAAATTGGGTACTGACCACAAAAGGTCCCAATTTTCAAAAAGACAAGAAGGAGCACAAAGTAAAGGACCAATTTAGCATAAACTTATATTGTGAATTGGACCCTTCATTTAAAGACATAAGGAAGGGATGAAAGAAATTTTTTTGTAGACATAAGGTTATTCTAAAAATTTTCAGCCCTCTATCTCCTTTGGTGCAACCTACATATGTGATACATACACATATAGCCAGCCAGGGCAGCTCAAAAACTGAAGGAACCTATATTGTCAGTTTTGGTGACAGTTTTGTTTGACAGTTTCTAACTAATAAGAGGAGAAAAAGAAAAAAGGAAAGAGAAGAAAAGCAAATGATAGAAAAAAAGTTGAGTGAAAACGAAGTCGAGAAGAAAAAGTCTTGAAGATGGTCTGAGGAAATGGATATAAGATAAAGAAGTGCAAAAAGCTGGAAGGTAAGAAAGAAAGTTACAGGAATCAGAAATGGTTCGTTCATCAGTTGAAAGCCTTGGAGGCTTCAAGTGTGTCACTTGTACAAAGAAAACTCTCTTTGATTCTCTCGGATGCCATGTATGGAAATAATTGAAAGAGCAGTTTTCAGATACTGTAACACCTTTGTTAGCACTCTGGATACGTTCTTGGAAAATGCAGCACTAAATGGAACTGTGCTATACCAGAAGTCAGTTAAGATATATGATGCTTTTATCGAGCCCCAATAAGATGGAATGGATTAGTGTTCTGTATCTAATCTGGTTGCTGCTTTCTAGAGCTGGTGATATATCACTAGGTGTCAATGTATATTACGGAATAAATTATTGTGCATTTTTAGGTGTAAGTGTTGATTTTCATTCACATAGCGCAATAACAAAAATGTACAGTATGCTTTATTTCCAGTTCACACAGCTTACTAAAGGCCTTAACTGACAGTCTGAGTAGATGCAAGGGGAATTAACTAAAAATTCTGATGAAAAAAATATTAGTTAAAAATCGATAATGGTTCAGTTCAAAATTATTCTGAATTTTTAATCAGGTGATATTAACTAGCAAAATGATTAATTTTGTTTTTATGAGAAAGATTTGTGAAAGGAAAGCTCCATGCACAACTCAAGTAGTCGAGTGAAATTCAATACAGGTATACTTTGATTTGTGGGGTTAATTTGTTCCAAAATCTTCCATATTGTTCTCTACGAGGTCTTATGATTTAATGTCTTTTTTCAGCTTACATTGTACAATAATGCTATTACCGTATTACATCAAATATAGAATTATTCAAAGTACCACTGTACTGAAATCAATGACTTGGCAGATATTGGTTTAATCATTTTTTTCTTAGATTTATCATTTAATAATAGACTGTAGACAGGGACAAAAAAAAAAGAGACTGTATTTGTCCAATAAGTAAAAAAGAATTGCTGTAAAAAGCTTTTTGATTCTTGGTTAGAAAAATTGTTTTTTCTCAATAGTGCCAAACCAACAATTGGAACAGGAACATTATTCCAAAGGAGAACATTGTTCCAACTTTATCAAAATCCAGTGAATTCTGCAAGTATATTACTGCTAACTGTAGACAATAAAGTGATAAAAAAAGGAAGATTCATTTATATATCTTGAACAACTATTGACAGAGGATGGTAAGTCTTACGCCATATATCAACAGCAGGGGGAATTTTCAGCAATATAAAGTCAACAATAACAAATAAGAACATCAATCTTGAATCAGGAAAAATAATTTCAAATGCTATATATGTATGAAATATCTTAAACTATAGAGTAGAAACATGGATTGTGAGAATAGCCCTTGGAAAATGTATGAAAGCATATGAGTCATGGTTGTACAGAAAAAAAATGTTGAAACTCATGGACCAAAAAAAACACGCAAAGAAGTACTTCAAAGAATGACAAAAAAAACCCAGGTCAACTTTTTCAGAGAATTTCAGGGAGACATTTCGGACATCTGAAGAGTGTATAACATCTACAGAACACTACTAGAAGGCTATATTGAAACAGAGAGAAATAGAGGTCGCCCAAGAGAATAGACAGTATAAATGAGCAGTAAAAACAGTAATGAATGGAAGAAGTGAAGAACTACTGTGTGATCCAACACCAAAAGACATGGAACCGGAAGGGGAAGAATCGCTGCTATCCATGATAGAACAATTTTTTATCTAGTTTGGAAAATACCGCTCTTTGTCAGAGTGAGATTCAATAAGAACATCAATCCATGGATTATTCAAACTATGTTTTATTGCTTTCTCCAAGCGTACATCACATCTGATCACTCTTGTCCGTTACCTTTCCGACTTTCTGACAAAAATATTTCACAGATCAAAATCTACAAAGTGTCTAACTCAAACAAGAAAATTTGCAATTTACCTGCATATCTACAGTCTCAGATTTTTTTGAAAATTAGTTACCAGAGTGTAACATTTTTGTTGTACAATATCCAAATGGAATTCACTTGGATGTAATCAGAAGGCTAAAGGTCTTGCTGATGAGGTGCTCTGATAAATAGATCCACTTATGGTTGTCTGGTTATCCAGAGATGAAAGTCAGAAATAATACTATGTATTTGACCCTAAATTTTTTACTTTGGTTTTACCCATTTACTGTAGAAGCTGGCAAGTGTAATAGTTATCCATTGCAAGATAAAAGCCCTTTTTCATTGCAAGATAATCTACAGCAAGTAATTCATTGCCAGTTAAAAGTCCTGACTCTCAGATAGGACTAGAGTTTTATTGAGTTTTCCATAGAAATGTAATGACTTGAATTTCAGTCATTTGCAGTTAATAGCTTAAACAAGATACATGAGAAAGTGATAATGTCATAAGATAATGATGTGATAGTTGTTGAGGTGCTCCAATGAATAGATCCACTTATGGTTGTCTGGTGATCCAGAGATGAAGATCATTACGGAAGTTATACTGGGGCCTTGACACTGACACTAAACTTTTCACTTTGGTTGAAACAAGATATTTGAGAAAGTGATAAGTTAATGATATGATGTGACAGTTGTTATTGTGTTGAGATGCCATGTCAGTGATAGGAACTGGAGAAGTGAAAAGTCTTGTATCTGAATGAATGTGTGCTGAGAGAGTATCAATTTCCTATTCTATATTTCTATCCTATTAATTATCAATTGACTGCTTAGTAAGAGTAGATAACTCTTTCATTGCCATGATTAATTCCCATAAACAGAGTTTTATAGCACTTACTGATACCACTTTGGGTGCTGGTCGTCTTCAAGTCTATTTTCCGTATTGCAAATGAACCATGTGATATGTGCAGTGCAAGGAGAGATGCCATAACCAGGGCAAGGGCATTTAAAAGTAGTATAGTGTTGGCCTAACAGATAAGCTACTTGCCAGGCTACCTCCAGGTAGAATGTTTTAATCATGACCGAGCTTCATTAATTCCATATATCTGTTTGCTTTAGCGTGATCATCATCATCAGTCTTTTAATGTCCGTGATTGGACATAGACTTTCCCTGGGATCTGCAACATTTCTCTATCATGGGTGTTGCAAAGTCAGTATTTTCTGAATTTCTCTATTTCATCTCTCCATCTACTATTTAGCATGATAGGAACCAACAAATGAGCAATTAAGTGATTATGACTTTTATATAATGGGATTTTTGCAGGTAACAAACTGCACCCCTCCACTATGGTTGTCAAAGCTACTTGAAAACAGGAGTATCAATTGCTACGTCTGAGGGGGGGTGCAGTCAGTGCATTACGATGAGGCTAGAGGCTCAAAGGAGGATCCAAGAGTTTTTTGAGTAGAACTGCGTATCGAAAATTCTAAGTTGATACAGTATGTTCATTAGTGAAAAGGTTGACTGCGAGTGAACATAGTATTGCAGCCTGGAAGGGTTATAGCAGAGGAAAAGAGGATGGCTAAAGAATGAGGATATTTGTGCAGTGTGTATGTAGCAGTGATGAAATTTACACTAAGAAAATTCCTCTTGGAGGTGCAGGCTTCATAAACTTATGTAAGCTCCAATGGTTAGCCCTGTACTTCTCAAACTATTCCAGTATCATTCACCTTTGAGTCTTTTTCACAAAAGTTTATCAATCCATAACTAAATTTTCTTTTTAATAATTCTCATCTTATGCCTTGAGTTTAAATTTATACCTAATTCATTATTCTCATGAGATCTCCTCTAAAAGGTTATGCTAAAGTCTATTTGGAAATGTCCTGCATCTTTAGATTAGAAAAAATTAGAGAAAAAATATCAAATTTCCAGTTTCACTACCATTAAAAAGACTTACTGACCACTTTGATGGTAATGCCTGTTTTGAGTACAGAAGAACAGGTCTGGGTCGTCACTCAATAAAAACTGTCATGTGACCAACATCTTTTGGCTGCATGCCATGTTGGGGCTGATCAATTTAAAAATTGGAAAAAGGATGATCAATGAATAAGTTACTTCTCTTGAATTTTTGAAAAACAGGCGTGAATGCTGTCGGACACAAAATGAGGGATCAACTTAGCAAAAACTTACATTGAAAATTGAACCCTCAATTAAAAACTATATAGATAGATATAAAGATAGTCAGACTTGACTGGAAAATGAAGAGTTTTAATAACAATTCCATAATTTGAATAAATTGAGTCATGTTCCCTACATTCACCCATCTGGTTTCATTCTCTTTCAAGATATTTTCATTCACCTTTGGGTGAACCATACGCCAGTTTAAGAAGCATTGGTTTAGCCCATATGTCCAATAATGTAAAGTTTATAAATTGCTTCAAAATTTGGTTAAATCAAATCTGGAGAAATATGCAGGTAATTGGATCAGCCTATATTGAATACAATCAATATGAGAAATTTTATATTGGGCTTTGTGTTGTCAATGTTTCTCAAGTCTGGTCAACTGTAATAATATTGGCCTCTGCAGAAAAATGATGGATGGAAGGGAAAAAAAATCAAGAAAAGTGGAGAGAAATAGGAGGTAATTTCAGAGTGATGGTTCACGTGTTAATCTTGCAGACTTGGTTGCCAGATTGGGTAACAATAGGAAATAATGGAAGATTTATAGCAAACTTACCCTACATGGACTTGTTAGATTCCCAAATTTGGTGCTATTCAAACGCCTGTGTTGGGTAAGTCACAAAGATGAATCTTTGAATACCTCCCCAATGCGGCAAATCTGCCTGAAGAACATGTGTCAATGTAATAAGTTCAGACTTCAAAATTCTGCTCCACAAATGTATCATTATATATATATATATATACATATATATATATATTTTTATATGTAATGAGCCATGTCTGTCACATTATCAGTCATTAGGTTTATAACTACAACAGAGCGATGGTTCACAAGCTAATCTTGCAATCCATGTGACATTGTAGTGAGTTGTGCTTCACTAGCATGGTCATTTGCCTGACTAATCTAAGCTTAGTAAATATTTCTTATGATGCCTAATTGTCTTGCAAGAGTTAGCAAGCTCATCTCAGAGAGCATTACAAAGGTACTAAGTTTGATTCTCACCATTTGCTCCACACATGTGGTCTTACACCAATCTGAGCTAAGCTTACTAAAAATCAATATACTTCTGACCTTGTCCATACTCAGTTAGGCTTGGTAAATATCTGTTATAATTTTATGCCTTCTCAGTAGGATAGGTAATCATGTATTTTCTATCTGCTTGAGCCCAGGTTTTGAAATATTGATTATTTAACAGACAGACTTTCCCCTCTTAGCAGCTTAGTGCAATATCACAGTTCCAAGAAATATCTAATTTAATTTGACCTCATACCATACTAAGCTAAGCTAAACTTAATAAGTATTATAATCCACAGGGGAGATAACTGCTAGTGCTAGAGAATGAAGAATCATGACACAGTTATTGAATAACTTATATAATGCACAGTGTGTGTTGGTTGGTTGCTTGGTTGATCTGTCTGTCAAGGAGAAAAGGGAGTATGACGTTTTGATTCAAATTGCCCCACGTTCTACTTCCTTCCTTCCCCCTCTCCAGCCAGCCACGGCTGCACACCAGCACAGCCATCCCAACCCACCCAATGTAAAAGGTGGAAATGGGACAGACAAGAGTTCTTAAAAGACAAGCATGGCAAGCCTTGACACTCCGATTGTAGATGAAGGAACAGGGAGAGGCATGACTCCTTTAAATAGAATAATTTCTCTGTTGAAAAGTGAAACAACTGATGATTTATCCTCTACAATTGATAAAATAATCATCATTTTTGATGACATGGTTACTAGTCAGTAGATATGAATTTACTCCTATTTTGCTTCTCTGGTCTCATCTTAAAATGACAAAATCACAAATAATCTCTCAAATGATACAAAAAGAAGACATTGTTCATCTAAAAAGGAAATGTTATATCTATGTCAACATTGTTCAAGATTTTTATGCAGAATGATTGAGAATAAAGAGTTATCAGAGCATCTTTCATTTTCTTTATGCCAAACAGGACTGACTTCTATTTGACTACCACAAAAATCATCCAACTTTTTCAGCAAGCATTTCTTGGTTGAACTCTCCTCTATTCAGAGTTATAAAAGGCCTTCATCTCTTTCATGGCCACCATAGAATTCAAAATTCTAGGAAATTTCTTTGTTCCATTGCTTCTGACATTTTTGTGTCACTAAGATGTAAGGTGATAATACAATCATAAACCAATCAAATAACTTTCCTAGTAATCATATTTCAAGATGAATGTCATTTCAGCTCAATAATTGAATAGAATAGAATAGAAGCAGGGGGCAGGTATGCCAGTCAGCATGGGCCAACAATTTTGAGGTAGCCTACTTCATGTAGTGGAGGCAAAATAGAGACCCTTTGCTAAAGAATACCGATATTGTAAATAGAATCAAAGGTGGTGCTACATCTTAGCATCTAATATGAATATTTTAAAGATTTAAAAAAGATTAATACAGATAAAATATATATAAATAAATGCAGATAACTGAAAGCAACTCAGGTTCCAATTTTATTATATGTATTTCAAAGTTCAGGTTCTTGGCTTTAACAGCAGATGAATGATATCACTGAGTAGTTTCAATTCTCAGAGATATAAGATACATTCATCAGTATCAATAGCGTCATTTGTTGAACATAGACCTTCCTCAAGATTTGCCAGACCTCTCTATTATTGGTGTCTCAGAGCCAATACTTTCTCCACTTGTTAAGTTCATAACACCATCTTATTTTTGCTGGCCACAGTTTTAAAATGCAAAAGAATACGCTCACCTTTGTATTTGTATAAATCCAATGTTGAAATATACCACTTCAACCAGCGTAGTTTTCCATCGTCTTTGGTTTCCTGATCTTATTCTTTATTCAAATTTTTTTTTGCAAATCCATGAATGAATGATATTTATTTGGATGATATCCTATCTGTTCTCATTTAAATGTTTTCATTTCAACTCATGTTCTGAAAATATTCTACCAAATCTGTAATTAATTGTAATTAAATGATGCAACTATAATCTTTTAGCCTTACTCCAGTCCCATCCCTTGCTGAAGAGCCAGAAACCGACAGAACCTACTGGAATAGCATTGCAAGCATTAACTTAACATGCAAGCAAGGTCAAATAGCTTTATGCAGGAAGTTATAAACACTTAGCCAAGTTACATGAGTTAAATTAATTAGTCAATTATTAGCTTTGTTGTCTAGTGCTGAATTTTGTGTTTGATCCATTTTCTTTTGCACTCTCTCTTCGGTTAGCAGTATGTACATCATGTACATACTCAGCATGTATGTGTATATACCTATATATAAATCATATGTATTCAGCACTGATTATCAAATAAAATCAATTTAATGAGTCGTTCAAAATAAGGCTTACTTTTCCCATCTGGTCTCTCACCTCTGGTCTCTTGCCTATCACTAGCTTTGCACAGGCAGGTTTAAAAACAGCAAAATGTAAAACTTTGCAAATACTTGACTTATTTTCCTGAATTTACTTTTCTTATACACTTGATATATACTGATTTACTTGGACAAGTGTCCTCATCTTAGTAGTTATAGTCCCAATGCTTTGGTCTTTGTATGCTCTGGTCTCCATCAATTGTCTGTCATAGTTGATAACTGTCTGGGAATTTCAAACCAAACCCTTTAATCTACAGTGGTAGAGTCCTTTCATTCCACTGTCCATGCTAGAGAACATCTCACATCAGTTATTTCTCCCTATTTAAATCATCCTTGCTATGTTTATCTACCTCTTCCATAGAACCACAATACAGAATTTTTCTTTTGCATCATCCACCCAGGAATTTAACTCCCACGACTAATCACTGGATGCTCTTTGCTATCGCTTTTATTTCCACAGCCATATGTGCCATACAACAATCTGGTGGTTGAAACCTGGAGTCTCCAACCTCAAGTCATTTGTCTGCCTTTTCCACAGAACAAGTGTACATGACTTTTGCAACCTGTAGTGTAATCAAGAAGGGGAATTTCAGAGTCTTGAGCTATCTGTCCCAGACCCAAGCAAAGTTGGCAAGTGTCCAAGGCTAGATTTGAAACGTATTAAACATATTTGCATAAAAGTATTCGGCATAACCAGTTAGCAAAAAGTAAAAAGAAGAATGCATAAAATGCAAAGAACAACTAAATAACCAAGCTAAAAATGAAACAATTTAAAACTCAATAATGTAAATTTATCAACAAGCATCAAAACTGCTGTCAAAACTATGTTTTTTGAAATTTAATAAAGTCGTGACACGAGTTGGATAAAGTTATCTGCATTCATTTGTCCATTAATTATATGTATAACTCTTTCATGAATCTTCTTAAAAATTCTAATAATGTGGGCTAAAGAGTTCCCCCTTGAATCTCTTTAAAATATCAATATTCTCTCCTGAGAGTGCCCCTTTTGCCTATTCTACAGGGAGTAGGCTCCTTCAATATCATGAGCTCATGTCAACTGGCCTACTTAGACCACGCCCTCTGATCTGGCATTACCCCAACAGAATGATAAAAAAAAAATCAGTCATGATAAATAGTGGGAGGTATTGTCAAACTATAGTTCAAAGTTTCAAGCTGATTTTTTCTTCCCATAGTAATGCCAACAAGATAAGTAAAACTGACATGGCCCTATAGTCATTTGAAATCATGACCAAATGGTTGCCAGTGGACTGTCTTACTGACTGAGTTAAATTGACAAGTCTTAGATATTAACAAAATTCAGCATAAACAGGCTTATTTCATTCTAATATCTAAATAAATACATTTTTACAAAATAGAATATCCTTACAATTTTTTACTTATTAGATGTACAATACAAAATTTGCAGTGATTATCTCCAGTCAGAATAGAGACAGAAATGGAGTTTGACCCTGAAGCAGCCAGTCTCATTTTTACTCCTTCTCTTATCTCAAAGAATTGACTACTTAGTAGGAATTATTCAAGTTTCATGAAGACAAATTATGAAATAGGAAAACCAGAAAGACTTCTCTGCTCAGGTCATATCCAAATATTATGAGAAATATTTAACTGGTTTTTTGTAAGTGTTTTCCAACTGATGAAAATTCAAGAAAAAAAATACAGAAAAATACACTCGGAATTTAAACATACCATATTTCCCAGCATTGTGGATGCTCTTGGCCCCAAGGACACACCCCAATTTTGACTGGCAATATTTTGAAAGAAAAAGTGGAAACCTATTATTTTATCACAGAATAACTGAACGAAA
Organism: Thysanoteuthis rhombus; assembly: GCA_963457665.1. Classification (NCBI taxonomy): domain Eukaryota; kingdom Metazoa; phylum Mollusca; class Cephalopoda; order Oegopsida; family Thysanoteuthidae; genus Thysanoteuthis; species Thysanoteuthis major. The sequence continues at coordinate 50,451,454 of OY735211.1, forward strand.
CCAAAAGAGATGGTAGGTGTTATAGTTTTGTTATTATAAGATTTACTGTGAACCCTTTTAACATATTGTAATTTTTCTTCTTTTGTCACCTAACAATGTTCCCTTAAAGTCAAGGTCTCAAAACATCTAAATTACGACTAGTTCATCGACTTCTCTTTTTTTGTGATTGAATATTTTCTATTCTTCAGTATACCTTTGTTTATTTATTATTTTATAAACTATTTAAGATTTATCCACAGGAGTCAATATTGCTGTCTAGCAGGTAAAAACAAAGATACAAAAGAACTGCATATAAGAGCGACTGGATATTTTCCTCATAAAACAAAGATCGATCACTTCCTAAATCAACTTTATTTACATGGACTCATCATCTTCAATGGACCCAGTGTACTTCTTGCTCCCATACATAAATATATTTTTTATCCTTAAAAGAATAAATCAAGTGGAGAATCACTCTAGGTTGGCAGGCTTTTAGAAGAGCAAGCTCAATCTTCCAGAACAAGAAAATCCCATTTGTCCTAAAAAGAAGGGTATACAACCAATGCCTCCTCCCAATAGTCACCTATGAAGCTAAAACATACAAGTTGACAAAAAGATTGACATTTAAACTGAAAATCATGCAATGTGCACAGGAAAGAATCATGCTCAACATCATATAGATAGATAACAAAAAAGCACAGAATATTAGAGAAAAATCAGGAGTCAGAGATATCAAACTCATTTTATTGATTGCATGAAAGTGAACCCTTTAAATCTGCTATTTCTTACTTAACTGTATTCAGTATAACCTCCTTCTTATGATCTGATCAGTTATCTGACCAATAAATTATCTGAAAAAAAATACTCCTTGCCAGTCTCGTTCGGATAATTGTCATACCACTGATTCTACGTGAATGCCTGTGAATAGATACTTTCATCTTACCAGCTGATAGAATTCAACTGACCATCAATTGAGTAACATTTTTTAACAAGCAGAAAACCCATCCTACAGGCAAGATTTTCAGCTAGCTCCAGCAAAAGACCTAAATAGGACCTTTGGCCCCAATAAGAGATTAAAACTGTTTTTTTTTTATGGTTATTTTGATTCAAAATATCTGGCTACAATGTGCCATTGCTGCTACTTAGAGCTCACAAGGTAAACAGATTTAGACTTTTGATTTTACATCAATGTATGGAAATCAGATCATAATTATCTCACGTGTGGAAACACAGTTCTTTCACAATGATTGTTTCGCGAATTTTTAAAACCCAACTTATTAAAAATGTGCCCAGATATTGTATGAATTATAGAAGGTTGAAATTAGGCTCAAAGAAGATCAATAAACCATAATCTGGAATGGTGCGATAAAGTCAGGCATTGTCAAGCATATGGAAAGGGGAGAGAGCTAACTGACCTGTCTTAATTAAGTCATAATAATAGACACGTTCGGTTTGTCACTCAATAGAAGCTGTCACATAACTAACATCCTTTACCATGTTGGGGGTAATCAATTAATTATTTTTTGGAAGGTGTGATCAATGAATAAGTTTCTTCTCTTGCATTTTGTTGGGTAGTGATCACTAAAAAAGTCCTAATTTAAAAAACAAAACAAGTATGAATGCTGCCAGACACAAACTAAGGGAAAGATTTAGCATAAACTTCCCTTGTGTATCAAGCCCACGACTAAAAATCTGTTTCTGGGGGGGAATTTTCAAATGATTAGATTTTCAGCCCTGAAGCTCCATTGTGAGATACATATGTAGCCAGCCAGACCAACTTGAAAACCTTTGTTGATGTTGACTGTTTCCATCAATGGTTTCCCAAAAAAACTATAAAGATCTCATGGAACTGGAACCTTTCTATTTCCTACGGGTGGACACAGAAGATTAGCATTGACCCATTCTACCAGATGAGTTACTCAGTTGAGGAAGGCTGAAGAACACAGTAGCTGATACATAGTGATAAAAAGAACAATGATTGTGAAATAAAGGAAATCTTTCAAGACAACCATATAGATTTTTGACAAGTATTTTCTTCTATCTTGAATTTTTTTGTATCTTCTTATCACAACTTACTTAGATCGTCAGTCTATGGCAGTGAGTGAATATTGCAGATCAGAAATAAAGAATAGGCGAGACTCGATTTTGTATTCCTTTTACCCTGGGAGGCTACCCATGTATGGCACTGCCCTATGGACTGAGCTACTAGAGCTCTTACAGCATCAAATCTAATCCATAAACTCATCCTTTATCCTTCGATGATTGTTTGGCATCATATTAGTAAGTGTCTTCACGTGAAGTACTTGTAGTAGTAATGATATTATTCTGATTTAAATGAATAATAAATTTGCCAACCATTGATGACTGGGAACTGTCAGACAAAACTGCCATCAAAACAGTCAAAACAGGTTTCTATTGTTTTCCAACTGATCTGGCTGGTGGTTGAGCTATACATATATATATATATATATATATATATATATATATATATATATATATATATATGTATCACATATACAGGCAGCATCAATGGATAGTGGGCTGAAAAGTTCAACAATTACTTCTTGTCATGCCCCAGAAAATGTTTCATTTGTTTTTCAAAATCTACCTGCTGCAATAAATTTTTTTGGGGGGGGTTACAATTTAAGTTTATTCTAAATTGGTTGTTAGTTTGTGCCCACTTGGTTTTTTGAAAATTCAAACTTTTTAGTGAACTAAGAAAAAGCGAGAGAAGTAATTGATTTATTGATCACCCCCATAGGACAGTTTCAATCGAGTCTCTATCCAGATAATTTTTTTCTAGTATTTTGAATCAACTTGAGTTTTTTAGTCACTTTTTATCTAGAGCTTATTCTTCATTTGTTCTATTATCAATCTGTGCTGTTTACTTATAGACTGATTGATTGGGCGGTTGTAATAAAAAGTAACTGAAATTAAGATGAAAGAGAATACTAATCATAAATTCATAATGGTTGTGCTTCATCTAATAAAAAATAGATCAGGATAATATCCTTTGAGATATTTTGGCAAACATATGGAAAAATGATCATCCCTGTGATTATAAGAATAGCAGCAGTAATTCCAGAAGATCCAAAATAAATCATTAGGTTATTGTGACCTTTTCATATGATCCTGATCCATAGTCTGTTACTTAATGAACAGACATTTGAAACTGGATAGAGTAGCTTCTCCGATACTTTTACTTAGGAATTAAATACAAAACCATTCTTTTAGCAAGATATCAAAAACGTCCCTTCCTATGACAACCTGAAACACACATGGTCAAATACTCATTGGTGCAGCCACTCCTAGCTGGTTATGCTTCTAGCCCCAGCACTTGTTGCCGCCTACTCTTTCTTTCTCTTTCCTCCTCTCTAGGATCGGTATCATTTAGCCAACCACTTGGCCGATCTGATCCAAACTATTTTTCCACCATGACCTATCCCAGTACTAACTTTGCTCAATTCAGTTCACTGATGTTGAAAACTCTAATATATGCACAGCTATGCAACCGTGTCATCACCATGTGCTCCAAACGCATATACACCTCTCACTCTCATGAATGAAATAGCAATGCTTTTTACTATCTGATAGTCACAACAATCTCTTCTAATTCTCTATACTTTGGGAAACATACATAGATAAAACTCTGCGTTCTCTGTCTTTCATGATCTGTCCATTGAGTGTCTATCAGTGTCAGAGAATAGCCCCAAAGTCACACACACGACTTGTCAGTTTTGCTCACACGCTGAGCCTCGTCTTCATATTCATTCCTAGGTATGCTCCAAGCCATATAGATTCACAAGCAGTTCAGACACCTCCGTTTTGACTCTGATGCCTGTACTATCAATGACAACAAAGCTCCCACATTTTGTTATCTCTTCTCATCTCTTTACAAATCGATCATATCAATGTTATCATTACATGTACTTCATTTCCATTCATTATTTGTCATTAATGTTCTTGTACTAAATGTATGTTTTATTTGTCCATCCAAGTACTTGTATGCGTTCCTTTTTACTTTGTTTCATCTCCATGTCTAAGTTCATACTTGGTGCACATTCTCTTCATATATCTCCTTTCCTCCTTCTGCATCTCTTGTGATGTCACTGCTAACACCAAACCACAAGGAGACAAAATCTTCTTTCTCCAACATCTTCACGTTACCCTTTCTTTAACCAAAACTACTACAACTGCCAAGAACCTTAATTTCTACAAACCTTTCTCATTCAACCCAAGAATATTCCTACAAACCACTCACATTCCAACCAGAAGATATATCCCACTATAACTAGTGACTACCTAAGGATATATCATGAAAATAGGTTTGTGATCTAGAGTAACTCATGATGTATAGTTCTTTAGAACTTTGGATCATTTCCAATCCAGACACCATAAAAGTGTCATAAAGTCTGTGTCTCACGCACTCTGATCTTTTCCCTTTCAAGATTAACCTATTAAAGTACTAAATACCTAAATTAAAAAGTACAGGTAGACTACTAAAAGATATCTATAGGACAAATATATATCCCAGCAATCATACAAATCTTTGGATTTATATGTCCCAGGAGTCTCAAAAGGGTTAATGGCCAGATAATTAGATTGACTGAGAATGTCTTGTGAAAAATGTTTGTCTGTTTGCCAGTACATTATAAAAACCATCTAAACATGGTCAAAGCCCAACCAAATTTAGTATGCATTCTCAATAGACTTAGGGGAAGGTTTTTCAAGTAAAAAGTTTTTTGATTTTGGAAAAAAAATTCTATGACAATCATAGTTCACTCTGTGTGTATATGGGTGCATACCTGTTTTGAAACCAGCACACAAAGGAAATTAATGTGCACACAATGATATAATGCAGTAATTATTAATTACACTTATACTTGTAATCATAAGAATGATGATATTAATATATTATTATACTTAAGGAAAATAATCTCTTGGCTAATTGTTTGTCAACTAGTTGGTTGCTTTTCAAATATTACTATTGTACACCACTTATTTACTTATATACTTTTGTCTCTGAAAAAATTGTTCAACATAAGATTTTTGTGCACACAGGCTATTAAAAATTAGAGGAAATATTGATAGCAATGATTAAATAAGTTTAATTAAGTCCCGAATAAGTTCAATTAGGTACAAAATTCTATGTAGCAATGGTATAATAAATTTTACAATTCTGAAAGCTTTAGTCTTCTTCACTCCTTGAATATCTGACCCAGTGTTGATTGGTACTTCAGCTAGTAAAATATATACGTGCCAAATTCTTCCACTTCTGTTGCCAAGAGGATAAAATATTCAAATCAAGATGAATCAAATATTTGACTGTTAGCCACAGAACAACATGGAATACGTAGAAAAAAACTCTGAGTTTTGAATAACTCCAGGATATTTCAAACAGTCTTTTATGGATTAATTATTTCTCTTATCATCTGCATTTTGTTTTAATATTGCAGATGCCTTCTAGTAATTGGAAGGTTAGTTGAAGGCAAATTAATATTTTTATTGAGGATATTTTTATTAAAAATAAAGGAAGGGAGGAAAGAGAAAGAATTGAAAAAAAAGGAAAGAAAAAAGTGAGAATAGAAAGAAAGGAAGAAAACTGAGAAAGAAAAGGAAGAAAGAAAAAAAAGGAAGAGAGAAGAAGGGAGAAAGAATAAGAAAGAAAGAAGATGAAAGTTGAAAAAATGGAGAGGAAATCAAGAAAGAAAAAAAAGAATGAAAATCAAGGAAAGGAGAAAGTAAAAATGGAAAGAAAAAACAAGTTAAATAGAAAAATGAGAGAATGTAAGAGAAGAAGAAATAGGCCGAATGATAAAAGGAGAAAGAAAAAGAATGGTAAAAAAAAGAAAAGAAAGGAACAAAAAAAAGAAAAGAAGCAAAAGGAAGAAATAGATGAAAAGAAAGGACAGAAAAGAAGGACAGAAAGGAAGGAAGCAAAAAAGAAAACAAAAGGGAGAAGTAAATAAAACAAAGGACAAAATAATGAAAAAGAAAGAAAGACGGAGATGCAAGAAACAAAGAAAAAGAAAGAAAAGAAAGAAAGGAAAGGAAGAAAAAATAAAGGAAGAAAAGTGAAAGATTTTTGTTTCGAAATATTGGCATCATTTCCTACAACTGAGAAAACAACTTCAATGCTTTTTAATCAGAAACTGAAATAGGTCTGGATAGTCACTCAATAGAGACTGTTATGCGACCAATATCTTTTGGCAGCATGTCATGTTAGGGGTAATCCATTAAATAGTTGGAAAAGTGGTGATCAATGAGTATCTTACTTCTTTCACCTTATATTGGCCAGTGATCACTAAAAAACTTCACAGACAGACATAAACTAAGGGATCAATTTAGCATAAACCTACATTGTAAAGTGAAAACCCATAAAAAACTATTTAGGATGGGAATTTTGAAAATACTAGATGATCATTCTTCCTAGACTTAATAGGACTAAATGTTGAAATTTTCAGCCTTGTAGCTCCACTTGTATGGCATGTGATACATAGATACGTACATAACTGGACAAATTCAAAAACTGGAGAAACCTATTGCAACAATTTTGGTTGACAGTTTCTCATAGCAGTCGCATGGTGAGTGAGCTTCCACAATACACTCAATATTGGCTGTGTATGTGTGTGTGTGTGTGTGTGTCTGTCAGCAAAATGCACCAATACATATACACAGAATAGCACACACACACACACACACACACACACACACCATATAGGATTCAATCGCGGTTAAGTTTAGTGAACCCTTGTGGCTGGAGGTTCTGGTATACTGTAAGCTTCTGCAGGTAAATTTTCGAAAATTTAGCTAATTTTCAGGCTGTTTTGAGACAATCTATCTTACAATGAATTTGAAAAGAAGGTATATGCTGTACCCCAGCATACTCACCCCATTTCCACCTCTTATACATACACACTTCCATATATATTGAAATATATCTTGATGAACGTACGGAAACATATCTTGCATAAAAGTATGGATAGTGCTATTTATTATACAATGTATATATGGGTTGCAGTTTTTCTCTTAAACAGGTATTATAAAATTTTGGCATATTTATCATGTGCTATTGACATAATCAGTTTAGAAATATTAAAGGTATTTCAAAATGCTAGTTCCTGAATGGAAAGATAATTCATTTATTTCAGGTAGCTAAACAGAAATTCTACCAATGTCACATGATAAAATGCACATTAAAAAAAAAAAATACAATGTTTTCAATAAATACCAAGTTTAATATGGCATCATAATTTTAGGACTTTAAAATCAGAATACTGGAATCAGAAGAACAAAATAAATTTTGGGCAGTTCTTATGCAGTCAGAACCAAGTTTTGTGAAAATTCATTTCACCCTGGAGAAATTGAACGAAAAACTGAACAGAAGAACCTTGTCAGTCAAATCTGATGTACATATATGCGTATATGTATATATGCATGAGGTGTATCCAAAAGGAGACCAAACCTTTTCTAAAAACAGATTTGTTGCTTCATCTACATATTTATAAGGCTTGGGTACTTCAAGATAATATGTTCAAATCATAGTGGAAGTTATCTTCTGATTATGTAGACAACTTTAAGGTCAAATTACATTGTCTATCTGAAGAGCTGAGTAAAGTGAAATGAGAGTATACCATTGTCATTAACAAATCTATGTATTTAAGTGATATACTTTCTCTACTCTAAGTATTGAGTGCTGATGGAATATATATATATGTGTGTGTGTGTACATTTGAGTAAGTGTGTACAGATATATAAACATTTATTTATCTGAAGATGATAAGGATTAACACTAAAATCTAATCAATAAATTAACCAAACTCTTGTTTGTAATGCTGATTACCTTCCTGAATTATATTTATTTATATATAAATATATATATATATATACACACGCACACACACACACATATGTATATATGTTTGTTTTGTGGATGTGATGTGATTCTGCAGAATGGTGAAGAAAAAAATTAAGAGAAACAGGTGTTACACCTTGAAAATTTTCATTTTATTATTTATGGGGATGTTTTGATGCATTCCAATGGGTGCCAGCCATCTTTTTGAAAGAAACTTTCTGCAGTGCAGAGAAAATTGTGTGCTGTTTACATGTTTGAGGTCGAGGAAAGAAATAGAGATGTTTCTGTGTGGTAGGCCGATTAGTAGGAGCGGGAGGGGAAGTGTTTGTATCTATGTAGATGAAACTCAAGTTTGGTCTGCAATAAAGATATATATGATATTATTTCATAAAGTGTATAAATAGAGCTAAGTGTAAATTTTCTATAAATAAATTCTGTTTCATCAAAAACAAAAATGAAAAATGCTATTGTTTTGACAAGCTAGGAAGATACAAATCGAACATAAAATTCTTGAACAATTGACTGGAAACATGAGTTAGAAAAAGGTCTGAGAAATATACTCTATCATAAAGAACAATGTCATTTTATTCTTATTTTATGTGCATAAGGTATCAAACTTGCTTATGAAAATATCTTCTAATAAGCCCCTGGATGAAATAGATTAGAGATTAGCATTTCACGAGTAGATATTGTAACCAAATGCATCATATCTTCAGCATATATATATATATATATATATATATATATATATATATATATATATATATATATATATATATATATATATATATATATATATATATATATATATATATATATATATATATATATATATATATATATATATATGTATGTATGTATATATATATATATATATATATATATACAAAATATCTGTAAATGGACAATTTATAACTGAAAGAATGTGATAATTACAAAGGCAAATTATTCGGAACTAATTCTCAGCACTGATTTTACTTGGTAGCAAATCGAGCAGCCTTAGATTGTGTAAATAGATGAAGAAAAGAGCATTGTGCAGGGATTAAACCTATGCCTACCTTGGAAGCAGCCTCATACGTGAAATTCATTATCATTACATTGTATTGAATATAAATAGCTATATACTAATACTTCATACTGTCAGCATAGGGAACAACATAATAACAATACTTTTATATATATATATATATATATATATATATATATATGTATATATATATATATATATATATATATATATATATATATATATATATATATATATATATATATATATATATATATATATATATATATATATATATATATATATATACACACATATTCAGGTAGACTTCGTCATTACAAACTAATTTGTTCTTAATGATGGCTTGTAAATGAGGAGTTCGTGAAATGAGGTATAATTATTCATAGAAAACAATGCAGCCTCTATTGATAGATACTTACTGACAAACTTGTAACAGACGCATAAAAAACATTTTACTGTGCTCTAATTTAACAAAAATAAATTGTCTTATAATTTCTATTGGGTTTAACATTTCATTCTAAGTTTTACAAAGCTGCTAGGAATCTAAAAAGCAGGAGTTCATAAAATGAGGAAATTGACCAAAAATAAAATTTTATATTATTTCTATTCACTTTGGTATTTTAACTTTTGTAAAGCTGCCAGGAATCTGTGAAGCAGGAGTTTGTAAAATGAGGAAGTAGACCAAAAAAGATTTTATATTATTTCTATTAAGTTAAACATTTCATTTATCATTTGTAAAGCCGGCAGTTCATAAAATGAGATATTCCTTTCGTTTCTTTTCATAGAAAATCACCTCATAGGGATTTAAATATATCTTTGAAAGTTTTCATGGGAAATAACTAGTTCTGACAAAATTTCTACTCAAAAGAAAATTAATTATTCATAGTTTTAGTGGCTTATCTTTCCAAGTTTGATTGCCTCAATAATGCAAGACAATTAAGTTTATCATTTAAGATGATTTAACTGATTTTATTTTGTAATTCTTTTGGGATTAGTATCATCATTTCAGGAATAGAAAATGAAAGAATAAAGAGGAAAGGAATAAAATATGAATATTTAGCAAGAGGAGGCAAAATATAATTCAAATATAAGAAGTAGTTCTACCAGAACACATGATGATGGCATTCCCTTGATTTTGGGAGCAAAGAGAAGAGTGTCTCTATACTCTCTATATACTACTGAAATTCTCCATTTGACCAATTCATGGATAAGAAAAAATTGCCAATATATGTCCCAATATCTTAAATAATCCCAAAACATTTCAGAAATAGTATTAATTTCACAAAGCGAGAGGGGAGTCGGTAGGGGTGTGGGTCTAAGCCATCTGAATTGGGCTAGGATGCAGTTTCATCTTTCTATGTCAATGACATGGGAAATGATGATAAAATAAATCTTTTCAAATTGTAATTCTATGAGTCTGCAGTGGAGTAAATGTCAAACCGAATTCCTTATTCATTAGTACTGAAGGATCTCCCATAATTATTGAATTAGTTGGGGATGCTGTTAGCAGAGAATTGTCTTTTGAAACAAACAGTTGTATTGTTCTTATTACAAACCTTAACAAGAGATTCATTTTTTTGAATTTCACATTGACTTCATAATTGCCTAAACCCAAAATGACTATAACACGTTTCAACCAATAGACAGCATGTTATTTGCTATTTAAATGATTTAAATGTGAGGCAGATCTACAAATGACAGCACCACACAGTGCAAGAGTTTCTGTTATTTGTAGGCACAGCATGGCTGAGATAGGTCATGAAAAATTTTGCTCATAGCAACTGGTACTTTCAAATGATCCTTTGATGTTGCTTAAGCAGTGATCATATAACCTCTGGTATCCAACTTGGCCATAATTATTGACAATGAAAATCAGAATATAAAGAAGCAAGAGAAAATTTTTCAGTGATTTCCAGTGACATTCATGGACTGGATCTGATATCCTCATCTTCATTGTTCAGATCTTTTTTACGAACATAATTGGTACAAGCAGTATTTTGTTATTATCAATATATTTATTATTATCACTATCCGGACCAGATTGTCATTTTTAATGTCATTTGTTGTATGTACTCATTGAAATGACTTAAAAATTATATCCCTAACAAGTATGCTTATCTTTCTACAAAGCAAAGTTTGAGATTGCTTTAACACTGATTCCTGTGTTAAACCAAGATTCCATTTCTTTTAAGTTTTCATCACTCATTCTTTATATTGTTATGAAAAACATCGCTAACCTTAGGGTTGTGGCACTACGGGGCAAGTTGAACTTCCACACCCTTTGAAGTATAGTATTATCTAATTTATTTATGTTTTATAGTGATAAAATAAATACGTAGGAATAAAAAAAATCACCATCTGAAAAACCTTATTATCTAAGTAACATGTCTTTTAAATGATCACCCAAACACAGCATGCTGCCAAAAGACATTGGTCAAGTGATGGTTCCAATTGAGTGTCTAACAAGGATTGTTTTGTTGCCTTTTCTGTTTTTTGAAGGCAACAATCATAATCAGGTTTTTGAAAAAATTATCTCTAACTATTTCTGCTGATTTTACAGTCTTTACAGGCTTGAAAAATGATAAATTAGACTAGAAGCATTGTCACTAAAAAATAAATGAAAATCAGTTCATATATAGCTCTGGTGCAAGAAAAATCAGAATAAAAAAAAACCTGGCTCTGCCTCCAAATTTAATCAATCCTTCCATAGCCAATAGCCCACCATTCCATAAAATGTCTTTGAAATTTATTGACATTGAGTGAACAAACAGAAAAAACAGGCACAAGGGAATACATATACCACTTTCCAGGGTAGCCATTTGGTACTTTTCATGACCAAAGTTAGTCAAATTTTGTACCAAATAGAGATTTTGAACTGGGTGAAAATTTACGAAATATAACAATCACTTACCCATGAATGATATGATAGAACATTAATGTACATGAACAATAGATAAAAAAAAGTGTATTTTGATCTGTTTTTTCAACAAGCTTAGTCTGATGATGGAGTTAAAATTATTCAATTATATTTGTATTGAAACCATTTGTTTTGGTCCGCAGACCAGACAAATTTGATCTTGTGTGGCAAGAGACATCTGGTGAGACTGCCTCTTCCAACATGATTGGCAGATCTAAATAAATGAAAAAGTCATTTTTCTGACTAAATCTGTCAGAATTATTTTCTGTTCCCAGACTTTTACAAATAGCTACTGGGCCTAGAAGCATTCCAAAACAACATTTCTTTCCCAATAAATTAGATTTGTCATCATCACCTCAGTAATCAAATCATTTCAGTGTACTTAGAGATGATAGTTTTTTGTCAAAAGAAAGTATTTTCAAGGTGACACCTTCATTGCTACCACTGGATTTCCTGTTCCTTGTAAGCTGAGATAGAAACATTGGGTCCTTAAGCAATATCAAAGTTAAGCAATGGTTTTCCTGGTTAAAATGTATAAGCATCTTTTATGAATATAATGAGGGAGTGCTTCAAAGAGTGAATGAAAAAATATCACTGATCTGCATCTTCAGGGAAATGAAAATAAGATATTTTAGACAAGTGATAAGAGTGAAAAACATCTACTGGGAGGGTATATTGATGGAAAGAAAAATAGAGGTCACCCAAGAGATAACTGGTATAACAAATGAATCAACCAGATTTCAGTATGGATGGTCAGTAAGAACAGGAATGGACAGGAAAAAGTGGTGGACTTTTGTGTCATCCCAAGTTGGAAGACATGAAATCTGAAATAGAATAACTTTCTGAGTATTTATTGAAAACTCATGAATATAATTGTGTAAAAGCTAGCTTTGATTAAATAGACAAATACCATGAAAATCAATATAAAAAAAAAAAATGGAGATGCTTGTGATCAGTGGACTGGGTTCTTGAGTTTTGAGGGGTCAATTCCTCTTTTATCTTTTCTAACTTCTAGTTTGCTTCATTTCTGTTTTAGGACTGGTACTCTGGTGCCAGCAACATGGGCAGTTGCACAGATGGCCAAGTGCTAGGGGACACTACTGGCATCTAATCAAGACAGTCTGACTTTCCAAATGCAGTTGAGAAAATTAATTAATTAAACAGAATAAAAATGGTCAAAATCAGAAAATTCCCTGAAATGTCAGATTTTTAGGGAATATCTGACAGTTAAATTTCTGTTATGGTGAAGCTAAGAGAAACAAGCACAGCCTCTGCAGGGTCAAACTTCATTCCTACTTTTATTCTGACTGAAGATGAGTACTGCAACTTGGGAAATGTATATAAAAAAAGCTGAAAAAATTTTTTTCTCATAAAAATGTTTTTATTTATTAGATTGAAATAAGCCCTTGTGTTTTTCTAACATAAATTTCCGTAGATATGGAAGACTTGTCAAGTTAGGGGGTTCTCTTACCGACTGAGCAATTAATCGGTAGGTTGTAATTTCTTATCATGGTAGGGAATGTTAATTTTATATATGAGTTTGGTTTAATGTGACAGGGCAAAAAGTGAAGAGTTTATTCCACTAAATTTGGTGGGGATTGTTTTGTTCTTGTTACGGAAAAAAAAAACAGGAAAACTCTGGACTTATAATGAAGTTTGATATAAATTGGTAGAATTGGTAAAAGAAATTCTCATGATTGATGACAAGCTCAGTTAGACTTGAATGAGCACAGAAGTTCTTCGTGCCATGGGTGCCCAGATTCCTAGAGTTACCCCTGCTAGCATTTGGACATAGTGAAAGGTCAGTTGATAATCATAGAAAAGCAGTTATGCCAGGCCCATCCATCAGGCACACATAGATGCTGCATAACTCACAAAAGTCTTAGGAGCCTACTGTAAACTACAGCTGATGGCACAAGTTTTTAGTCTCACCCAAGGCATATGAAACTCCATATTGAAAGTGGAGCTTAAAAAGTCACATGGTTTGGTAATTCTTTCCTTAGGATGCAGCTTATGCCTTATTATATGACTGACAAACTTTTTTTTTTCGTATCGGAATGTGTTCATCCAATAATCCATTCAGGTTTTTCTTTTTCTCTCTCTTTTTTTTTTTGTTGCCATAGTTCCAGATCCAAATGATGAAGATTCCTCCAGATTCAATAAAAAATATCTAACTATACATAACTATCGGAACAACATATTTGCTAGTTTTCTTTGAACATCTACAAAACAATGTACTTTCCCTGCTATGGGAGATCCAACAGCCATCTTTTTTTATTTTCTGTATAGAAACAATGTAAAATTAACTAAAAAAAGTAGCACATGCTACAGGCCCATAATTTCAAGAGCCCTGCAATAAATGCTGGCAAGCTATCAATTCCAATCCAGTGATCCAGCACTTCCTCTATTACTATAGTAACATACAGCTCTTAACTTTTAGGAATAATCCGGTGATTAAGATTTGAAATTTTAACCAATTAACAGTAATTAATCGGAATTTAGTATCTATGGGATACATATATGACACATGAATATCAGGGTATTTAAAACTGAAGTCATAGCAGCTGCACAAGGATCTAAATGAAAACAAAGTAATATTACCACTGAAACGTCTGACATATTTGTTGTATTATCTCAGAGTATAGCCATCGAAGAAAATAGATTGCTCTACAAGTAAAAAATGTGCATTTTCTCAATTTTGGGTCTTTTTATAACAGATGTTACAGGACCTGCAATAGTTTAGCCTAGCCATGTATAGAACGCAATCTTCTGAACAGCATTGGGTCTGCTTCTGTCAACCTTTGTCAAGCTCCTTTGCTCTAGGTAAATTTGACTCTGGAAAAAGTGCAATAAAGACAATGCCTGGTGTAGAGCAGTGGAAGTAAATAAGACAACATCGTCTGAATGTTGGTTGTGTTAGGTGGCACTAAATGCAAGCTTTAGTCTGCTGATGAGATGCAGAGAAAAAAAATGTCCAATTTTGGAGCTTTTTTGTTTTAGGAATTCCAGATTTGAGATTTGTACCTGTTATTTCCATTGAAATATAACCATTATTTTAAATATTTCTAGAGTTCCAAAGTGTACAGTGAAATTGTGTTGGACTTATTAGTTCTCATAAGATCACTGAAATTAAACAATGTCAAGCTGGTAGCTGAAAATCTCTCCCAAGTGCCAGTGTTTGAGTCAAGGTAAAAAGTCAGTGTTTGGAATGTCACTTTTTGAGGCAGGCCCTCATTATTTGAAAGACTGGTGCAACAAAATCTTTCTGTTTCTCTATTTCTCATTTTTTTCTTGCATTGGATCAAACCTTAAACTTCGTAATTGTAAAAGAGAAGGAGAAGGGAAGAATAAGGAATAACAAAGTAATAGAAGAAAGAGAAGAAAATAAAGATAGAAAAAGAAAAGGGAAAGATAGAAGAGGGAACAAAGAAGAGGGAAAGGAAGAAAAAGAAGAGGTGTAGAAAGAATGAAAAAGAAAAAAGAGGGAAGAAGAAAGAAAGAAATGAAATAAGAAGGAAGAAAGTCTGGAAAGTATCTAGATAGGTGACTGTCTGAAAATACCAGGTGCTGTAAGTCAGGGATCTCTCCACCTCCTCCCAAGCATCGTAAAGTAAGACCTATCATGCCCCCACATCTTATGACTGGACTTCAAAGGTGTCTCAGCCTACAAGAATGGCACCTGCAAGGACAGAACAGGATATGTCAAAAAGGTAGTAATCAGACAACTTGGAAAGGACAGGTGGCCCTTCCAAGTATCATCACAGTAGAGCTAATATGTCATCCTATGTTAAAAGACATGAAACATGAAGGAGAAGTGTTCGGAACAATATAAAATGAGTATTGATCAGAAAGTAGATTGAGTGTCCAATAAATACACTTTTCTTCCAGAATTCCCAGAATCTTATTTGATAATCTTGCTTTCTTTGATTGAGTCAACTGTTTGATGTGAGACGATTAGATACTAAACTCAGAAAGCTATTTGTCCGACCAATCTCCGAAGCCAACTAACTGCATGAAGTGCAATCCTCTTGATATTGGAGAAATTCTTTATAAACTTGTAAGAGAAGAGCAACTAAACCCTGTTGGACACATCGGTTCTTATTCTATCATCAAAATGAAGCAACTTTAAGCCTGATCAGTACCAAGATAGGGGACTATCTGGGAATACCAGGTGTCATGAGGAATAAAGTAGAGAGCCTCCTATGGTGATTCTGTTAATCCTCCTAATCCTCAGTGATGAAACCCAAAAGCCTTCATGTCCCCTCCCCCCGGACTGTGAGCAGCAAGAAATGAATAATGAGAAAGCATAAGGGCCTGTTTGGTGGCTACGGTAGTTGAATATCTTTCTGTGGTGCCAGTGTTTGAGTCTAGGTAGCAAGTCAGAGTTCGGAATGCCGATTTTCAAGGCAAGCCCTCATTACTTGAAAGACTGGCACAACAAAATCTTTCGGTTTCTCATTCTCCTATTTTTTCTTGTGTTGGATTCAATCTTAAACCTTGCAATTGTAAAGGAGAAGGAGAATGAAAGAATAAGGAATGACAAAATAATGAAAGAATGAGAAAGAAAGGAAGATAGGAAAAGCAAGGGGAAAAAAAAAGAGGAGAAAGAGAGGGTAAAGAAAAGAAAAAAGAGGAAATAAACAAGGGGAGAGAAAAAAGGGGAAAAGAGGAATAAAGAGGAAAGAATAAAGAAGAAAGAAAGGAGAGGAAGAAAGAAGAGAAAAAAAATAGGGAGGTAAGAAAAAAAAAATTGAAGTTTGAAGAGAAAGTTGATCCCAATTAAAAGGATTTAGGAAAGGTGGATTTAGCCTTCAAGAGAAATTTTGTAAGGCAGTGCAAAGCTGTTTTTGCTCTACCCTTGTCCTTTAACCATCCTGTTCTCAACTGCTGAAACCCCTGCAGCATGCCATGCTATATTTGCTCACTGGTAAATTATAGAGTTTGCCTATTTTACTAATGGACATATCGTATTGACTGAAAAGTTTCAATACTCAGTTTTCACAAACTCTTCCCTCCCCACCCCAGCTATCTGGGCCCCGGTGCAATGCACCATCTCATTGTCTCTGTTGAACACATCATTTGATCAGCTTCATTATTCAAATCAAAGACTAAAAGCTTCTTTATTGACAAACATTTCTGGCTTGAATCACACTCGCTGGTTCTGCCCATCTTTCTCTCCACAATTCCTTTGTATATCAGCCCTTCCTTCCTTGTTTACACAATCAGGGTAGACTGTTGAATGGTCAACCAGCCAAGTTCTGACTGCCCTAAACAGTCAAACATCCAGGTAATGATCAGCAGTATGTATGTATATGTCTCATTGAAGGTATTGTGGATTTGGTAACAATTGCCTGTGTGTGCCTAAGATCAACTTCCAGCCTCCCAGGTCTATTGAAGCTTGGCTTTGTTTACAGCACCTGGAGTTCTTCTATAGTTATTTAGGTACTGACCGAGCTTGATGTTGCTTAACTTTGAGGATCTTACCAGTAGTCAAGTTGTAGATTTATAAAAGGGCAGATATTTTTGTCCATATTTTGTAATTGAGTGGTCAATTAGCCAAGTAGCGTTTGCCCTAAATTCAGCTAAAGTCCCAGATAATGACCACTGGTCAAGTTGGGTATTTGTGTCATGAATATGCTATGCATGTGTGTATATGAGCAATATTGGATTTCATTGTAAAGGAACAAATTATCAAAAAGTTATGTTTAATCAGAATTTATCAATTAAAATAAGTTTCATCATTATCGGTAACCTCCTTCCAGTGATTTTTGGGTTTCATAATACCGTTTTTTGGAGAAAAAAATTTAAAAAGAGTAGTTTTCATCTCTTCATGAGATGGAAGAATAAGAACTAGTGCATCAAGATGTTTCTATAAACTCTGGAACAGGTAGTAATCAGAGGGAGCAAGATTTGAAGAATAAGGACGGTGTGGAATTTTTTCCTAGATGTCGTTATCAATCTTTTCAGATGTGATCTTTGCTGTATGGGGGCCATACATCACAACACACCTTTGCAATTGAAACTTTCCCTTCAAAGATACATTTAAATACTCTAATTGCTGGCAATGAATGTCTGCTGTAATTGTAATATAGACTGGTTGACTACATCAAAGCAATACCACCAAATACTTAGCAAAACTTTTTCTGAATGGAGATCCATCTTGGGTTATACTTTAACCTGTTCACCTCCACTCAGCTATTGTCCACATCAATTCTTATTCTTGTAAAATATCCATTTTTCATCCCAGTCTCTAATCTGTCCAAAAATAGTAATATGTGTTTGTGAGAGTGCAGAGAGGTGCAGATGTCCACTTTACTGTAAAATCAATGGGAACGTGTTTTCAAAAATTAGATGCATCTTTCATATGATGAGTCAATGACCATAGCCTAATGATGAAAAAAGCACAACAGATGTTTTAGTTTTTATACTTTAAATTTCCTATTTTTGAATTATGAAACATTTTTTAAAAAAAGCAACAAATTTTTGTCTGATTTTGTGAATAAATTATACCTTTTTTAGCATTTAATTTAATCTATCTTTTGAAATAAAAAAGATCAAATATATCTGATTAAAATGGAAACTGGATGAATGAATTAATAAATCAAATTGAATTTTTCCTAAAAAAAGATTAATTTTATTCAAGGCATATTGTCTTTTTTATGAGGCATTTGCTCCTTGATTTAGTGGTTCCCAATCTTTTTTCTATAGGCCTCACTTTGAGATTGAAAATTTGCATGCACCACGGCAAATTTTTACAGTTAGAAAATACATAAAAAAAAACAAACAATCCCTATCACTGCTTAATTAAAAAACATCAAACACAAGTGTTTTATAATATGATCATTGGACATCCAGAAAGTATAAAACAATGCAGTTACGTAAAAACATGATTCACTCCTAAAATATAGACGAATATCTTATGAATGTAACCCTAAATGAATGCACAAATACTACATTTTAATTTCATGGATAAATGCAATTGTTTAATTGCAATTATTCTACTTTTCTACTCTACACTTAACGCAAATGAATCTTCCTGCAAAACTTGCAATGTTGAAAAAACAGGTTTTAAAAAGACATCTGCAATTTACTTAATCCTTGTTTCACAAGTTATCCAAACATTCTTGCAGCCCGTTACTAATGTAATGATTCAATTCTCAATAAGTATACCTAACTAATGGCCTTGTGTCAGATGAAACTAAGCCTGGGAATCAGAGATACCTTGTAAGGAGACAAAAGTTAATAAACTTGTCTCCCAGATCATTATTCCCATGGAATGAGTTTGATCTTTATTGGGTGGACCAGACTTGGGGCCTTGTGCCAGACTAATCAAAGCTCAAAAGAGAAGGCCACCTCATTAATAAATTGAATATAGATTGTTTTTCTTTCAAATCAGGGTTTCTCAAACCTTTTCTGCCCCTATCTACCCTTTATTTTTAAAAATCTATTCCCCCCTATTTAGCTTCAGTTCAACTTTTGCTGTCTTGGGGGGGCAATATTGCCCCCCTTTGAGAATGACTGTTATCTAATGCCTTTAGCAAAATAAGACTCAAAAGCAAACTCAGAATAGCACTGAGGGTAATGGAAAGAGTAATGTTAGGAAGAACTCTTCGCAATAGAAAAAGATGGATCAAAGAGAGGATTAGGGTGAAGGACATCATATAAGTAAACTAGGAAATTTCATTTGTACATTACAAGGTCTTCTGAATTGTCATTTTACTCCCTCTCTCTCTCTCTCTCTGTATACATATATATACATATGTATATATATATATATATATATATATATATATATATATATATATGTATATATATATATGCATATATATACATATATATATACATATATATATATATATATGTATATATATATATATATATATATATATATATATATATGTGTGTATATATATATATATATATATATATATATATATATATACACACACACACACACAGAGTAGGGAGAGAGAGTGAGTGACAGATAGACATGCATGCACACTGAGTCAGAGGAAGCTTTTAATGAGGCAAAAAAATGGGACAAAAGAGCCACAAATTTTCTGCAAATTTCCTCGTCCTCATGGTGAACAGTTCATGGAGATTATAGGCCAAATTAGTGGCCGCAATATCCTAGTTTATGAATGAAGAGAAAGGAAACAATTGGGGAAAGAAATGTTAATGACAATGAAAGCATTTGGGCTCCATCATTTACCCTAATAACAGCCACCACTTTTACCAAATCCAAAACTTAAAAGCATTCACCAACATTTGATAATTAATATGATTGTGCTAATGATTCATATATTTGCTCCCAATCATGTCTAGAAAAGAAAAAAAACTTTTTGTTTTTTTAAACTTTTTTGATTCCTCTTCAGAGTAAACTGAAGATGGGTTCAATTTGCAAATTGAGTTTATTCTAGATTGATCCTTAGCCAGCAATTACACTTTTTTTTGTTTTCAAATTTAGATTTTTTTAATCATAATCCAACAAAAGGTGAGAAAAATATTTTATTCATCGATCACCTTTTTTTTCTAATTTTTTAATTGATCACCCCCAAAATGGTATGTTACCATAAGACGTTGGTCATGTGACAGTTTTTATTTATTTGTATCATATGTATATAATGCATAGAAATTACAGAAATATGTTTATTAGTATAAATGTATTCATTTATTAGAATGAAATAAGCCTATACTTATTACATCAATTTTTGTAGATGAGTAAGACTCTCCAGTCTGTAAGAGAGCCACCTACCAATCAATTCACCATTATTTCAAATCAGGTTAATTTTACATATCGGTTTGGTTCAACTTGAAGGGACTGAGTAACAGTGAAAAGTTTACACCCTTAAATCAAATGAGGGTCATTCTTATAGTTTTTGTTCTTGATGTTAAAAAACAATGTCAACTCTAGCCTCCTACTTTGACTGGAGTTTAACCAAAAGCCAAAAATATGTTGATTTTTATTTAAAAGTTGGAGAAAACTAATCTTTTATGAAATCAAAGATATTTTTGAGAACCAAAACCATGATTGGATACATTTGTCCTATTAGATATTCATCCAAGGTCAGATAAAAAAACACAGAATTAGCGTATCACTTTGCTTTTTCTGTTCAACCCTGTAATATGAACCAATTTCTGCGTGGGTTTCATACTATTATAGATTCCTATTACAGAATATGTCCCAGGAATCTCAAAAGTGTTGATTAAGGAAATAGCAGTCTCTAATTTATATTTATTAAAAACCATCAACCTACTGTATTTACTGTTCTAGAGGCACCAATCAGTAAGTCTTTTGTTCCCTTTGTTGTCTATTCTACAAGCTATGTACCCTGCCCATCTCCACTTTTGTTGCTAAATCACTTATACAATATCTTTCATTCTGGTCCTCTCTTAGATCAGTGCTGATCTTTTTCTATCTCTGCCAGCCATTTTCAAGATTAAATGCTCAGAATGTTGAATCAGTTGTTGCTGTTTGATTTAAATATTGTCCTTTCCCATTGCACTGTATGACAATAGGTTTTCAATTTCCTACTGAATGGACACATTCAGCTTACAGGCTATTGAATGAGTTGTCAACCGTAATCTCTCATTGTAATAGAACTTGTTCTAATAGCGCTATTTGATGACTTGCACATTCTACCAGCACATTTGTTCTCATATTATCCTGAAACTATTACTGCAGATTAGTTGGCCATATAATATATATATACATAATGCTGCCAAAAGTAATCTAAAATAAATTTAGAAGGAAATTCTTATCAATTAATAATCAACTGGAAATAATTAAGATGGAACTAAGAGTATCTAGAAGTGCATTCATTTCCAAATATAACATTCAATCATCTACATTGCAGAATATAAAAAAGGTTTCGAGCAAATTTATTGCTAACAGTGAATCCTGTGCAATAAAAACTTGTTTTTGTTCTTCTTAGATTCTCATTAAAACACTATGAATGAAATCCACTCTATTATAAGCCATCTTTCCAGATGGTGGTTGCCAGGTAATGGAGTAGGCAGTTCTTAAGCTATGACATCATAAGTACACAGTGACTCCTAGATCTCTGGCCTCTGTAAAGTTCCAACTTTTGAACGCTCTCGCCTTTGATCCAGGCGTGGGAACAAATGCCATTTTCCTCCCAGAACCCCCAGCATCCCCCACCTTCAGCAGCCACGTGTGGTATTTTGTGGAATTTTGTTGGACTTATCCTTCATGGCATTTCGAGAGCTACGTGGCCCATTTTCAACTGAAATTAAAGTTTCTGGGCTACATTCATACCATAATTAAGAATCCTTGATCTGATTGCATATATGTTGGTTGGATAGTAATCTTATCCAATCTGTCTCTTGTGTTATACTACCAGTAACAGAGGAGAGTCCCTGGATTGAATGAGCACTTTTTCAATTCATCTTAATAGGTCATAATCAATTAACTATTCACACTGAACATTTTTCTTTTCTTGTGATGAAGATGTTCCACTGACAAACCATCCCAAGAGATTCTGTATTCTTTGACGAAAACAAAAAATACCTAACTTAAAGAAATAGATTAATTAATGTAGACCCAGATTGTCAAGAAATCTTTGCTTCTAATTTGCTTTAAACTTTTCAATACTAACCCTATTAAGGTGATTAATGCCTGAATTAAAGTGTCTCAGTATACTTGTAAAAGAGATAATTTTGGATTGACTAATATATAATTCTGCTTAATAGGTTCTTTAATACGGCGATTCTCTCTTGCGCTCATTGCATGGTTCTGTTTGAGGGTCAGTCTTTTGGTTAGGTTCCATGTTTCAGTT
The DNA here is from genome assembly GCA_963457665.1 of Thysanoteuthis rhombus. Taxonomy (NCBI): domain Eukaryota; kingdom Metazoa; phylum Mollusca; class Cephalopoda; order Oegopsida; family Thysanoteuthidae; genus Thysanoteuthis; species Thysanoteuthis major. Next base: position 50,474,031 of record OY735211.1, read on the forward strand.
CCACAAGGGACTATCAGGAGGATGCCTAGGTTGTATACCCTCTTTTTTAGCACCAGTGGAATTTCTTGTCTTTGATGGTTGACCTAGCCCTGCTGAAAGCTTACCAACCGAGTGTGATTCTTTACTTGATTTCTTTTTCTTTTGAGGATTCCATGGAGATTCGTTGACCAAAGTAGATGTAGTGGTTTACTTTCTCCAGTTTTACATCTTGTATAACACTAATCTTCCAAGTGGGGGAAGGCTTGTCTGATCTGAAAATTATCATTTGACTTCCTTGGTTTTATCTGGACTTTAACACTGACCTTTTATACCAGTGGGAAATATGTAATTACTTGGGTGGCAAAACAAATATAAACATGTCTGGTTAGTCACTTATGACCAATGTATTTTGGTAATAAGCTATGTTGTGGATGATCAATTAAAAGGTTGGAAAAAGGGGTGATCAATGAATTTTACTCCTCTTGCCTTCTGTTTCAAGATGTTCACTGAAAAAAGTCTGAATTAAAAGAAAAAACAAGTGTGAATTTTGGTGTACACAAACTATGGGACCAATTTAACACAAACTTAGATAGCAAATTGAACCCCCATCGAAAACTTATTTGGAGGCAGAGGGTCCACAAGAAAAAAACTTTTTCCAGACATAATAATCAGTAAATGTTTAAATTTTCAACCCTTTATTTCCATTGGTACAGCCAGCATACATCATACATATATACAAAGATAGCTAGCAAGAGCAGCTTGAAAACTGAAGAAACCTATGTTGACAATTTTGGTTGATGGTTTCTAATATTTTATGAGGGAAATTGATTTATCCCCCCCAAAAGATGCTAAAACTCTACATGCTGTGGATAAAAAGCATCTTCTGTGTACTCCATTTTTTTTGTAAGCGATTATTCTTTTTGTATTCTTGTCTTCTTTGATTGAATGACAAATTCCTAGCCACACGCAGTTTTTTTCTTCAGAATGAAACATACAACTCCCCCACAGCAGGTCCACAAGAAAAGCACTTGTTATTTTCCCATCAAAAGAAAATTCATCAAAAGTCAAAGTGTCATTAGTCCCACCTACAAGCTTTATAAAGGAAATATCCACACTGGATGACATGATAAACAGCGATTCCCATTAGGAACGCAAATATAACTTTTTCTTTCCTCATTCAGATCAGTCATTCACAATGGGGGCAATATCGACCCTAAGGCAGCCAAAGTTCAACTGTGTGGGTAGGGGAGTATTTACAATGAATTTTTCACAAAAACAAAAAAGGCAATCTTTTGTATGTCAGTAGAGTCAAGATATAAAGGAAAGTTACTTCCATTGGGTGAACTAAAAATTTCCATTACTATTAGAACGGTAATCATTATACAAGCATGCATAGGTCATCCAGAGGCTCCAAATACCTGGTGCAAACAATTTATAATAGAATTTATTTGGCTTAATCAAGTAAAACATTATATAATTAAAGACAATATTCTTCTGGGAAGATGTACAGTCAACCAAGTCAATGTGAACACTTATTTGGCTAAAGGTATTAGACAATGTAGAACAGTCATTCTCAGAAGGGGACAAAATTGCCTCCAGAGAGAGCAAAAGTTGAACTAAAGCCGGAGGCAAGGGGGGTAGATTTTCAAAAATAAAGGGGAGACAGGGGAGAAAAGGTTTGAGAAACCCTGATTTGAAATTAAAACTATTTATATTCAATATATTCTAATGAGGTGGCCTTCTTTTCCAAGCTTTGCTTAGTCTGGCAAAAGGCCCCAAGTATGATACATTGAAATATAGCTCCTTACAATAGGAACATGGGACACCCAGAAAGTATAAAGCAATGTAGTTACATAAAAACATGATTCACTCCAAAAATATAGAAGAATGTCTTCATAAAAAAATCTTATAAATCTCCTCTTCCATAAAAAAGACAATATGCCTTGAATAGAATTAATCAACATTTAAAAAGAAAATGAATTTGATTTAATAATTCATTCTTTCAGTTTCCATTTTAATCAAATATATTTCTTCAAATCCAGTATTAATTAAAGTAGTGATTCCAATCATGATCCACCTCAGTACACAGGACAGATAAATGTGAGTGTGGGGGTTTGTTTGTTTGTTCTCTCACACTATATAAGTTTGTGTGAGTATGTATACATATATGCATGAATATAAACAAATGCACATATCTATATCTATAGCTATCTATCTATACATATATATATGTGTATACATATGTGACATGTATAGACACTTGAAATATATCTATTGCTTCTCTATGTGTATGTGTATGTGTGTGTATTCCTTCTCTCTCACTTAGATATGTATATGGAGATAAAATAATTACTTTGTGCGTCATATGGCATGGGAGTAGCAGAGCTGATAGCTATTACCAGTAAATGGTTGAGGCATATTATGAACTATAATGAAGTAATAAGCTGTGCAGTGAAGGTACTTCACAACTTTTCAGGATTCATTAATTCATAAAAAGTCTCCGCCAGGGCAGTGCAGTTGGAAGCAGTTATCTGGTAACTGAAGTCAAAGTTGGTAAAAATGGACTGGTGTCAGGGAGTCTGAGTGGGAGGTATGATAAATTGAGGAGTCAAATTTGGAGTGAAAGGATATTGTGTACTAAATCCACAGCACTCAATGCTATACACAATTATACTTAACAGGGAAGAAAAAGTAGTGCAACTTTCAAATGGCACAAAATATAAACTATCATCAAATTTGGCATTCCATTTCTAACCTTTTCTTAGAATTTAACATCAACAGTCAGCAGCAGATACAAACCATCTATGAATATAACCACCTTAAAGGAAAAGTTTGACACAAGGCCATGCCTTTGGTTTGTGTTATAGTGCGTTGTGTAGAAATTGATCCTGTCCTTTGTATGATTTACAGGATTGCTCATCCAAGTACTGACTATACTGAAATTTGCTAAACTTTGGTGATCGTATGAGAACCGGTGTGTCCAAAAAAAATTTCCCATGATACTGATATCAATGCATATATATTAAAAGATGCAGACCCTTGAGAGATTGGCACTACATAACCTTCATACTCCTATCTTACTTTAATTTAGCCTTGTGGTATTTTAAGCTTTTTCTTTGTAAATATGAATTGAACAGGTGTTTATCAATATCTATGTACAAGTACTTTCTATGTACTATGTACTACTGTATTGCTGGAAATATTAATCTGTAAGGAAAAGTGTATTCACATGTGTTTAGTTGAATGTACAAACAATGTCTTTCAGTGCATATAATTAATATCCAATGGGCATATAAAAGTAACTCTGAGAAGTATGCTTCTTGATAAATATTTGATGAATTTTGAGAAAAATATTGTTTATTTGATACAATTTCGGTCAAGTACAAAATCTTTTTTAAAAGATTTATTTTGGCAATTCTGGACAGTATATTTTGAGGCTAAATTGTATAAATTCAGTGTAAATGTGTGAATTTGAACAAAATTAATCTCAGATCGAATATTATTATGTTAGGAATAAAGGCCTGTATCCCCATGATCAACATAAGAAGAAGTTCTTATATCTGATCTAGATTATGTTTGAAGTACTCTCCTTGATGCCACTTCCTGTTGACAACAAGCAAAAATTAGTAATTGTATTGGTACTGCACTTACTGATAACAGTACTGTGGGGGTCGGTATACAAAACCTTTCAATTCCGATTCGCACTCCTCAATTTATGATAACTCCAACTCTGACTCCTTGGAGGTGGCACATTTTTACTGACTAATCCATTTGCTTTTTGCACTACTCCAACCCAGATCATGACTCAAAGCCCTGGCATTTACATTGTATTCAAATAATTTGATTGTTTTTTTTATGTATTTGCCTTCTGAGTTCTTATATCTTTTTTTTATATAAGCATAAGTGTTAATGCAACCCCCTCACATGAAATCAAGTATTTTCTTTTGTAAAACTAAAAAATTCTCAGAGATCTGAAAGTCTGATAGATTTAAACCACATGGAAGAAAATGAAAAAAAATTTTTTTTAAGTTTTGAGTATTGAACTCAGTCTACCAATTGTATTCATTTCATCTCTAAACAATGGTTTATTGTTGCTTCCACCAATTTCTTTAGAAATAAAAATGCTTTTCTTCTTATGTGAGCGTGAAGTCGAGCGCATAGAAATCCACAAATTTTTTCTGCATAATTCAACATGAAAATGTGTGCTGTAGAAAATTTGAGACCTGTTGATTTTGAATACGCCTCTGTTTTTCTCCTGTGATGCATAGTTATTGAACAGACATACATACTTTACTACTTTTTTTGAAAGAGGTAAAGTTTATGAAAAACACTAATTTTTATGTAAGGTAAGCTTATAAATATTTCTTTAAAGAAACTGACTTCCATTTTATATTTCATATGTTAAATGTCTTTTGGGTGAGAGGAGTGTCTTAGGATATTCACCAAAATTAACTTATGAATATTTTTTCCAGTCTGAAGATAAGAGTTACTTCTTGCTATTCCCATCAGAGGAAATGTTTTTGTTGAAGTGATTTACATATTTCAAAGGAAAGTTAATGAAGTCAATTATCCCTGCACCCCACTGAAAATATTGTTTTTTTTTCTGTTTTTCAAGATGTTATTGAAATTACTCTTCAAATGGTTTTCAATTACAAAAAAACAAAAAACAAACTTGTAGAAATATGGTATCCTTTTCTGACTCAATACGTGAATAGAAATACTGATTATTTCTGAATCATTTTCTTGTATTCCTGTGTCAAAGTCTCCTTTTGCGACAATGGAATGACGCTGAAATGACCTCTGCAGAGCTCTAGCCTGGGTGAAGTGCATAAAAAAATTCTGAGATACCCAGTCAACAGAATTCCCCTTGCTGATATAGTCCAAAGAAAAGTTGAATGAGATATCTTTGACATTGGCTTGGCTGCAGGAACCACCAGAGGGAAATCAAATTTGGCGTAAAACCAGCTCCACTCCCTGGTTTGGAACCCTTCTCCAAGCCTGGTTGCCTTTCCAAGGCAAAAGAGTCCATTCTGCCTTGGTATTTTAACACTAATTTGGGGGGGGGGGTGGATTCATCCCACTCCCATGGGCATTAGTGTGATGTGAACATAAACAGCCTCAACTGAGATTTGAATTTAGCTTGCCAATTCCTTTGTCCATGATGTTCATTGCAACTCCACTAGCACCTACCTTTCAGTGTAATATGCTGGTCCCTGTCAAGGTTGACAATGGGTGTAACAACTCCATGCAGTTATTACTGCTTAGGCAGTAGTTATGGGACAGTGATTCTCATAAAATGATAATTTGAAATATAGTGAAGGTTATCAAAAATGTGTTTTAAAAGCTGTAAAATTTTGTCTTTTGTTACACCAATATGTTGCTGCGTTGACTACATAACCCTTGGAATAACTTTCATGTCTCAAAGAAAAACTGCCTAAAAATATTACATGTACAGCTACCAACATATAAGTGTGTTTGAAAATCTATATGTATTTTAATCTAAAAGTAATTGTCAGTTGTCTACCGTGTGCAGGAAATTACTTTTCAGCTATTGTTCATTTTGGTGGACATTCAAGGATACTCTATTTTCTTCAGTTCTATCTCAACCAAAAGATATTTGATAAAGAAAATATAAAATTGATGACAGTCCCCTTTAGAAAAATATTGATAAACTTACCTTTCGAAAGAGTGATGTTATCCAAAAATTTTCATATACTTATATAAAATAATATTAGAAATTTGAAGGCAATATAGATTTGGAAATTTATCTACAATTCAAACAAGAATATGAGTCAGATATAAAAATCATTGTGCAATCCCTAATAATGTCTCATGGTACCTAAGCTGGTGTGATGATTTTAAATCACCTTCCGACCCTCAATCAATGGGGGGGAGAGCTTTACGAATAATAGTTCACCTTTCTTTTCTATAAACATTATACAATGACAAATCTCACTATATATTGGAAGGTGACTCTCAGATATCTAGCTACATATCTGCCTTTTATAATTCTCATTTTATATCCGCTACTAGGCTACTGAAAGGTTTGTTCACCAGATTCCCAGTAACATCTTTGCACATCCGGAGGGTCAGCAGCCCCCAGGTTGAGAACCACTGCTCTATATGTTGGAGGCAGGGTCTCTAAGAGCCAAGCCTACCTAGGGCAATGCTGCTTCCAAATACTCCCCTTGCAAAATTGTCCAAACATCCTACATCCCACATCCCTTTTACTATTCAAAATAGTCTGCACAGTCCTCTTTTGGGATCACTATCAGCTGTCTCATCATGTTATCCTTAACCCATCCACAGCAGATGATGGGAATTTCAGTCATTCCAATTCTATGACTAAATTGCGATTGATAAAAATATTGATTTGTCATACAAATATCACTGTAACTTAATGTGAATGACAAAAATTTCCCTTCCCTTTTATAGTGATTGATGACAACTCAGTTTTATCTGAATCAGGGCTTCAAAGAAGCACTACTTCCTCCAACCAATCAGTGTCCAGAACCTACTTTGTCTGAGTGGATCATTTAAAATTTTTTCTTCTCCCCGCCCACCTCAAAATGGCAAGACAGGTGATTATTGATGAGGAGCTCTGAGAATATCTTTGTGTAAATGATCAATCAAGCATAGATTTATCATCTGATTGTGAAGAAGATTTTACTAATGATGTGACAATTGATGATTTTTCAGATAACAAACCAACAAATCTATATATTTCATAAAAAGAATGGTCACTCATCAGAAGTAAAAGAAATTTTTTACTTTTATTAGAGCTATGGGTATAAAAATTAAAAAAAACAATCCTGATTTTTGAATCGATTCAAAGTGCTGAAATAATTGGAACCGTCAACTAGAACTGCCAACATAGGTTTCCGTAGTTTCCAAGCAATCTTACTGGCTATGTATGCATGTATCACAGGTACAGGCTGCACCAATGGAGCTATACTCCCTATGATGTCTCTTTGTTTTATGAAACTCCCCACCCTACAAAATTGGTTTTTAGTAAGGTTCAATTTCCAAAGTAAGTATATACTAAAGTGGTCCCTTAGTTTGTGTCCGGCAGCATTCATGCTTACCTTCTGGAAAATGCCTGTAATCAATGCAGTGAAGTGATTTATTCATTGACCATTCTTTTTTCTAATTTTTTAATTGATCACCCACATCACATGCTATCAAAAGACATTGGTCATGTGATGGTTCCTTTTGGATGATTAACCTGACCTGTTTCAAAGAGTGTTTTTTCTAATGTGTATTGTATTTGGGTGGGGGGGGATAGTCAGGAATCAAATGATTTTATCATCCCTGTAATTTCAATATACCAAGGATGCATATTTAAAAGTAGCCGCCATAATTGTCATGTAAAATAATTTTGAATGAAATACTTGTGTATTCTAAAGAGTGAAAGTCAAGGGAGATAATTCACAGAAACTATGAAAAAAGATCTGTATTCTTTAATTCTTTTATTCTTATTAGATTCTCAAGAACTTGAAATTCAACACTGCACTGACTTGTGTGCTGACTAATATATCTGGGGAATGTCAACTTCTTGCAATGAACAGTTGTTGGTGCTCACACATAAACACACACAGATCTCTAGAATTGTAATAAGATGCTCCATTTTCTTTTTGAAATGGTATACAATTAGGATGAAAATGGCCTCATTACATAAAATGAAAAACATATCAACTGCATTAATGATCACAAGTACCTTGGTGCCTGGATAAATACTAAAAGATATGTGGATACTAGAATTGGAATTATATGGACTGCACTAATAAAATGCAGATCATATGGAAGACAAAAGGCATGGAGAATCATCTTCATGGAAATTACACCAGACTGTTGAGAATGGCATGTCTCTTCGAAAGGGCATAAAACAAATGAATAAGTGTACGGAGATCTTGATTTCATCTACAATGTGATAAGAACTAGCAGGCCAAGACTCATCGGACATAGCTGGAGAGGGGCAAACCCAACACTGCACCAACTGCTCCTATGGGAACCCACTCAAGGGAATAGATCCAGAGGCAGTCCATGCATAATATACCTGGATCAAGTCTATAGGGATACTAACTTACAAACGGAAGAACTCGTAACAGCTATGCAAACCAGGTTGAGTGGAAGAATACTGTCAGGGAAGTCTAATTTTGTTTCACTCGAGTAAGATGAGGTTTTATTTTAAAATACAATTTCTTGAAAATGGGTAGTCCATGTTCTCTTGCCTAGGTTAGTAACCAGGGGTGGAGCCCCTGAGGCAGACTGGTTGAATTTCTTCTAATAAGTCAGGTCAGGGACCTTGCTGGTATGATGTAACCCAGTACAACTGGTCACATGTAACTTGGAGACGAGGAGGGCACTGCCAAGTAACTAATTGCTCTGAGAAATGCCATGAAGGGGAAGTACTCAGCATGGAACCCGACAATCCACTAGGTCATGGGTTGAACTGAAACCGGTAATATCTGTCTCCTCATTGATCTAATCAAGTCGGGTTTTACATCTTTTGAAGAAATTTCCATCATGATGGTGGCTGATGATGCTATATTTGGGACAGACACAATTCTGATTATGTATACTACTCATTTAATACAAGTTTACTTGTGCAGTCAAGAAATGATGACAGTATTTAAATAATTTTGCAATTGAATTGTACTTTAAAAATATAAAAAAACGTTTAGATTCTCTACATTTTGTTGTTCATGTTTAATCAGAATTCACTCGTATTTTGTGGATTTTTGAAAAAAATTGAATAAATAAAGAAGGCTTCTCTATAATTAGAATTTAATAATTGTCTCCTTTGATAAATGTTACAGACAAAAAATATAAATCCTCACATGGAATATAATATAAGAAGATGATTTTCATCGGTTTCATATTTAAATGCAATTTTATAGAGACTGACGGAAAGTGAATTGATCCCAAGTTAATTGATTCTGAAAATGGTTTAAAATGGAAATTCTGACCTTTGGCTCCACCTAAAATCTACTGCATCACCAAATGAAACCTAATTACTAATTCTTAATGAGTACCAAATTTTAAAAAATTGTGGACAACAAAGTAATTGAACAATTGAATGAGGATGGCAAGATTGAAAAAGAAGTCTTACACTGTATCAATTGCTCAGGAGAATTTTTAGATGAAGTCAACATCGACAAATAAGAACAATTTTGAAACAGGAAAAGGATTTGAAAATGTTACTGAGCAGAGACATGGATGGTAACAACAACATTTGAAAAATGTATGGAAGCAATTCAGATGTGGTCACACTGAAAAATGTTGAAACTGTCATATACCGAGAAAACAATAAATGAGGAGGTGCTCCAGAGACTGAATGAAAAAAATGAAACTAATCAACATCTTCTGGGAGAGAAAACCAAGATATTTTGGATACCTAATAAGTCTAAATAACATCTACAGAACAATACTTGAGGGACATATTAGTAGGTCGACCAAGAGATAACTGGAATAATAGCAGCAAAGAATAGACTGGATAGCAGAATGGAAATGCTTTACAAACAGGAATGGAAAGGAAAAAAGTTGGAGAACTACTGCGTCATCCTACGTCAAAAGACATGGAGCCTGGAAAAAAAGAATGATTCTAGAATTGACTCACTACATAGATTTTGAGGTGATGAAATAACAATAAATACAGTCACTCATTAGAGAGAGTCACATGATCAACGTCTTTTAGCAGCATACTTTGTTAGGGGTGATTGATTGGAAAATTGGAATAAGAAGTGATCAATAGATAACATTTGCCTATCTTTGGATTACTGGAAAGTTTGATTTTTCAAAAAACAAGTTGCACAAACATCCTACCAATTAAAAAGTAGGGAATAAAATAGATGATTTTTCAAAAAATTTTTATAATTGAGAGTAAAAGTTGAATATTTCAGCCCTAATCTTCATTGGCAAGGTATAATGTACAGAATTTTACCACCCTAGACTTGGTTCAGTCATTCTCCTTTTGAACATCACCTGTGTCTTTTTTAGTAGCTATGGCCCCATATGAACAATTTCCATTGCTTACAGTCTGGTGCATTTCAGATTCACTTCTCTCTAATTACTGGCTGACTATTTTGGAAATTTAGGGTAATTTTTGTTATTGATCAATCTGTTTATTTGGACAGTGGAATGTGTCTGAAAATCATACACGAGCAAAATTGGTCTTAAACTAGAATTGTTGATAATACAGTTCTTTCAAAGATTCACAGGAAGTGTCTCTTTTTCCTCTTTACATATTGTTGAAGGTGGTTGAACTTGATGAAAAGATTGTAGATATCACATTCAAAGTTACAGGGGGAAACAAGTCACTCCTTCAAATGTATTGTATATTGTATGATTTCATCTGTTTTCTTGAAATCATATGCTAATTGAAAATTGGGTACTACTATAGGGTGCAATCCACCAGGATATTTTCAATACATCACTGTGGGATGGTAAAAGAAAACAAAATTGTGCCATAGAATTTGTGGATGATTTGCATATAAACAAAACATATAAAGAAGTTGAATACTAGCATACTAATAATGACATAATGAGACATTTTTCTGATTGATGTACATTGTTGAGCTGATTTGACCAAGTAACAAGTAACATAAAGATGTACATCAGTGGAATTCACAGTCTGTTGGTAATTTGGTTCAGTTGAGACATGTTGGGTCACAAATCATATTAATGCTGGCTGCAGATACAGACTGCACGCTGTAGTAGCACAGAAATTTGTATCAGACTGGCAAATCTGCCTCTTTTTATACCTGGCCATGTTTGAAATGGCTTCACTAAGATTCTGATTTCACAGGTAAATAATCTTTGCTTGGAGCACAGCAGCAAAATCAATATCAAATTTATCCATTTTGCTCGTGTCTGTCTCCAAATTTGATTACAGTTCCTTCACGGAGGGCAAAGCTATATTCATTTACAAAAATAAAAGGGTCCTGTGTCATCCATGGGTACACAAAATGTCTTCCATGTTGAGTTATTGTGAAATGCTTTCTTGATTTATGTTTTTTTCAAATTATCAAACAAAATTACGAATATTTTTTTGAAAAATAGAAACATTTAAAAGCGGGGATTTACTATGAAAACACAATATTTTTTCAAACTCCAAAATTGGAGCTGATTTTATTTTTCTACCGTGACAATAACAAAAATGACAAAAATAATCCATACTAAAATTAGGGGCATAAACCGATTTGTAAAATTCACATTTCCCAACCATGATTTGAACTCATGACAAACTGATTGCCAGAAGGCAGTTTTCTTGATGAAGCTAAATCAACAAGTTTAAGATATTAATAAAGATCTATTATACAGGTATACACAAGCTTACCCAATTCTAATGAATAAATACATAGATTTATACAAAAAACATATATTTTCATAATTTTTCATGTATCATTTATAAAATACATAAGTTGCCGTAATCATCATCAGTCGGAATGGAAGTTGGAGTGGAGTTTTACCTTGCTGCAGCCAGGCTTGCTATTGAAAAGTTTTTAAATAAAAAACCAGCTTCATAATAAGAACAGATTAAATGGTTCTGATTCCGCCAGAAATTGTTTTGAATATTAATTGATTTTACAGAACTGGATTGTCAAACGTACACTTTATTTCATGGCTATGGTTAATTGCTCAAATCCATAAAGTCCTCTTCAATGATCACTTGCAGCTGCCTTGTCACTTTCTCCTTAATCTTGTCCTTGGTCTGAAATCTGCTTCCACAAAACAGTAAAAGCCAGAATTTGCAGAGAACCAAATTTTGCCTGAGAGAACTGGGCAATAGAGTGTCTCGCCAGAAATCCCTGCATGAGACATGAAAAAATGGGCAGATTTGGTCATTGTGAATGCAAGCTAGCTCAATGGTGTTGCATAGCCGACAAAAGGCTATGTGCAGTGAGGCTTCCTCTGCAAATGCATTCAAAGAGCCAGGATGGGGGATGAGACACCCCAACCTAATTTCTTCAAAAATGAACCACATAATTCAAGCAGAGAAGAGTGTGTTTAGTTCGACAGTAAGACAAAAATAGATATAAGGATTTAAAGAAAAAAAAAATTGTCATTTCAGTTCCAGATCCCCCCCCCCCTAATTTCTGTACCAGCTTCCAGACCATGAAAGCTTGTCCAGGATCCAGTGTTACCAATTTAGCATTTTTCATATTAGATTTAGCACATTCATTGTTTTGGCAGAATAAAAATCTAATGAGGAGCACTAATTGCAACGCATTTTTGCTTCATTTCTTTTTATTTTTTTGTAGCCATTTAAATGGTCATAAAATGTCTAACAATGTTTTTAGTCCATTTTGGCATTTTTTGACACATTATTTAGGTTGATTTAGGCCCCAATTCTTTTTCAGTTGGCTGCGCTGCTGTTTACAACCACCATCCTAGTATAACACTGTAGTAGGAGAATCAAGAAGTATGAGGATGATGTTCAATGAGGCTCATTCATTCAATTGACAAAAACAAATTTTAGAGCAAGAAAGTTGATCCTCACATGAACTCCTGCAAAACAAATGTCATGTACCATGAACGTGTTGAGGACAAAGACACAATGATCAAAATCCAGAAAGCAAACCAAAAAAAGTAGACCACTATATCTACCTAGGACAACACATCTCCATTAAACCCTCGAGAGAAGGAACTTGAGTTCTGTGTCATCATTACATTCACAATGAAAAAATCTGCCCAATTTTTCATGTCTTGCAGGGATTTTCAGTGATCCATCCAGCAACTAATGGCTGAGCAAATAAAATTTCCATTCAGAAGAAATTCATCTTTTTGTCCATTCCATCAACGAGTACAATGTATACAAAAACTGATTTTCATCTCTCCAAATATCTTCTCACTAGACTCTTAAAAAAAAAAATTACATTCAAAGAGCATGATTCTTGAATCAATTCACATAGCTTTCAATTTAAGGCTGAGAAACTGATTGAAGGTATTTTATTTAGAACAAATATTTTGAAATGAAAATTAATACAATCCATAATATTTACAACTCACATTCTTTGAAAATGCATCATTTAAATTTTCCAAAACTCTGAATACTTTTACAGCTTCAACACTGACACATCAAATATGTTGATATTTGAATAAATTTTGTCTATTTGGAAATGGTAAACTATGCTATAATAAACGAATTGCAATTAATTGGATAGTATGCACTCATTGTACAGATAAGAAAATATACATAACTATTTCTACATATATATATATAAACATATATGAATCATGACATGACAGTCAAAGCAGAACCAGTGTATGGAAGGTACATATATGTATATATAAACAGACACACACACACACACACACACACACGTACACACACACACACACATATATAAACGTATAAAGAATATATAAACAAATATATATATATCTATATCTATATCTATATATATATATATATATATATATTTATACATATACATACATATGTGTGTATAAACACATTTACAGATATGAACACAAACATATATACATGTATAAATATATATACATGTATAAGCATATATATGTATATTTATGTACAAAGATATGTACACATATAAACACACACACACACATATATATATATATATATATATATATATATATTTATATACAAACATATACCTATATATAAATGTATATATATATATATTTCTAAACATACCCATATATTAACATATATATGTATATATACATGTATATATTTCTGAATATGTATATGTTTCAGAATAAATATATGTCCATATATAAACATGATTATACATATATATTTATAAACATATATACAAACTTAAATGTATATATATTGATGAACGTTTATACATATATAAACATATATATATGTATAAACATGTATACAAAAACATATATACATAAACTTATATACGCACATATAACATCATCATCATCATCATCAGTCTTTTATCATCCGTTGCTCGACGTAAACCCTCTCCAGGATTTGCCACGCCTTTATTGTGGGTGTTGCGGAGGCAATACTTTCTGAATTTATCTTGTTTGTCTCTCCATCTTGTATTCTTTAGGCCTCTGTTTTGCATATGATCTCTGGGGATCAATTTTGTGAGTTGTGAGGTCGATTAGTTGTCTGACATTCTTGCAAGATGATCAGCCCATTGCTATTTAAGTTTTCTAATAGATTCTATGATATCTTGGACTACCCATTTTTCCCTGATATACTGTGCTGTCTTTTGATCTCTCTATGTGAGGTCGAGCATGATACTTTCGTTTTCATGTTCCATGCATCTCAATCTGTGGGTCAGTCTCTTTGTTAGATTTCATGTTTCGGCTCCATTGGTGACTAGGGAGGAAGCATTGGTTGTATACCCACCTTTTTTGGCTTATTGGGATTGTTTTGTTTTTGAAGGCTGAGCTTGCTCTGCCAAAGGCTTGCCATCTCAGAATGATTCTTAGCTTGATTTCTTCTTCTTTTGTGGGTTTCATTGAAATTCATTGTCCCAGGTAGATGTAGTGGTCCACTTTCTAGAGGTCGGTGTCTTCGGTTTTTATCATTGTGTTCTCATTTCCGATATGATTGTTGCACATGACCTTTGTTTTGATGAACTTTATGTGTAGGCTGACTTTCTTGTCTTCTTCACTTAGTTCTTCTAGCAATAGTTGGAGGTCGTGTTGGTTTTCTACAAAAAGGGCGATGTAGTCTGAATATCTGAGGTTACTCAGATATTTGCTGTCTGTTTTGATTCCTCTATTTTCCTAGTCTAGGTTTCTGACTTATAAAATATTAAAAACATCATGTTATGCAACATTTTCTTGAGTACATTCAATCTTTCCCGGATATTGAACCAATCTAAAGGTAAAATTAAATCAAAATAAAATACATCACGTAAACCAAAAAAGGTGATGTAGTCTGATTATCTGAGGTTACTCAGATATTTGCAGTCTCTTCTGATTCCTTTATTCTCTCAGCGTTGGTTTCGGAAGATCATTTGAAGTAGGCTGTAAATAGTTTAGGTGATCTGATATTACCTTGTCTCACCACTTTTTAGAGCTGGAAAGGTTCAGAGTCTTTACGTAACCTGATAAAAGAGTTGCTGTGACTGTATATATGCTGTAGTACACTGACAAATACTGGGTCTACACCTTGTAGAGTGATATTGTTCCAGGCCATGTGAAAGCATTCTTGAAGACAATAAATGCAACAATGAGTGGCATTTTGTATTTAGCTACTATTTCATTCAGCTGATTTATTGAATAAAAATAGTCAATGGTTGAGTAGTTCCTTCTAAAGCCAACTAGTTGCCATATATATATGCATATATATATACATACGTGTATAAGTGTATTTATATAGACACACACACATATATATATATATATATATATAACACATATATATATATATGTAAAATATATATATATAAAATATATATGTATATATATGTATGAAATATATATATATATAGATCTATATATTATATATATATATCATTATGTAAAATATGTATGTATATATAAAATACGTATATGTATAGAAGATATATCAGCATATAAAGAATACATATATATATAATATATGCATATATATAAAAATGTACATATATACGAAATAAATACATACATAAAATATATACGTATATAGACTATATACATATATATATATATATATATATATATATATATATATAAAATATACATATATATACAAAATATATATATATAAAATATATATATGAATTTTATATATATATATGATATATATATATATTTGATAGATATTTACATATTTCATATGTATATATCATATATATATACATAAATATAAATATAAAATATGTACATAAAATACAATAATAATATATGTATATGAAATTATATATGTATATATAATAATTATTTATAGAATATATATATAAAATATATAAATAGAATATATACATATATAAAATATGTATATATATAATATATATATATATATAAAATATATATATATATATATGAAATATATATATATATATTTTATATATATATTTGTATATACATATAATATATATATATATATATAAAATATATATATATATATAAAATATATATATATATATAAAATATATATATATAATATATATATACATGTATGAAATATATATATGTATGAAATGTATATATATATATGAAATATATATATATATATATATACGTATAAAATATACATATATGCAAAAATTATATAATTTTAGAATATAAACAAAATATATATACATGTTTTATATATATATATATAAAATATGTAATATATAGATATAGAATATATATATAGAGAGAGAATATATATTTATATATATATATATGTATATATATATATGTATAAAAGATATATATATCTATACAATATATATATGTATAATATATATATATATATATATATAGGTAATATATATATATATATACATATAAAAATATATTAAATATATATATTGAAACATATATAAAAATATACAAATTTATCAAAAATATATAAATATATATATATGTATATAAAATGTATATAGAGAGATTATATATGAATATAAAATTCATGCATTTACAATATATATACATACATATCCGTCTTTATCCATAATATGTAAAATATGTATATATATATATATTACATATATACAAAAATATATGTATTATATATATCACATGTATAAGTATATAGAATATATATGCATATATATAAAATGAATATATATATGAAATTTATATGTACAAAATATATGTGTAAATTTTATATGTTTAAAATATGTGTACAATATATATAAATATATATACATAATATAATAATTATAATAATTAGATTTTATATATATATATATATATATATATATATATATATATATATATATATATATATATATATATATATATATATATATGTATATGTAAAATAAAATCAGGAAAAGTCTGTTTTTTTATGCTATGTCCTTATTATCAGTGTTTTAGCTGAAAAAAGGAAATTCCAAAGCCTTTAACAACTGCATGCCTATAAATTCACTTATCTTCGGCTATAAACTTTCACAAAAATGATCAACAACTGGATTACTAAAGCACTAGATGAAACCCAACCACGGGAACAGGTTGGATTTAGAAGAAGCTATTTGATCATGGACCGTCTCCTTCCAATAAACCAGCTGTAGGAGAAAGCAGCAGAATACAAAATGCCACTTGCTGTAGCATTTATAGATTACAAGACGGTATTTGACTTTTGTCTGTTACATTTGTTAAGGGAGATAACTTATAATGCTAATCATGAATTACCTTCCTTGCTTATCTATTGTTTTTGTAAATGAGCAAAAAATCTAGGTTCATTCTGGTTGAACATAAATAAGTAAACACAGAGCAAACTAATGTTTTTTTGAGTGCAATGCAATTACAAATTATTCAAATACTGGCATAATTTTTTGACAGCATGCTTATACTAGTAGTATTTATAGAAATAAAGTTTAGCAATCAACATATTCTCTTGTGTGGCAAAGGGCACTAATATCCCAAATTGAGTCTCTACTTGAAATAACACGGAACAGAAACTTTCAGAGTTCTCAGAAAATTCTTCTTCCTTTGTTATTGATTTATTTTTATAAATAAATAACACAAATAGGAGATAAAATTTGAATCCAATGATTGCATTTGCCAATGGAACAAATATTTTTTTAAGAACATAATACTCACCCTTTTTTGTTGATGCCATGAATAACAATAAAGGTATCATTGGAAACAATATTGTGGAGGAAATGTTTTAATTTGTAATAATTTATATTTCATTGAAAGGTAGTCAGCCTTTCATTTGGTGTGAAGAACACGTTTTGATAAACTGACTAATAAGATTATTTGAGAAATGATCTGAAGAAGTTATATTTGATATAGCAAACATATTAGAGAGATAAATTATGGGAAAATAAATTTATTACATCATCAAAATTCATTAATTGATCTCTGCCAATAAAGTTGGGAGAGGTATATGTATTCACCTATGTCTTTATGTTTATCTGTCTGTCTCTTTGTCGACACAATATCTTCGGATAATCTGAATGGCTTGGACTTGCATAATCCCAGTTGTCATTGAGAGAAACTGAAAAAGCCTTTGTCCAGCAGTGAACTTATAAGGGCTGCTGATGATGATAACGACAATGATTACAGAAATTATTTATGGGGAAATGATTTTATTGCTACAACAAAGCAAGAGAATATCAGAGTCATTGAAAATGTGATTAAAAAGGGGAATGGGCAAAAAAATTTATCGCTTTAGCAAAGTGAAAAAAAACATTATTGTCTCTAAAAATGTGATCAAGAAAGAGAATGGGAAAACAATTTATTGCTTTAGCAAAGCAAGGAAACACCATTGTCACTAAAAATGTGTTCAAAAAGGAGAATGTGGAAATCAATTTATTGCTTAAGCAAACCAAGAAAAATGTCATTGTCTCTAAAAAAGTGATCAAGGAAAGGATGGGGAAATAGATTTATTGCTTTAGCAAAGCAAGAAAACATTATTGTCTCTAAAAATGTGATCAAGAAGGAGGATGGGGAAAACAATTTATTGCTTCAGCAAAGCGAGAAAACGTCATTGTCACTAAAAATGTGTTCAAAAATGAGAATGGAGAAATCAATTTATTGCTGTAGCAAAGCAAGAAAAACGTCATTGTCTTAAAGAATGTGATCAAGAAGGAGAATGGGGAAATTAATTTTTGCTTTAGCAAAGCGAGAAAACATCATTGAATTGTGATCATGAAGTAGAGTAAGGAAAAAAACTTATTAGCTTAGCATGCAAGAAAACATCATTTCTACTAAAAATATGATCAAGAGGGAGAATGGAGAAATCAATTTATTGCTTTAGCTGAGCGAGAAAACGTTATTGTCACTATAAATGCGATCAAGGAGGAGAATGTGAAAATAAATTTATTGCTTTAGCAATGTGAGAAAAAAATCATTGTCTTTAAAAATGTGATCAAGGAGGAGAATAAGGAAATAAATTTATTGCTTTAGCAATGTGAGAAAAAAATCATTGTCTTTAAAAATGTGATCAAGGAGGAGAATAAGGAAATAAATTTATCATTTTTGCAAAGCGTGAAATTGTCTTTGTCACTAAAAATGTGATCAAGAAAGAAAATGGGAAAATTAATTTTTGCTTTAGCAAAGCGAGAAAACATCATTGAATTGTGATCATGAAAGAGAATGGGGAAATAAACTTATTAGCTTAGCATGCAAGAAAACATCATTTTTACTAAAAATGTGATCGAGAGGGAGAATGGGAAAATCAATTTATTGCTTTAGAAAAAAAAAAAAACGTCATTGTCACTAGAATGTGATCAAGAAAGAAAACGTCATTGTCACTAGAATGTGATCAAGAAAGAAAACGTCATTGTCACAAGAATGTGATCAAGAAAGAAAACGTCATTGTCACAAGAATGTGATCAAGAAAGAAAACGTCATTGTCACAAGAGTGTGATCAAGAAAGAAAACGTCATTGTCACTAGAATGTGATCAAGAAAGAGAATGGGGAAATAGATTTATTGCTTTAGCAAAGCAAGAAAAGGTCATTGTCACTCAAGTTGTGATCAAGAAGGTGAATTGAAAACTAAATAATAAGTGGAAATTAAATGTACAAATCTGTATTGAATTATTCCATTTAAGTTTAAGTTCACTTTTCTAACTGATCATCAATTTCTCTTTTATTACCATCTACTACGGAATAAAAAATAGATTTTTCAATTGAAAAAAAAAGAAAGCTTTATTTCAAATTGGAAGAAGTACAGTCTGCCAGGTACAGTTCTACAGGAAAAAACAACAATCTTCCCAGTGATCCATTTCATAACAATGATTTTGTACTGAGGGCTTTTAAGAGGGTGAGGGTTGCAGCCAGTTCATTGCTCTAGGGTCCCACAGCTAAGAGAATCTAAGTTTCTGTGGGATCTCTCTATTGAACCTTATCAATCAGTACATGTTTATTGGTAGAATAGGTTTATTCTATCATTTATAGACAATCAAATATATTATTGTGTGCTAAAAGAGTTAAAGCAGATGAAAACACGATGGCTAAAGGAGAGGGTAGATCTAACCCATAAATTTTCACTGGCTAGCAAGCAAACACTGGGATTCTATGCTTACTTTTCATATCTTAAAGATTCTTTGTGTCTTTTTAAAAGAGTCAAAAGATGATTGAAATGAATTGCAACTAAATCAAGTGTTTTGATTATTAATTAAAATCCATGATTAAACACAAATGATTTTCTACCATATGTTACTCATTGATTTGAGGCAAAATATGAGATGTATTTATATGGGTAATTCCTGTATTTCAAGCTTTTTAATGGCATTTATCTGGCAAACACTTTACTCATGAGAATATCCTACAATATATGCATTTGTGTCCAGGATGAAAAACAAACACACAACTCTAGATCTTTACAAAAATAAACAAGAAAGTATTTAGTTCATCTTGAATAGATATAAGAGAAAACCGTTTGTCTGTAACGCTATGAAAATCATCTAAATATTGGTGCAAATAGACCAAATTTTGCATGCATACTCAATAGACTTAAAGGAAGGTTTTAAAGTAAGAAGTTTTTGGGATTTTGGAAAAGATTTTTTGGCATGGTTGGCATTCATACTCACCTCAATAATGATGATCTGATTTCCAACCATTTCTATATAATGATAAAAGTTTGATTCACACAACAAAATTTGGTATGCTTACTCAATGGATGTAGGGAAGATTTCAAATCAAAATCTTATTGATTTTTGTGATATATTCAATTTCATTTTATTGTCTTATATATCTAAATTAAATATGATACAAGAGTTTATGATGGTGATGATTTTTCAAAGAAGGTATGATTAAAAAGATATATAGTTCAAATCCATGATCTGCTATTTCAGGTAAGAACAAGCAGAGTAATATGATAGAATGTGGTGAAAAAATTAGGGATTTCACAGGAAATAGCTGAAAATTCTGGCCTATTGGCTGTTTTTAGATAATTAAACAGATATGAATATTACATTATTTGTGTGCACCTAATTCTTAAACAGTCTTGTTTTGTTGAAAAAAAAAAAGCCAAAAGAAGATAAGCACTTCAGTTGATTCATGTGCACTCATATTGAAATAAACTTCTATAGAGAAAATGTTCATGAGTGAAACGGCACATTATTTTGCTGTGTAAAAGGCTGCCCAAGTCTCTATCTTTTTCCACATTTGTCTTCTCACCCTTAGAAAGATGAAATATTGTAAATGTCTTAAAAACTGGTTCAGATCACCTGTGCAAGTTTCACTTTTCTTCCTTCATTTCATGGATATTGAATAAGTTAATGTCATTCAATGGTTTAAAGAAGAATCACTGTGAATATTTCTGGTTTTATTAATTTATTTATTTTGCAGAATCAACCAAAGTCCCCGCACTGTCATCAGAAAGGGGTTTTCCTGGTTTTCTTTTGAAAGTATAATTTGAAAGCTTGGCTTCTCTCTGCTTCTCTGAACTTTTTAATGTTGTGATAGCTGAGTTGGGTTATCTTATAATATAAAAGCCCATGTCAACTGTTTTGTTTATTTGTTTGTTGGTTGGTTGGTTTTTGTCACAATAAGAAGAGTTCAGCAAGGTTCTACTATGTCTGGGTGTTAATGTCTGCATTACTAATACTACTAATGCTAAAGTTGATACTATTAGGTTGGTGCAAAAATAATTGCTGTTATTTCAAATTTTGATGCTCATTTTGGAATAAAGTATCATTAAACCATTTTCATGGAATGCACTATTCCAAAGTGTGAATTTTGCTCTATTTACGTATAATTTAAAAGCTTGGCTTCTCTCTGCTTCTCTGAACATTTTCTTTCCACAATTTATTCTGGTTTGAGGCTGTCAAGTCAAGACCCACGCAAAATAATTGGTAAATGGTGACCATTCAACAGTTGTTTCACATTTGTACTAAATTGGAAAAGCAAAATAAGTTTGTCATGTGGAGCTAATTATCTGGAATGAAAAGCGAAAAATCTCACATGTCATACAAATGATCCACCAAAAATTGATCTGCTATAAAACTACCTCACCTAGATTACTCACTAATCCTCTCCCTGACCAACTACCACATTTTCAACCATTTTGCTTTTTGTTTCCAGAACCCCTGAATTCTATAGACTTATTTTTAGTTGGCAAAATCTATAGATTCTGAAAGTACTTATTTTGATTAAAAATCACAATCATTTTTCCACCAAACAAATAATACTGCTGCTGATGTCCTAGGAGTTGGATGGAAAAATTTTCCACTAAATATACCATCTCTCTTATGTCTAGAAAATTCTATTGGCATTGACTAAAAGGAGTTTTTTACAATATTTGCTGTTGTCTTAGATGCAGTGATGAGCATAGCTAACAAAAATGCTATGATGCACTTTTTAGTAAAATTTTACTTTACTCACATGGTTAAAAAACCTACTCTATCTCTTTTTATCAATAATTTTATATCTACTTGTCCACAACCCGTTACTCCACTGATGATAAGCAAAAATGCTCATTGAAAGGCTTGGATTATGGCAGCCACTGATACTATGTGAGACAGACACATATAAAAGACAGAGGGAAGAAGAGAAAGTGAGTTTGATAAGAAAAAAGGAAAGGAGGGGGGAGAAAAGAAAGTCAAAGTAGTTTAATTAATGCCTCAAACAATCAAGTCCTAGAAGATTGGAACATTGCAATCATCATGCTACTATTTAAAAAAAGAAATCCCCCAAATCTAGGTAACCACATGCCAGTTACTCCAATCAATTGCATGTACAAACTTTTCAAACAATCAAAATGCAAGATGCAGAACTAAAGAAAGTAAATCATCACATCTTTCAGGGATGATGGATTTCTATTGAACCCTCAAAACAAGAAGAAATCAAAAGATTGGCAAGCTTTTGGCAGAGCAAAAAAATCCTTTTAGTATTAACAAGATGAGTCTACAACCAATGTGACTGACTGAGAGTCACCTATGAAGCTGAAACATAGAATCTAGCCAAAAGATTGGCTCTTACACTGAGAACCATGTAACTTGTACAAGAAAGGATCATATTTAACATCATATGGAAAGATCACAAGTCAGCACACTATATTACAGAAAAAACAGAAGTGAGAAATATGAAATATTTTAGAAATCTCAAATGACACAGGGCTTTCATGTAGCAAGAATGGCAGACAGTCGCTGAACATCACAACTCGCATTTTACCCTACTAATATGACCAAAGAAATGAACACACCCACTTGTATAAAAATTGATGTACGATAGGCATCTATTTATTTTTTTGTTGCTTGCTGTCAGGTAGGTCAGGGAGTATGGAGGAGGTTTAGGGGGAGTTTGAGCCTTTGTCTTTCTTTATTGAGCGGAGTGTAGAGATTCGTCTCCGAAGAAGATCAACAGTGTTGCCATGAGGCCCTTTTCCTGATCCCCTGCTGCTTACGGCACCTGGTATACTCAGTTGGTCGCTCATCTTGATAATGACCAAGATTGATATGGCTTAACTTTGGTGATCATATGAGAACCTGTGTGTCAAATATGAACGGGTTTGAACTATGCACAGGTAATATACAAAAAGAAAGGAAGACATCTCCTTGTGTAAAGGTAGACACATGATAGGTATGAATAGCAGACTTTTTCCCTGTCAACAAGTGGTTCTATTTCAGCATGTGACGCTAAGAATCAATGAAATAAAAGGGTGAGGACAGTGGCTCAATAGATAAACGTACTTGTTGTTGTGCCAGCTTCAGGCTCGAGCCCAGAATTATGGGAGAATTTGAGTGCATCCTAAGTAGACTGCAATCAGTCTTGTACTGTTGATTGTGAGCTCAAACAAAGAACTGAAGAGATATTCAAGGACTAAGCTTTTACAGATTATGCTTACCATTAAATACTTGTAAAATACATGATAACTGGGCAGTACAAACATTTGACCTCTGCCAATGAAGTTGGAACATATATGTGTATTCACTTGTGTCTGACAGTCCATCTGACCACATGATATCTCCAGAAGTTCTCAATGAATTCAAGTTAAATTTTGTGGAAGTGTGAGCCAGGGACTAAAAAAGAACTGGTTAAATTCTGGGGCACATCCAGGAATTAGTTTTTGATTGAGAGATATATTCATTATTCTGCAGACCTCGTACTTATGAAATATACAACATTCAAATCAAATAAGTAGTTAGACTAGTGGCTCATTAGGTAAACATGTATGCTCAAAGAGCATAATCATTGTTAGTTTTTGATACCAAGTTGTCAATTATCAAACCTTTTATCTTTCAGTTCAAGTCAGTCTGTGCCATATTAAGACAGAAGAATACATAAGCTTGAAATGCAAAAAATCTTTTTTAAATTCAAAGATGAGGATAACAGTGGATATAATTTCCGGAACAATAATTACCAGTCTGACTCATGGATGTTGACAACTAAGATATCATCATTATTCTTAGCAATCATTTCTGCAATTGAAGTGTATCATTTGATAATCAAAGTAATTTATTACCTATAGAATGTACCTATATTAACTGTAATAACATACAAAAGTAAATGAAATAAATATATCTGTTGCTATTATCACTGATGACTTTTGCTAGCTGTGTATATTTCTTTGGTCTACTGCTACTATAACTTAGGACCTCAGACTTCTGAGGGAGGAGTAATGAATGAACAACATGTATAGTGAAGGTTGAATCACTTTTGCTCCCATTCAAGTAAAGCAACCTCTTCAGAAAAAATGAAAGGATGAAGGATACGAGGAGAATGAATAATAAGTGGAAATTGTTATGGTCTTACATTCATACAATTAAGATAATACTACAATGCTTTGTTGCTGAATTTGAGCAAAATTCTTCCATATGAACCCAAGCATTCTTACCAAATATATAATACCAAATTTTAAAAGAAGCAATCATGTTCATTTATGTATATTTTTTTTTCTTATATAATTATAAACTAATATCAACTGAGTTTGTTTTGTATTATTTAATCCAAAGGGAAATGAGTTGTTTTGAAATATTTTCATTTATTTTCTTTTAATTCAATAAGACCAGGATAGACAGGGCAGCCAGTCAGACCAATAGGCATGGGCCTGATTTTAAGGTGGCTTATTCTCCCAGTAGAAGAAACTATTATTGCATTCACTACTTCTCATTATATTACAATACCCTATTGTCTTATATACATATGTATATTCTTGGATTTTCACATGGCGTCAGACTCTGATTGTGCGAGCCAAGGTAATGCTGCTGGTGGTCCTTGCAGCCCCTCCCGCAATGAAACCTTCCCTTCTAAGTAGGTTTCCTTCTTTTTCCTTGGAGAATTCAAGAATATCATCATTGATGTGATAGGTCAGCAGCTTCGATCACTGCTTTAATGAATATACATTTGGTTAAAATTACCTGCCATTCCCTTTTTTCATAAATCTTTCTAGTTCTTTTATTCTTTTCAGTAAGTGAATCATAAATACTACATATACATGTATATACCTCATAAAAGGCCTGAATTGGATTAATTCTGAGGTTGTAAGTCGATTTTGGTTTGATCTGTAAATTTATCCATGCTTGTAATAACAACAACTATAAGGGTTGGAGAAAGACTTTTTCTTCATGCCTTTAGATATAGATTTTTGATGCGCAGTAAGCAAGTGATGTTGATTCTAATAATGAAATGTAACTAGGTAGAAGATTTGGTGAGTAGAGTTGATAGTGGGATGGGGGGCATTTGTTATGGATCAAGACTGTCAGATTAATAAAAACTGAATCTCAACCTGGATCAAATTAAAAGACAATCGTGTGGAAGTACTTTCAAAAGGGTGGAAAATTAAACAAAAGCTTGATTTTTGTTTGCAAAAGACAATAAGGTAATTAGAGAAGTAGGTTGATGCCAATTTTGATGTCTTTCCGGCAACTCCCGCAGCCAAGCTGATACCAAAGTATTGCACTCTGCTTTCCTTTGGACTATACCAGCAAGACTGAAAGGGGAATTCTGTCCACTGGGCATCCAAGGATCTCCGTATGCTTTGTATCTTGATAGGTCACTCCAGTGTCTTTCCATTGTTTATCGAGACAGAAGGAGGCCCTTTCTCTCTCTCTCTCTCTCTCTCTCTCTCTCTCTATATATATATATATATATATATATATACATATATATACATATATATATATATATATATATATATATATATATATATGTATATATATAAGTGAAATAAACCAAGATTTATATATCTTCATGCGTACAGATGCGCACATATCTATATAAACAAATGAACCTCATAACCTATGCTTTTAAAGCAAATTTACTTCATTTCAAATTTTTAATATGTTTTGATATGCTTTTATTGACAAACAAAGAAAAAGCACTAATATTTCCTACCAATTCATTCATTTATTCATGAATTTCACTATGAAATCTAGATTATCATAACCTATAATTTCAATTAATATTTTGTAAAATTGTCATTAATAATTTGACACTACTTTTAAAAAATATATTTCCAATGTTCTCATTTGATCAAGTGACATCAACAAGTATATAAATACATTCATTTTGTGATAACCTAATTTGTTTGCTCTCATTGCTTCACTTTCTTTTCTCTCATCAACTTAGTTCATTGAAACAGAAATTCTCAACCTTTTTTGGTCAGTGTTCCTTCTCAGGTTCTGAGGCCCTTGACAAATGGGGATAAAATATGAGCAAAGAGAAATTCATTTTTTTCATCTATGGCCCCCTTTCAAATGAACTCGGACCCCTAAGAGGCTCATATGCCTCCCCCCTTAATGGATAGCTCTTTATTCATTTTAGAAATGATTAACAGAATAAAAGTTCAAGTAGATCTAACTGTTGGACCCAGTTTCATGAGTCAGCAAAAATCAGGTTGGATTAAGGCACTGAAGAAACTTTCAGGGACCATAGGCTTAAATTTGAAAAAAGATCTGAGATCAATCAGTTATGAATAGAACTTATCTTAAGAACAATACCATGTACATTTCTTCCATGTATCATTACATTCTTTTGGCATTCGAAAATTAAATGTAATTTCTTGTCAAAGGAGAGCAAGGAGTCTAAAAAGGAGAGCAAAGGCTGATGCAAAGGTTGCATAAAAAGCGAAGGAAGATGAAATTAAAACCACGAATTGATCTCTAAATATATAGGTTAAAAACTGAAAATAGTAAAAAGGAAGTATGTGCACACTCACACATAAATATATATATATATATATATATATATATATATATATATATATATATATGTATATATATAGACATATATATATATATATATATATATATATATATGTATATATATAGACACACACAAACATATGCATATGCATATGCATGCACTCACACCCACACCTCCATCAGTGGACAACCGAGGCAGCCAACATGAATCCATAGCAGCACATAATCTTTTGAGAAAAGGAAGTTTATATTTTCAATTACTTCTCATAAAGATTAGATAACTGAGAGCCAATTTATTCAAGATGCAACATAACTAGTTTTAGGGATGTTATTGTTGAATGCTTAACGTGAAGATAATTTAAAGCAAAAGTTATTAAAAAGCTGAACTGAACAAAGACTTTATACACAGCCTATGTATATAGGATTTTCTCAGCAGATTTTGATATATATTTCATGTCACAGCTGATATGCATAGACCATGAGAATGGAATAACTTGTGAGATCATATGCTCATTTATACCTACCTACCTACTTACAATAGGTGACATACTTTCTCCGCTCAGCCCGCACTATCCTTTATCTTAGAAATATGTATATATATATATATATATATATATATATATAACATGAACTAGTCAAGAGAAATCTTTTCTGTGAGCTGGAAAGTAACTACAACAAAACCTTTTTGCTAAACATCCAATATTAGAAATAAAATAATCTCCAACCAGTGTGGCCCTTCCTTTCTTCTTATTCATTTCTTACAATAAATATACATATATATATATATATATATATATATATATATATATATATATATATATATACATATATTACAGTCCTAAAACTGATATAGCAAGCTATTGTAAACAACTGAGGATTCTACAAGAAAAAATTAACATACAGTAGTATATATACACACAGATGTACATATACGAACACATATATATATATATATATATATATATATATATATATATATACATTTATACATATATATATAGAGATATATATACACACATATATATATACATATATATATACACATATATACATACATATATACACATATATATGCATATATATATATATATATATATATATATATATATATATATATATATATATATATATATATATACACTCTCACACATGCACACAAATATATACATATCTCTCTCTCTATATATATATATACCTATATACACATCTGCTGTTATAAGCAACAGGTACAAATTTTACAGAATAGTCCAAGGGAAAACTTGAGGTACTGAAGATGTTATTGTAAGATCATTAAACTAGTGATTTTGTGAAATCCCTAATTTCACAATCACTGTATTGATGCTTAATGGGCCGATGATGCTGACTGTTACTTCTGTTGTGAGTTCAATACTCATTGGGTGCCCAAAAACTGTGAAATACTACCGAAAATAGAAGGGTCTATGATAGAAATCACAAGATGGAAAAGGTGAAAGTGGAATGGGCCTGAGTGAGAGAGAGATAATCAAGAGAAAGAGAAAAAAATAATTAAATGCAGGGGGTGGTAGAAAGATGTCGATACATAAGGGATGATATGCAGGGAAAGAGAGAGAGAGAGAGAGATGGTAAACAATTAGAAAAGGAAAAAGAAAGAGTTCAACTTAGTGAAGGTGGTCCCGACTGGAATTCAACTGACGTCATTCAGACATGAGATCTGGCGAAAATTTACGTAGAAAAAGGCAAAACAATTTAACAATTCAATCTATTCATGGCAATAACAAGATAATCTATGTATTTACTTCTGGTTTTCTTTTGTGAATTCTCTTATTTCTTCTTACTTATGCGCCATTTGTAACATCGAGTGGGCGTGGATGTGAATTTTTCTCAATCAGAATTCCAATCGGGACCACCTTCGCTCAGTAGAGCCCAGTAAAAATAAGAAGGGTAAAAGATAGGGGCGAGAGAAAAAGAAGAATAAAAAGCCAAATGATAAATTGATATACTACACTTGATATATTTAATGGCATGTAACCAACTTGCTTCTGCTGGAAATATTAAAAAGAAAAAACTCATTTCCCTGAATTCCTCTCATCTATCCCTCATTAAAAAACAGAACTCCTACTCAAGTTCTGGCCCATGTGTGTCCGGTCAACAAAGGTTACGTTTACCTTCTGAACAATTGTTTGAGAGAAGGAAGTCTTATATGCCGTCAAAGACAGTGATAACATGTATTGCCAATTAATCAAAAAGAAAAACTCGAAAGTGGAATTCACTCCGAAATTCGAAAAAATAATTAAAAGAGTAAAAAGATCTGAATTTTCAAAACTGGGCACACAAACTCGGAAATTAGAAATAAAATCATCTAAATTACGATACTGGACTTCACAAATTGAAAAATTAAGGGAAAAAAAGGGGTTAAATTATAGGCAACACTGGAATTGATCGAAACGTGAATTATGCTGACAAAAAAAAGGGGTGCGGATTTAAAAGAAAAATATAGAGAGTGAGAGAAAAAAAAAAGAAAGAAAAGACCAAAGAGGGTATTTTGAAGAAAAAATAACAAAAAAAACATGAATACTGGAAAGAAAATTACTAGAGAGTCAGAAAGAGAGAGAGAGGGAGAGAGAGGTGGGAGGGAAAGACATAACATGACGGTGGGGGGGTATGGGTGTCTGCTGCCACTTTTCCAGCGGATGGCAAAAGGATATCTTAGTGGCCACCCTATCACACGATAGGTGAGACGGATTGATATTGGAGTAAGTAAGGTGTGTGGGTCAAATGCACAGTTTGCCCCCCAACCCTAGAGGACGCCCAGGGGTGAGGCTAGAAAGACAGATGGAAAGATGAAAGGAAAATTAAAATTTAAAAAAATCCAACCAAACTACGCAAGAAAAACGGTAAATGACGACAATGGAATGGAGATTTTTTATTATTCATATTTCATTTCTACGAGAGAGCAGCCCTTAAGTTAGTGCTGATTTCTCGGGGATTGCTTATTTAAATGTTGACTCGGTACTTTGATATCAAAGTACCAAGACAAGACATAAATAAGAAAAAAAAAATGGGATTACTATCTAAAACCCTTTTTACTATTTATATAAAACTAATCACATTAAATTGCTAAAAACTGAAACAGAAGAGGCTTGCTTGCACTCAGCCGAGAGCTCATTCCATTTCATGGCATCCCTAAAAGGAATCAAGAAAACAAAAAACAAAAAACAAAAACAAAAAACAAAAAACGAACGACAGTATATCTATCTATGTAGGTGAGAATAATCTAAAAATTACTTACCACTGGCATCTAAAAGGAGTTTCATCGTCCTCTATCTTGCTGGGTCCCTTGGAGAGAGAGAGAGAAAAAAAAGTTTATTCCTTTAAAATCCGTAGATCCAAGGATATGGAATCGTCGGTAAAAGTAATCCACAAAAAAGGTAAAAATCCGATTCCACCAGAGGAAGAACTTTCCCTGGTTTTGAGGTCAGGTTTGGTTCTCTGCACGGAATTATTGTCGCCAAAGTGGGAGGGAGGAATTGTCGCTAGAGTGAGGGGAAAAAAGAATTGTCCGTCTTACAGTGTAAAGTTGACGTTTTCATTCAACAGCTGACTGTTGAGTTCTTTTTCGATCAGGATTCAGACGTCACTGTGAAGGTGTTGTCATATTTTGGGGGTGTGTGGGGGCTACGTCACACTCTACTTTCACTTTTCATTTTGGTTCAGAATTTACGATAACCGCAACAAAAAAAGAATTAACTCTGATTTTCAAAACGGGCTGGGTAGTGGAATAAAATATCTAATATTACTTATATAATGTGCAGAGTGATTTTTTCTGTTAGCTTCTGTCCGTAACAATGGATTCTTCCACTTAAAAAAGTAACAATTTTACTCATCTACTTATATAACGAACAGTGCCGTGTGATTTTTTTCTGATTCTCTGTTCGTAACAAATTAATGGACTCTTCAACTTAAAGGTAACAATTTTGCTGATAAAATTATCTCCTACCAACCATTGGACTCTTCCACTGAAACGATTTCAGTAGTTTCTTTTCAAAAAATAATAATCTCATGAACATCCAAATTTGTACGTGAATTTTTTCACAGATTTTGACCAATTATTACTAATTTATTAATATTCATCAAAAAACAAAAACAATAAAAATTATGTTGAAAAATGTTGTAAATTATATCATAATAGAAAATTAAGCATAAAATTAAAAAAAAATGTTATGAGTTTACCGAACGAATCTTTTTTGGTGAAATTATCGATTTTACTAATTCAAAAAAATGTAACCTGTTGATTAACAATTTTTACCTGTTGAATGTTGATGAATAACGGTTTTTACCTGTTGATTGTCGTTGTTGACAGTGGAATTATTTAAACAAAAATGGTTTTAGTGACTAAAAATTGACTTGATAAAAATATCAAAATTATTTTAGAAACTTGATGGTAAAATGATAACCGAAAATATCAAATGGGGAAAATGTATACATCATATCAACATTATTTCATCAATCATGAATCAAAATAAGTTATAATAATGTAATAAACATTAACAACGAAAATTATACTATTTTCAGTAATGGCTCATGATAATTCTTGTTACTTTTTTTCTTGTCCTTTTCTTTTTTATCTCTTTTAAAAAAAATCAACTGGTGTTTTCAGTGTAGAGTTTTTACATCTGTATTTTTTTACATCTGTATTGGATCTTTAGCAACATCAATGCAATTTCTCAAGAATGAAGTTGTACTTTCTTTTAGAGACGTATATAATCACTGGTGAAAGTAAATAGGTGATGATGATATTAGTTCAATAATAGTTCTCTACTGACAATGACAGAGACAGGAGACCCGATCAGTCAGTAGTAGAAACACTAGTGGCGTCGTATTACCACTTGTGGTAGTTCTACTAGTGATTGTTTCGAGTCGTCGTCGTCGTCGTTATGGTGTTTATGGTTGATACAAGGCGAGGCATATCAGGCTTGATGGATGTGTGGTACAAGACGGTTGGGTAATCTCGAGGAATCGGCGATGATGGTGGGACGCGACAGTGGACAGCTTGACGGAGGAGAGTCAGAGAGTCGGTCCAGCACCCACCATACGTTCCTTGCACGCGTGGTGACAGACGGACGCACACACGTGCACAATTTAACTTATGTTAAAAAAAAATATATATCGCTGGACACACTTGTGTTCGCCACCTTGGGAAGAAAGTAAAAGAAACACAAAAAACAACGGTTTCAAGACATTGTCCCATTGATTAAAGTTGAAGTGCCGTTTTATGAATGTCGGCGTACAAGACAAACATTTAATTGAAAAAGAAAAAAAGAAAAAAAAGAGGATAGCAGCGGATTCACTTGTGTTCACGTACGTGGAGAGAGAGAGAGAGAGAGAGAGAGAGAGAGAGAGAGAGAGAGAGAGAGAGAGAGAGAGTGTGTGAAAAAAAAACAAATAAAAAACATCGATTACGTGACATTGTCAAATTGATCAGAAAAGTATTTCGTATATGATGCTGGTAAAAAATAGACATTTAATCAAAAGACAGAGAGGAGAAAAAGAGAGGATTTTATGCAAATTTTACTCTATAATGTCCGATTTGCTAGTATTATGACTAGGGGACTGTCTACCTAAGTTCGATATGGATAGCTATGAAGCTTAGATGACTTGCAGTGAGTGCTAGTCTTCCATGTGTAAACTGCATTTGTCTTATAGTCCGGCATATACAGTATAGAAGACAAAATTGTCATTGGATTGGAAAAAAAAAAACACAAACTTCTAGCAAGCATGAAATTACTCCGAAACTGAATCATATACAAGCGAATACGCATAGTTATATCAAAATGAAAGAAAGCGAAAGATTGTGAAAATACCAGGATCGTGCCCGGGAACTGAGGAAGCCGTGGCGGGTCGTTCCCATAATAAATGGCGTACTTGGAACCGTCCAGACCATGACAGTGCTCGGATTCCGAAAAATACGTGTTAGAGTTTTATTTATTTTATTTCAGATGACTTGTTGTCACTCAATCTCCACCCATAACCACTATCTCTACAATTACATGTTGCGTTTATGCAAATACTTAAATAAATAATTAATCATTGTCAAATAAAGGAGAAAAGTAGCATAATTCTTTCATTTATCAATTTTATTTTCATTCTTTGTATTCGATGTCATAAGACTCCTCCACCTTCTTTCAGGGGGGAATATTAAGGAGAGTATAAAGCATTTCTTCAAATTCTTCCCATTTGTCTCTCAGTTTTTTTCAAACCCTTCCCAAGTTCAGCCCAGTGTGAGGGTGGGTTGGGCAACAAAGGTTTCGTCTACTTTTTGAATCATTATGGAGTAAGGGTGCAAAAGGAGGGCCTTATATGTCATCAAATACGGTCGTTCATTTAATTTTTTCCATCGGGTATATAATTTACTTTCCACCTATGTTGCGCTGTTAATTTCAAAGATTTCGGTTTAATGTAGGGGAGGTATGCCCGGTTGTAAAGTTTCACACCCTCGCACACTCGCTGTTGAAGACAACATTCACTTAAAACATCGTAACAATTTAATTCATTCAAAGCAATAACAATATAATATATGTTGTTACTTCTGTTTGTTTTTTTTTCTTTCATTAATCCTCTTCTTTTTTATTTGCGCATCGTTTTTATCAATGAGTGAGCGAGGATGTGAAACTTTGCTATCGAGACCACCTTCTTCCCTAGTCCTCAGACAGGTTTCACTTATCATTAGCCCCCTTTTTCTTTTTTTTTACCATTTCATCTAAATAAACCTAAGAATTTTTACCACGTGCAAATTTGACGGTAGCGATTGTCCCACTCCCTGTTAAATTAGTAATTAGTGTGTAAGTGGGAAGAATGTAGAATGATCAAAGAACGCCAGCCGCTAAATTCCTTGTTATCGTTCGTTGGTTAATACTGTTGACTCCCATTATTACGGCATATTCGGGATAGCCGTTGGAACGAGTGGATTTCATACCAAGTGTAATAATGTGAAACCACAAAGTACAGACAAAAAAGACTTTTTATTATCCTTTCACATATGATCACTGTATTCAGAGATTGATGCACTTCTACTCACATCTTGTATCTTACTCTTAATCATTTCAAGGTTTTCATTAATTGATAAAATTTTTCTCTTGAATTTCTGTTCAAATTCCTCGGTCTCTTTTGGCAGCATTATTATAACGATTTAGTAATTTTAGTTTTTAAAATGATCAACTGAAATATTCGAGTGCTGTTGCTGCAAACTGCTCTCCTATGATGGTATTGTGAGAATATAACAACAAATGTGCTGTTAAAACGCGGGTGTTATTAAATAGTGCCGTAATAATGAGAATTTACTGTGATCATTAGAGTCACCCGGAGAAGAGATACGCATTAATAGAAGAGAAAGGAGAAGAGTTTGATAAAAACTAACCAGCAACAGGTGTTTAATGTGCAAGTTTTTAAAGTGGAGCTATGCGAAGATTATTTTTTCAGTGCGCAAATAAAGAATTTCATGTCTTGTGACTTCGAGACGCGGATTGTGGAATCAAAAAAAAAAAAAAAGAAGATTGAATTTCGGTCAGGTGCAACTGGGACTCTCTCTTAGTGGGTGAGAGCAGTGGGTGAGAGCAACGGTAGATATATATCAATTGCAGATTTTACAAGTAGAAAACTGTTTTTTTCTTAAGGACTAGAAGGAGCATTTTTATGCTGGCTCCTTTCTAATTTCCATGTCAACACTGTCTTGTACTGCAGTGGTCTGAGTATTGGGCGGAGGAATTCGAATTGTTGAGAAAGTCTTTTGTATTAAAAAGTTGAAATATTGATAAGTGTTGATTGTTGAAAAAAATGCAATACAAATACAGGTTCGAAAGTATAGCTTGAAGAACTATTTATAACATGAATTTTCGTAGATATATGAGACTTGTCAGTTTGGCTCAGTCTGTAAGAGACCCACCTATCGATCACTGGGCCATGATTTCAAATCACGATAGGGAAATGTTAATTTTATTCATCGGTTTGGTGTGACCTGACGAGACAAACAAACAAACAGTGAAGAGTTTGCCCCCTCCTAAATTAGGTGAAGATTGTTCTTGTTCTTCTTACCGGATCAAAACAAAATCAACTCCAGCCGTCGGCTTGGACAAGAATTTAACAAAAAATGAAAGAGGTTTTAAACGGGGGAAAGACGAGAATTTGTATTTATCAAAATTCACTGACTCCAAGAAATTTGATTAAACTGCTCAAGAATAAACCAACAAGACACATTTAGCTGAGTAAAATGAAGATAAATTAGGCTCATTGGTACGACGACGGACTTGTCACGAAATTGATATCTATAATCAATAAAAATATTCAATCTCACGGTTGAATCAACTTGCATAAAATTATATAATTAAAAAGAAGAATTGGAGAAAAACGTGATATGAAAATAATTTTCTTCCATTACATTGAAGAATATTGAACGACTGTAACCGCTAGAGGTGGCAAAGGGTTCTATCCCTTTTTTTATAAGTGCGTACGTTTGTATGTTTGTTTGTTTGAGTGATCCAACGCTCCTGGCCATACTGTTTTGCCTACAGACTTGAAAATTGGCACTAGTACTCCACTAGAACCCCTGTAAAAAAAATTTTTTTCTCTAATGTTTGGAAAAAAAGTTTTTTTTTCACCTTGTGGGAGCCTTATTTTGACGGATTTATTATTATCTAGATCTCCAGAATCCAGAAGTTTTTAGATGTTTTTCTACACTATTTTAAATAATTTCCTGTGAAAAAAAAAAACACCTGTGATGTCATAAATAGAATTTATCCTCACCATATTTATTCTTCAATTAAATTTTTTCATATCCGACTTCAAATTTTGACACTACAATTGTTCAATTTTTGACTATGATGGCGAGTTATATGTCATTTATAGATATCAATTTTTAAAACGTTTACTGAAATTCATCTGATTTATGAAATTGAAAAAAACTTGCGGTATTTCATTCATGATTACTGAATCTATTTATTTATCCCTGAAAAAGGAATTTGAAAAACATCTGAATTGGCAACAGTGGATTCGCAAATTGAAAAAAAAATGCATCTAAATACGCTACACTGGTATACAGCTATTTCGGAGACTGCCAATATCGTTGTACTTCATAATCCATTTCGGAAATTTGGCACTGCTGGATTCATTACCAGTGGTGGAAATGGGAGGGTAGGGTCGCGGGGGATACGGTGTATACCCACTTTTTAATTTCCAAGTTATCTCAACGTTCAATGTCTACATCACGGTATATCAAGTTCCTAAAACCAAGCCTATGCAGTGGCCCCAGCCCTTTTCCATCACTCTTTATTACGAACAATATGTCAAAGAGAGCACTATAGCGATACGTGCTAAACGGGGCAACGCTAAACGGGGTAAATGCATTGGCTTCTGAAGAGGTTAAAAACAGAGTTCTGGACCAATTGATCCGGCCAGCAAATCGAAATAATGGTTAATTGTGATGAAAAGCTTTAATACTGATGTTTGAGGATTTAAGGAAATGGACTGTAACATAGTCTTTTGAAATGATCACTCTTTACCTGTTGGTTTAATGTTCGCGTTAATGGATAGTAGTGAGTACATACAGGTAAATATTAGTCCTTTGTTGTACAAAGAGAAAGTAAGTGAATGATAACCATACTAAATTCACCGTATGTACGTCTACTTGTGACAGCGTAACTCAGGAACCATTCGACATATCCCCATGAAATATTCTTTGTATACTTATAGGTCCCCTGGTATGTTCTTAGAGAGTTAGTTTTTGGAAGAAAAAAAAGCAGTTCTTTTGGGGCCATAGGCCTTAATCAGGGCTTTTACAGGAACTGGCTGAAAATCCCTCCTGAAGAGCGTTTTTTTTTTTTTTTTTTTTTAGTATAGAGGAAGTGGAACAAAGAATAAATGTAAAAGAAAGAAAGAAGAGATGAAAAGGATAGAAAAAGAATGAGGGGAGAAAGAGTTGAGTTGAAAGAGAGACAGAAATGGAAAAAAATTGTATTGTACAAATAGCAATATCTTGAATAGTTCGGCTTAGCTAAGTGCGGGTTCGGGTTTT
>OY735211.1:50513728-50566228 GCA_963457665.1 Thysanoteuthis rhombus
ACAATGATTAGTTGAAAAATATAGTATGTCAACTCATTAAAAAAAAACAAAAACAGGAGTCTGTGCTAATTTACCGTTGGAATTACTGTTTCCCTCCTATATCTCTTCAAAAGTGTGAGCAAAATAATACATTTTTTTTTCATTAACGTACAATCCCCGCAGTCACTATGGAGAGTTTGTTGACATGGACAACTGCCATCGACACATGCAGGAAGAGCCAGACGGTTTCGCGCAGTTCGTCGTGGCTTTGAAAACTATTCGACTGATGAGTTTCAATGCCTTGGAACCAATCAAGTCAGACCACAATCGGAACAAACTCGACCCTATCAGTCAGTGAGCGGTATTTGGCTATCTTCTGTTCCTTAGCTTGTCAAGCGACAATACCTAGCTCAATGGCCGGCGAGGTCAGATTGTCGTTTCCAAAGGAATCACTGCGAGTGGCATCCCGAATCAGTGGTTTGCCGTTTATGAATGGGAAAATTTCTTCCGCCTGGGTGTTTACCATTTCCCCTATCTACGCCGATTGGTTTCAACGAGACGGGAATTCCAGCAGCGTTGAGTCGCATTTTGATGCTGTTTCTTGGGGGTAGCGTACCTGAGAAGGGTACCCGAGCTGAGGCAACATAAAAATAAGTGGAGACCGATTCGTCGACATTTCTCCACAGTAGCAATGGCGAAGTTCACAGATGCAAAGGCCAAAACGAAGAGCAACGCCAATGCAGACACAGTCATTGTCTTGAAGAGTGCCGACAAGAGGAAGAGGTAAAGTATTCAAGCAGTCTCCGTAATTATGTCATCGGCCACTAATTTGCATATGATGTCCCATTTGTATTTCATATTATCGTATATTAATCTTTGTTTGAGGCGTCCTTGCCCTTGTACAAGTGACTCTGTCCGTCGATCGGTCTGCCTCCATACTGTCTCACAGGTCGAGGACTTGGTGTAGTTTTGATTCGGTCTGAGCTTTGCTACTTTTAATTCTACACCAACCAACTTTCAAATTTCAATTCAGACATTTTTAGTGTGTGTTCATGGGCGTCAGCTGCCGTTTTTCTGGGGGTAGGGAGGATATATATCCGGGGAGTGAGAAAGGGATATAATAGAAATATATCATAGCGGTAACCCTATTACCTGCGAAGAATAATACTATTTTTTATATATGGTCACATTGTTGGGGTTACGTAGAAAAAATTGTACAACACCATTATCCTGTATCGACTTTAAGTTTACAACTTTGAAAACCCTTCAACCGGGGTGAAAAGGCCTAATCTAGAAGGAGGAGGAGGCAAATACCCCGTTTTCGCCCCCACCACCACCGCGGCGGACGCCAATGCGAATGGTGTTAACAGGTGTATTCAGAGGAGAAGCGAATCGTATAGATGCAAACGTATATATCAGAGCAGCTATGAATTCAATACAATGGTCTCCCGTTATCATGGCAGCTTGAGGTGGGATTTAAGATTGCCGTTATAACGGGTCGATTTCATACAAAGTGTATGAATTATGAGAAACAAAAAAATACCGACAAAAATGACTTTTCATTACGTTTTCACAGCCCAACCAGTATTTGCTATTAGATTTTTTCATGGCCTACACTAGCGCTACCGCTGGTATTGAGGCCCTGGTCGCTTTAGACAAGCATAATTCTTGTTTACATCGTCACTAATGTAACAACTTTTTTTGTCATTTGCTTTTACCGAGTTTACCTGCAGGTTTCCACAACTACTAAACAAGAGTGTGCCCTCCCTCTCGTCTCAGTAACCTTGTAGGTATTTCCATTTGATTCATGCATTTAAATAACAGCATCTTGGTTCATGATTTACCAAACATTATTAAAACACTTTCGTCAGGTAAAGGACCAAATGACAATGGTCTTTGCTACGTCACATTTCTCTCCTATTTATATGAGCACTTTTAGGACCAGCCTAATAACTAATTCTCTCCTTAATGTTTCCTTTCTCATAGAAAATTCGTGATAATGCTGATCTGTATGGATCGTTTGTATGTTCCCATTTCTTTTTTTTCAGTGTAAAATCATATAAACCAATTTTTTAAATCCATTTTTATTTCGTATTAAATCTATGTTTTGATGTTTGTCAACAAATGTCTGTATTTTCCATTCATATGAACGTTTTCTCTTGCTGTCTTTATTCCATAGAATGTTTACCCACATGTCATTTAATTCGAGATGGCTACCGCAAGAGCTTATTTGCTTAAAAAAAAACAAAATTATTCAGTTCCTTTGTGGCAGCCTTTAAACAATGACTTTTAATCACGAGAACATTTAATAGTCATTATAACTGATGACCAACAAAATTCTAAAACTTACGAAGGAATAGCATATTTTAAAAGATACTTTTAGTGGCATCATCTAAAGAGTTTATCAATTATAGTTTTTAAAATAATGACCTGTAATTTTCATATGCGGTCGCTGTAAATTAATCTTCAACAACAGTTTTTCGAGAACGCGTGTGACATGTAATAGTGCCGTTACAACGAATGTTTTCTATGTTTGTACCCATCACAAAGCATTCTAATGTGTAAACCTTACCAACGTGTGTTTTCTTATGAGTGTCTGCGTGTGTATACACGATGTGTATGATATAATTTGTAGACACACGTAATATGAGCATGCATCTGTACTCAACACAAAATAATCACTTTTCCAGTTTTCTTCCGCTATCTGGAAGCAAAGCATTCCTTTGGGAATCTTTTTTTAACTGAAATAGCGTAAAGCAAAGGAGCGCTAACAATTCATTTATATGGGAAAACATTTTTCACACCATAGACCCCCAAAATAGTGATGGTGATATGTTGAACCGGGTCGTCGTCAAGAAACCGAGGTCGACAGAACACAAGATGGAGAGATGAATTAGACAAATTCAGGAAATACTGGCTCTGCAACGCCCATGATAGAGAATTGAGGCGAATCCTGGAGAAGGTCTATGTCTAACGACGGACGTTAAAAGACTGATGATGATGATGATGAGGTACAGAAGACTGGGGTGTGGGAGAGAAGGGGAGAGGATGCACCCCGTTTATAACGGTTCTTTGTAGAACGAACACTAAACGTTATTCCCGATTTTCACGATATTTTGTAAAATTAAAAAGCGGTGTAAAGCGAACCTCCGAAAAGCAGGAGATATCAGTTTAAGTTTGTGCATGTGGGTATAATGTATGTCTAAGCTTTTCATGTGAATTCCTCTGATGTAGTGCCGAAAAAAAGTGAATGAACGAGAAGGGGTGCTTTGTAAGAGTATCTTGGTTCAATATATATATGAAAATACGTAGGTAAATTTCGCAATAAGGGTTGAATAAATCTAAAAAGGAAAGCAAAACTTTTTAGTTATGGTTTTGAGGTATAATAGTTTCTAGAAAAAACGACATCAGCCTTCTGAAGACATACGAAACCTGTAAAGGTTTATTAAAAACTATTATACCCCAAAGCCATACCTAAAAAGTTCGGCTATCCTTTTTTACACTTTTCTTATATATATATATATATATATATATATATATATATATATATATATATATATATATATATATATATATATAATGCAGTTCCATCAAATTGATGGCACAAACAGATAAGCTGGGGATTAGTAGTATATAGATAGTGTGGGAACGCTATCCCCCGCCCAAACAAAGTAACGGAACGTCGTTGCCGTGCGTTCCAAGAGCACGCCCTAACGGTGTGTAACACTCCCATTGACTTGGAGTGTATAGAAAGATCTCAGCTTAGAGACAAATTAAAGGACAAATTTTCCAAGTTCTCCAGTTTCATAGATATTTCACAATACGCGAGCATATGTAGCTTTCCCACACGCAGATGTGATTTCATTGACACCAAATCCAGCCCTGTTGTATAGACGGGGGAGAGCATGCCCAAATACGAAATGTAGCATAATGCTGAGCTTTGCATGTGCAGATTCGAAAAGTGGTTTGTGTTTCCAACAGGTCGCTAAGAACGGAGTGACTGAAACAAAGAGCAACATAAATCTCGAAGTATTTGAGTTAGGAACGACATACTGAAGGAGAGAAGAACTGGTCTCATTTTGCATACGAAGATCAGTCTGTCTATTTAATACACATATGGTTTATTTCTCTCTCTTCCCCAGATGTGAGGGTGATCCTGAAACTTTAAAGGGACAATGCATACCTGGTTGCAATCCACTTCGTTGACATCAGTTCCCAATGTCCCCCTCTCCAAGCACAACCACTGTCGCTTCCTTGAACTAACCCATAAGGAAGCAGTCAAGAATCTAACATATGTACATAACATACACTTGCACTCATTGCATAGTGGGAGCACTGACATACACACACACCGCACACATGCTTTGACAAATACATACTAACACGCACCACCTATACACACAAGTTGATTCATCTAATGAATTCGTTCGCTAAATGTCTTCGTTAATTAAGAGATCTAATAGAGATATACCAAGACCCGAAGACATTTAAGTATCAAATGGCTAGATCACCGTCAATATGTGTAGAAACACATTGTATGTGAAACTAATATTTCTTCTCGGTCCGTGGCTCGGAAAAGGATACATACACCTAATTACAAATAGATTCACTTGCAGACACTTTTTAATGTCTCCACACATACACTCATACACACTAACGTCCACAAACATATATAATTACAAGGTGTTACGTGAACATACTTTGACATGTATAATAACCATACGTTCATAGAGGAGCCAAGTTTTTTGAAGGGTCATGTCATCACACCTACCTAGCTTAGTCCAGCACATGACCAAATAGGATTGGATGAGTTTTGGGGCAAAAACACGAGATTGTGCAGCGCCAATATTCCAAGTTGAGGAAGGGCTTGTTTACTACTTTGAGAAGCAGCAATCGAAATTCTGGCTTTCACCTGGGCTCAAACACCAGCCACCAGTGGAGGTGGGAAATACTGCCATTCGTCGACTTGCGTTGGGTTACGTTCCACTAGTATGGACGCAACTGGATTTAAGTTGTCATTATATGGTGAAGAGAAATATATGCACTGAATGAAACCATGACACATTTCTCCTGAAATTCTCTATTGTACATACATTTCCCTTGCTATTCCAAAGAGAAAGAAACAAATGACATCTATTACATTCCTTTCACTAAGTCATTAGCTCTACCCAGCGAGAGGTCTGCTCCTTAACCTTCTCCTTTTCGCCTTACCTATTTGTGAAACTTGAAACAAACGTGACATAGACACTAAGTTCTTTTTAGCACCTGAACAATCACCAGCCTACTAGCGTCTGTCGTTGGACAAAGACCTTCCCCAGAATTTTCCAAATCACTCTATCATGGGCGTTGCAGAACCAGAACTCTCTGAATTTTTCTAGCTCGTCACGCCATTTTACTTTTTGTCGGCAGCAGTTTCGCATATTATCTCCGGGGATGCACGTAGTGACTTGTCATGTCGAGGGGTTGTCTGACATTCTTGCAATATGTCCAGCCCATTGCCATTTGGGATTTTAACAGTTTCTATGATGTCTCAGGCTCCCGTCTTTTCTCTGATATACTGTGCTGTCTTATGATCTCCCTAAGTGATATTTAGCAATCTTAGTTGGGTTCCATGTTTCAGCCCCATAGGTAGCTACTGGTAGGACTGGTTGTATACCCTTCTTTTTAGGACTAGTGGGATTTTTATTGTTCTTGAAAGTTGAGCTTACCTCTACCGAAAGCTTGCCAACCTCGTGTGATTCTTCGCTTTATTTCTTCTTCTTTTGATCAGGGCGGAAATTTTCGTTAGTTGCAGTTGAGCCATTGAACTGCAATGACTGATATCCCCCTCATCTGCATTTAATTGGTTTTTAAGGTCTTATTGGGACTGATCTGCGATAGGACGTAAGTCGACGTGTGACTGTATTGATTTTCAAGGCAGTCAGACTATTTCCACTTACTTGGAAATTGGCGCGGATCACTTTACCATCTTCCTCTCGAGTGGCGATTTGTACATCCTCACTCGTAAGTGGTCTCAATTGAACATACCACCCCCTTAAGCAGATTAAGGGGAAAGATATTTAATTGTAAATCATCGTAATTTAGGAAACCAGGAAAGACATGGGAGATAATTGTTGATATCACTTCAAGCTGCGCAAATTTGAGGTAATGGTAATCCTTGGCCCTATCAATGTAAAATATGGTGATTATATACAAAGGCTACGAAAAGTCGTACACAGGCTACAAAAGGTCATATGAAGGCTCCAAAAAGTATTACTATAAAATATAACGTATTGATCACATATCAATGCAATAATCAAATTAAAACCATTAATTGTTCTTTATCAGAATACTGCGCACCATAAATTCGTTTGGGTACGACGGAAACAGTGCATCTGACGTGCCAAAACCTCGTCGTAATTAATTTATGAGGTGCATCCAGAGGTTTTCGATTGTCTGGGTGTCTGATAAAGAACAAGTAAATACACCTTTACTTCATCATTGCATTGATATCTGATTAATACGTTGTATAGCTATTCAGGGCCTTTGAATGACATTTTGGAGCCTGTGTATGCTGTGTTCAAGTACCATATTTCTTATCCGTAAGACCAAGGATATCCACTGCCCCTAATTTATGACGCTCAAAGTAATATCAACCGCAATAATCATTTCATATGAAACGCTATGTGTGTGTCTACATTTATGTCTGTAATTCTTGTTACAGAAGATAACTATTAAATGCTACTTATAGACTTGTCTCTCTTACTTTCTTTTATCTTTTTTCCAAATGCATAAAAAATCCAGATTTATTTTGGTTGAACATGAAGAAAATGCAGAGCAATGTAATGTTTTTGATATTTTTCAAGCAAAATGCAATTGTAAAATTATTTTGATATTTCTGTCTTATTTTACGATATGGTAAACTAGTTTTATCAATAGAGTAAAAAAAAAAGATGCCATTCACTCATGAATACATACCTTTTCAAATGCATCATTGCTAAATCTATCATGCACCATAAATTCTTGTACCTTCACAAACTACAGATAATACTAAATGAACTGAATGAAAAAAGCAAGAAAGTTGACATTCACATGAAGGTCATGTGCAACAATTACATCAGATGTAAACACACAACGATCAAAATCAAAAACGCCCAACTGGAGAAAGTAGACCACTGCATCTACCCAGGAAAGGAAATCTCCATGAAATCCGCAAAAGAAAAAGAAATCAAGCGAAGAATCACTCTAGGATGGCAAGCCTTTGGTAGAGCAAGCTCAAGCTTCAAGAACAAGAAAATCCCATTAGTTCTAAAAAGAAAAGAATATGACCCATTCATCCTCCTGATAGACTGACCCTCAAACTTAGAACCATGTAACACGCACATAAAAAAATCCTGCTCAACCTCACAAGACATTGCAACGTATTAGGTAAAAAACAACATTGGAAAAACTCAAAAGGC
The DNA here is from genome assembly GCA_963457665.1 of Thysanoteuthis rhombus. Classification (NCBI taxonomy): domain Eukaryota; kingdom Metazoa; phylum Mollusca; class Cephalopoda; order Oegopsida; family Thysanoteuthidae; genus Thysanoteuthis; species Thysanoteuthis major. Next base: position 50,521,147 of record OY735211.1, read on the forward strand.
AATCGGCTGGTTATGTTGCAAGAATGGCAGACAACTAATGGACATCACAACTCACAACATGGATTACATGCGAAATCGAGGCTGGCAAAATACTGGATGGAGAGACAAACTATACAAATTCAGAAAGTATTGGCTCTGCAATGCTAATTATGGAGAGTTCTGGTAAATAATGGGGAAGGTCTATTTTAATAAATAATAAAAGACCAATGATGATGATTACAGCCATGCATTTCCTTGATTGTGGGCTTTCGCCTGTTCCAATTATTATCCAATTAAATGGATCACTTGAAAATCCCCTATTCTATCGGAGGGAAGATGTTTAAATGGTCCATTTGCACAGCCAAATCTTTTAAACCACTTCCCCTCTCCCATTTGGTCCTCTAATGAGCAAAGCAAGGCTTAGGAATGCCTCACTCACCATGGAGCAATATTTCAGCTTGCAAACCAGACTCATTCATTACAGTGGATTGTTGATTTGCACCTGGCCGACTTGCGTCCGATTGCAAATATGTTCTCATAAAAGCTCAAGATCCATGTTTTGCAGATAATGGGAATTTCAGTCACTGCAGTCCTATGGTTCAACGATAATGTTATTATCTAGCTAAAGAGAGTGCAGTGCATGTATTATGTTTGTGTCATGTTTTCCAGACATGGAGGGCTCGGAGGAGAAGGTACAAGAGCAGACATCTTGCTGGGTTGAGCAAATGACTTACAACATAATGGATGATATTTGTTCCTATTTATTCGGAAAGCGATGAAAATGTATATATAATATAAAGATTTGGGTAAATATGTAACTGTTATGGTATAATGTTGTGAAGAGCATATATTTCACCCCGTCCAATAATGGTCAGCTTATACCTAGATCGAGTTCCATCTATATTACCAGGATGCAAACTGCATTCGAGTCGATGATGGTTGTAATAGTCTAATCAAATAGCATTTACTGAGTTCTGTTCTTACAAGGCAACCCAAAATTGTTGCCTTGTGCTGGACTAAGCTAACATTAGTAAAAAAATATCTCCTAGATTAGTAAATATCTATAATGTCTGTTCAATGGGTGAGAGCAGTGTATATTCCCCACCAGTGCAAGTAGTTTGTGTCGAGATAAAAGTCAGTATCTTAAATCTTAATTTTCAATGTACGTTGATCCTCCCCAAATGAAAGATTGTTGCATCATGATATAATCTCAATCTCTCAAAGTGGTGCTCCGTAGGGCCAAGCTGAATGAATCTCTCCCCCTCTCTTTCTGTTTACATATGCAGAGTAATGGATGCAATTTATTCCCCAGAAAATTTGCGTTTACCCCGAGAAAACAGTTCTATGAGAACAAAATTTCTCTTGGGCAGTTTTAAAACTATATTTACTAAGGTTTACGTGAACCTTGAGTTGCCCAAGTACATTTTGCAGATCTGGCCTAAAGCAAACATCCATAGTTCTAAAGTACAGAAGCCTAAAAGAGGTCATATTGAATTTTCTTTCAAATGTTGACTAGAAACCAGTCAATTTCCAGTTCTAAAGATAGGAACAAACAAGTTTTGCGTCAGAATCTTCTTCAATCATTCTTATGATAAATGATATAAAGATTTCTAACATTAAATTGATGTTGTTGTATGTTCAGACACGTTGAAGATTTTAAGAGTGGAACATTTTTTCAAAAGTTCCCTAAAAATCTGCCAAATCAAAAATTAAATTGACTTGAGAATTTGAAAATAAAAATGAAGTTTGCAACTGACCAACAGGACAACTGTCAGCACAAATTAGTAACAAATGAATTGTTTTTATTCAGCTAAAATCAAAATATCAAGTAAATAATTTTATCTAACAAGTTGAAATGTGACCAAAATTAGAATAGATTCAAGATTGGAATGTATGTTTATTATTCAGATATCAAGGACGACTTGTTGGTCGAACATAAACAAATCAAAATGATGCAATTAGGTTCAATGAATGCATCTATACAGTATCATAAGGATATCACATGATTGAAGACGTGGTTAGAAACATGACGCCAGATAGAGTCAATAAATCGGTAGGTTCACCAGAGGCAATGTGGCGTAGTGGAGCGGCTTTACAGAAAGGGCATTTTACGCTGTATATTAATTCTAATGGCTAAAATTGGCTAAAATTTCAATTTCCAGCTAAGTTTATTGCTAAAAACCTTTTTATATACTCATTAAAAGTCCACTTATCAAATGAAATAACTAAGACTTCTGAACAAAATATAAATGAGAATGAAACATTTCCTTTTATCAAACTTATCAATTATTTTGTAAAAGTTGGCTAGATTTCAGCCATCATAGGTTTTTATTGGAAAAACTGGCGAAAAAAATCAGCCAGATCCCACCGAAAAGTGATTCATTAGGCAACATTGGGTTGTCTGCGACGAAACACATGACTTTACATGACGAAAACATCTTGTCGTATTTTAGGGTTCACCAATCCTTCCTTAGTTAGCGTTTTTCAGTTGAAGATAGAACTGGTGACATCTGGTTTGTTTCATAATGCGAGAGGAAATGAATCTGATGAAACACAGCTGTTTGCTACTTAACAGATTTAAATAATAAAGTTATGTTGGGGGGATTTTTCTGCCCATAAAGTATAGATAACTCTTGTTACTATTATTTTCTGTTTATATAACAAACCATACTTGGCAAAACTGAAATGACAACTGAAATCTTTCACTAAGTAAAATTTGTATTTCTGTTTAAAGCAATGAATACAAAAACTCTATGCAGGAGAACTTGAAGGAGCTTAAAACATAATAAGCAAGACATTTGTCACTTGAATAAATCAGAGTTGATTTTATTTTATCGTGAAAATGATTTTGCAGGTATAAAATTTCTCCTGTTCAGTTGGTGATTAGAGATGAATATTTGATTCAGTATATAACACATTATCCTTTTTTCATAGAGGCTATATGGCTACCCCGCTGCTCTTGTGCCCACAAGGTAGGGAGGCGGCGCTCCTATAGCCCTCATGTTTCTGGCACTGCTGGTAAATAAGAATCCAAATTTAGAATAAGGGAAGATAGCCAAGGGGTGCCAAAGATATGACTTGGTCTACTTGTAGGCAACCCTGCTGCCACCTCCTCAACACAGGACTCAGTCACCCTCTGAAGGGCATCAAAGAAATGCAGAAAGTGTTGAACTCAGATATGACAATGAATACTACCCAGTATTTCCGGCTAGCAAGAGCCCTTTGACACATGCAAAGTTACCATGAATCACTATTGTTGCTTGACAGATTATAAATATAGTGAAATTTGAATGTCAAGAGAATAAGATAAATCTTGCATGTCCTTGAAAGAACAGTTTCCCAGAGCGTTGCAACAAAGTAAAATTAAATAAAAACAAATCCAAAATTTCATAACTGACTTTGTTCTTCAATGAATCAATTGAATTCCCCACCAGTTTCTTTAAGCTTTTCTCAGGTGACAAACAAACAGAGATAAAAGGAGCAAACCAGAATGGGTGAGCTCTTGCACTTATTCCCCAGCCCAAAATGTTTTGGCTGTGACTAATTGAAAGTAACGAACCGGAGAATCGAAGGCTAATAACTAACTGCTAGATTTAGACTGCACGTGCTAGAAATCAGATGAGGCATACCAGATTGGGAAGTAAATTAGCTGTAACTAAGTGGGAGAGAGAGGATGACTGGCAGAGGAATAAAGAAAGGGTAGATTGATTTTGGACGGTGTGCACCCAACATTTTTGTTCTTTAGAAAGATAGCAGGTCACCCATAGTTATTACAAAAATATGTAACCTGAATAAAGAAAGATTCTTCAGTCACATGACATCTGTCTTGGTTTATGTATTGTGAAAAAACAAGAATGCTAATTATGCAACTGAAGACAATGCCAAAAAGTAATGTACACTTCTGGATTCCATGCTCATTACTTTCTCTCATCATGTTCTTCTTATTATTTCTGAACTCAAACCTTTTTGACTATTTTACTCCTTATTTTCATTGTAAATCAATTGAATCAAGTAAAGATGGAGCTGCTACGTCACTCTGCCAGAAAAACCAATTTCAAGCTCACTGAATAAATTCAACGATTCAAGTAGGTAATTTCTCATTTCTGGATTGGATATCAGTAGGCCCCTTTTAAGTCTTATGCAGTAACTAGCTGATCTAAAACCTTAGCATCGAAAAATAATTGATATTCTGTGCAATAACTAATACATATACTTACAATGGTGTAGTATCCATCAATACAGCAGAATTTTCCATGTATCCTTCTACATAGCATGAATAACGATTTCATTCATGTGAAGTTCTATCATTCAATCATTCAGGTGTCATAATAAGAGTGTAAATTTACCTCGGGCAATGTAAGCAGGTATACATAAGAGATGAACCAATTTGTGTTCATAAAAGGGTATACGGTTGAGGCGAAATATGTTATTCAAGTTTTGTTTGTTGTTTCAATAAACACATCTCTTCAAGATCATTCAGCATCTTTCTCGCAACTTTTGAGAACCTAGTGACCCAGATTTGCAAAACAAAACATTTTTTCTCTGTGAGAAAGGATTAAAGCTTCTTAGAGATCAATTTTTAGGATTTGTGAATTAACTTGAAGGTTTATAAAATATATAAATTCAATGCTGATGAATAGATGGATGGAAAGAAAGATATATAGATTCATAGATAGATAGAGATCGATAAATACAAACATAGTGTGGTAGAAAGATATTAGATATGAATAGAAAGATGTGAATAGAGATAGATATGAACAGACTGACATGTATTAACAGTGATAAATACATATTCAATGCCTCACCTCAGAGTAGTGTTTAACATGGTCATGGATAATATAGTGAATTAAATCATCACTGGGTGTTCCAGACATACCACCTTGTGCTATATTAAGGCAGCTTAATGCAGATTGATTTTGATAGATGGAAATTCATAAACGAGAACAAATGAGATTGAGAGTCATCATATTTTTGTTAACGTCAATGATGTGATATATCTTTTACAATGGAATTTATCCTTTGTCTTTGAGGCTAATTATTCTATTGCTTCTAGGCCGATACCAGATCATAGAAAAAGTACTTTGATGTATTGTTTTTCAATATTTAATTGGACAAATCAGAGTTGTACCATGGAAGTTGGCATGTCTTTGATACAGGAGATGCTCCATACAAGATTGTTACTTTTGCTGTATAGTTTATTGGGCAGTGGCTGGAAATTAAATTTGCACTTGGAGTTTTTTGTTTTTTCTATTTCCTTATGACTGACATTGGAACTATCTTCAAAATATTCGTAATTTGTTTATTTTCAGCTTGAAAATAAGGCTATAAATACCATATTCTTTTCCTTTTCTTTTGAATATGATGTTTTTGCTACATAATGATTCTTGTTTATAATTAAGTACTAGTGATTACAGTTAATGAAATAAGAGGCTATGTTAGTTCCACCTGTTAGAAGAGGTAGGTAATTTCTTTCCTTATTATGTAAAACCAAGTTATGGATTTGCTGACCCTAAGTGCAATGGTCAATCACTAAATTATTCACAGGTACAAGTAATTCATATTGTTATAAATATTGGCCTTTTTGTGGGGTTGCACTCTGACAGAGTTTGCCACAAAGGAGCTGTGAACAAAAAGACTACAAGAAAAAAGCTGAGAAATAGAAAAGGTTAGTACAATAAAGGCTATGCAGCTGAGATCTAAAGACATAAGCTATTCAAAAAAATGAAAAAATGAATTGCTGTGAAGTCATGCGTATCTATATTTATGTAAGTTATGTGGAATAGAATAAAAACAAGAAAAATAAGATGGAAAGTATATGCATAAGCAGCCACATATCATCATCATCATCATCAGTCTTTTAATGTCCGTCATTGAACATAGACCTTCCCCAGGATTCGCCACACTTCTCTATCATACTATACTCAGAGACCATCAGTATTTAGCAATTACATCATAAGCTAGCCTCATTTGAGCATCCATTCCTTAGTGTTATGTCAGCTATATTGTTTTCCAATATTATGTAACAATCATGCAATGAAATGGGTATGGATCTTTATTCAGGTTAAAGGAAATCACTTTCAACATCTGATATAAGTTGAAATCTATGTGTAATTAGCATCTTTTTGTAATCTATTGGTCATTAGTGTCTTTGGAAAAATGATTTTAGGTTTGGAATAGTTTAAAAACAAGTTGTCAAAAAGACAGTTGCATTCTTTTTGAGACACTTGTTATCTGCATAAGTGTGGGTGCGTCTGAATGTATGCATTCACATGTGTTTGTACAGAGAAAGAAACAGTACTATTGATCAAAGGAGATCAAAAAGAACTTGTGGTCTACATCTGCTCAATTCGTTCCTTTTTTTTCTTTCAATGCAAAGGTTATGTTATTAAGAAATGGATACACGATCTGAAAGAATTATTATAAATTGTATTATATCTTATTGAAACTCTCATGTGAAATGATCTGCCGTCACTTATCTATTTTATTTACACTGTCAAGTCCAAGTGATACATTAACTGTGTACTGACAGAGATTATCTCAAATAAGAGTTTCGATATTATATGACGCAATTTATACTAAATTTTCTGCCTATTCATATACAATATTCATATATATATATATATATATACATACATATATATATATATATGTACACACACACAGAGATATATATGAATTTTCTGGCTTATTTATATGCAGTCATAAATATATATATGTTTATGAATATGTTGGTAAGAGACAAACGAAAAAAGTGAAAAACAAAAAAATAGGAAAAAACCTGATGTGGTATTTTGATGTAAGTATAAGAGTAATATATATATATATATATATATATATATTATATATATATATATATATATATATATATATATATATATATATATATATATATATATATATATATATATATATATATATGCATTGTTTGATCAGCACTGCTGGACTGCCATGTTAATATGACTGTTTTATTTTTTTAAATCCCAAAATGGTTACATGATAAACAACTTATGTTCCCAACATGAAATAAGTGACATACTGCACCATGTTTTGTGTAAAATACTGTTAAGCTTCATATATATATATATATATATATATATATATATATATATATATATATATATATATATATATATATATATATACATTTTTCTGCTTATTCATACACAATATTCATATGTATATTTACAATCATATGCAGATATATTCAATCGAAAAAAAACAACTCTGATATGGTGTTTCAATGCAAGCCTAATGCATCTCCTTGGGGAAATAAATACATACATATATACATGTATATATAGATTTATATGAAATATTTTGCTCATTCATATATAATATTCATATATAATATTCATATATAATATTCATATATATGTATATATATATATGCATAAACATTTCTGCTTATTCATATATATATATATACATATATATATATATATTCCAATTTATTCATATATAATATTCATGTATATACTTCTGTTTATTCAGATATGATATTCATATATATATATATATTTAAACATATATATATATATATATACACATATATATATATACATATATATATATATATATATATATACATATATATATACATATATATATATATATATGCAATGCTCTTCCATAGGAATGGAGCATTCTGGTGGATGAGGAATTTCTGTGTAAATAGATATATCACTTAAATTCAGCATTGCTGACCATCCAGTTCCGTAGTCCAGGGGTAGGATATCAGCCTCCGTGTCTAAAGTTAAGGTTTCAATCCTGCCTAGCGGTACTGGATGGGATAATGGAAAGTCTATAGCCATACTGAAGAGATGTAATACATTGAAACAGCTGTCTGTGGATGACACAACAATATAAATATATATATGTATATATATATGGAGAAGCAGGAATTTCAATATATATATCCATATACATATGAATATATATATGAATATATATATATATGTATATATTTGTGGTTATTCTTTGGAAATGCAATGTTTAACACAGTGGTAAAAGCATTGCAATGTTGGAGTGGCCATCCTATCAATGGCAGGTTCGATTCCTACTGTATTCCCATTTTCTTTAGTTTGGTGAGTTATACATTATCTCTGTAGTGATGCAAAATCATTTCAAATAGGTTTCAATATAGTATGATGCAATTTTTAATTTGTCAAGTCAGGACGCATATATTCTTTTATATATATATATATATGAATATATATTTATCCATGAATATATACATATAAATGGATATAAATAGATATAATTATGCATATGAAAAAAAAATATAAATATATATGTATTCAATCTGTTGGCTTGCACAAATTCATTTCTATATATATGTATATATATATGTAAATATACATGTGAATATATATATATATATATATATATAAATATAAATATATATGTGAATATATATATAAGTAAATATATATGTATAAATAAATATACAAATACATGAATAAACATATATATATATATGAATATATACACATATGAATAGGTATATGAAAATATACATATATAACAAAAATATACATACATGTATATGTACATGCATATATATACATATATATACATATATATGTACACATATATATATGCATAAATAAATATATATATATATATACGCATATGTATGCATATACAAGGTAAATATATTGTTTCATTCGGTCCTACTGACTGTCCAATTTTGTATAGGGCAGGGGCAGAGCATCTGCCTCTGGATGTGAAGCGAAGCAGTACTGGAGGGATATTGGATTGCCAATAGACACACTGAAAAGTTGAACATAACAGAATAGCTGTCTATGGATGGCATAATTATCAATAATTATTATAATCAAAGTTCCTTTCTTTAGGGTTGAGCACTCTTAGGTAGGGCACTTGTATACTATAAGCTACAATAGTAATGCTCTTCCAACCCTGGAATGGAGCAATCTGATGGATGGGGAATTATAAGTCAGTAAATTTATTGCTTAATTCAGTCCTACTGACCATCCAGTTCTGCGTAGGGCAAGGTTAGAGAATATACTTTCCTCAGGATTATATATATATATATATATATGCATATACATATATATATATATATATATATGCATATATGTATATGCATATATATATATAACTGTTTTAACTCCAAATTCTAATTCTGTTGATTCAAGGTCTATGTGCACTCTATTTGTTTCTTTCACAGCAGACAATTATATTATTAGAAAATAGATAATTATGATTTGCATCATATCATCCTGAATTTTTTTGAAATGAACTCCTCTTATTAGAAAGTGAAATGGTACACTTAATGTGTGATAATGGGGGATTATTTCAAATCGAGTTACAATATAATATAACGCTATTTATAATCATTTTTTAAAATCTTATACTCATTTCTTAATAATAATTTGTATACAGTATTGATATATATATATATATATATATATATATATATATATATATATATATATATACAATTATATACAAATATATTCAACTGAGAGAAACAGTTTTTCCAGCATTTTCTGTGAAGGTGATGTTCACTTCAGACAATTGTCCTTGGGAAAGGTATGAATCCATCTCTCCCCCTACCCACAAGTAACATAGCATAGATGAAGTGAGTGACACTACTTGTGTGCTTGTCACCTCTAAGTCTATTTCACATATCACTAAACAGACCTGGGTAAATAGAAATGTGATATATAGAGCCCAAGCATTGACAACTAAAGCCGCAACCATTGATTCACAAGATTTCTATGAGTTTTAGTTTTGTGGTGTATGCAAGGTTCATGAACAAATTTCTGTTATGTTTGGACCAAAGTCTTTTTACATATGAATTCATAGCACAATTCACTCAATTCCATTAATCACTGCTATCCACAACAGACAGTTCAATCACTGTTGCTGTGTTTAAGTTACTCATATTTTCTGACATTTATATCTATATATCTATCTAGATTTTTACCCACCCCTAATCGTCCAAAGTAAAAACTTTTGTACATGCACTCCCCTCAGTTTGCAGGAAATATGTTTTTTTTTTGTTTTCTTGAAATTCCTCTCCCAAATAATATTTTTTTTTGAGGGGTTCAATATGTAATGTAAGTTTATGCTAAACTGGTTACTAGTTTGTGCCTGCTTGTTTTTTGAAAATTCAGACTGTTTTTAGTATCACATCCTAACAAAAGTGAAAAAAATTCATTTATCACCCCTGTTTCCAACTTTTTAATTGATCATCCTCAACATAGCATATATGGGTGGTAGTAATTCATAATTTCCCTTGGAATGCTAGTTTTCATTCTGTTGGTTTCATCCAAATCATTCAACTCTGGCTTGTCTCTATTGAGAGAGAGAAAGAGAGAAAGAGATGCTTTCACAACAGGTTTTTCTGCATTCTCTATGAAGGTGAATTGTGTATCGAATTCATCAAATTAATACTCTTATATCATCATGGGTTTTTGATTATCAGGCTAGAACTGGGGGGTGGGCAGCTGGGCCAGTTGTCTTGGACCTATGATTTTCAGGGGTAGCCTACTCTGCGTAGTAGAGAATATTGTAAAGAGAGTCAAGGAAGGATATGTCCCCACAGCATATTAATATTCTAAACAAGATTCATAAAAGAATAACATGAATGTACAATTGTATTCACAGCTTCTTGTACAGCTCCCTCGTACTCTATTGCCTTATGTACATTTTGAATGAAATTGCTTGCCGTTAGCTTTTTTATAAATAGCTTTTATTCTCTTCTGCTGTAAACACATCATGTACTCTCAATGACATGCACAGACTCTCAGAAGGGCAGGAGCTCAGTTTAGAGAAGGCAAAGGTTTCACTGGTGGTTCATGGGCAGACCTTTCAAAAGCTTTGAATCTGTAAGCTTGCTTTCTACGCTGTCCTAACAAAAGCAGTTATGTAACCACAAATTTGAGGGCTTGATCAAGGAGCTTGACCTCTTGGTGGCAGGGGCTTCCAATACTCAGTGAGATTTGTTTTTGTATAATGATAGTAGAAATGCATTTGGGATGTAAAGCTTCATGATGCATGCTGTGGGCAATCATGATAATTTTGGATGCTGAACTAAGAGTTAGCCAAACTCGCCAACCCTATCTCTAAGCTGAGGTGATTATCTACATTATCATCATCAGTCTTTTAACGTCTGTCATTGGTCATAGACCCTACCCAGGACCTGCCACATTTCTCTATCATGGATGTTGTGGAGCTGGTATTTTCTGAATTTATCCAGTTCATCTCTCCATCTCGTATTTTGTTGGCCTCGGTTTCATCTGTGATCTCTGAGGATTCATGTCTTGAGTTGTGATGTCCATCAGTTGTCTGTCATTCTCGCGACATGACCTGCCGATTGCTATTCAAGTTTCCTTATACATTCTATGATGTCACTGACTCCTACTTTCTCCCTGATATACTTTGCTGTCTTGTGATCTCTCCAGGTGAGGTTGAGCATTATTCTCTCCTATGCACACTGCATGCTTCTCAGTTTACGGGTCTGTCTCTTGGTTAGGTTCAATGTTTCAGCTCCATAGGTGACTATTGGGAGGACGCATTGGTTGTATACTCTTCTTTTTAGGATTATTTTGATCGTCTTGTTTTTGAAGGTTGGGGTTGCTCTGCAAAAGACTTGCCATCCTAGTGTGATTCTTTGCTTGATTTCTTTTGTTGGTATCATAGAGATTTTTTGTCCTCAGTAGACGTAATGGTCTACTTTCTCCAGTTTTGCATCTTTAATTTTGACAGTTATGCTCTTATTCTTGATGTGATTGTTGCACATGACTTTCATTTTACTGAAGTTCATGTGTAGGCCAACTGTTTTACTGTCTTCGTTTAGTTCATCTAGCATTAGTTGGAGGTTGTATAGGTTCTTTGTGAAAAGGACGATGGCGTCCGCAAATCTGAGGTTGCTCAGATATTCACCATCTATTTTGATTACAATATTCTCCCAGTCCAGGTTTTGGAAGATGATCATGAGGCAGGCGGTGAAGAGTTTGGGTGAGCTGGTATCACCTTGCCTTACTCCTTTTTGGTGCTGAAATGGTTCAGAGTCTTCGGTTAGCCTGATAAAGGAGTTGCTATGATTGTACATATATACAGTACTTTGACATAAACAGGGTCTACACCTTGTAGGGTGATGGCCTTCATGACCATAGGAATTTCTATTGAGTTGAATGTCTTTTTGAAATCTTTAAATGCTACAGTGAATAGCATTTTGTATTCTGCTGCTTTCTCTTCCAGCTGATTTATTGAATGGAGGTGGTCCTTGGTTGAGTAGCTTCTTCTAAATCCAGCTTGTTTCTGTGGTTGGTTTTTATCTAGTGTTTTTGTGATTGGATTGGTGATGATTTTTGTGAAAAGTTCATAGATGCAGTTGAGTAAGCTTATAGGCCTGTAGTTGTTGATGTCTTTGGAATTTCCTTTTTTATGTAAAAGCATTATAATTTCTGTGTGCCAGTTTTTCAGGACTTTACTCTGTTTTAGACACAAGTTGAATAGAATAGCTAGTTTTTTGTTGACAGTCTTACCGGCTTTTTTGAGTAGATTGATGGTGATGTTATCTGGTCTAGGGGTTTTCCCTTTTTTTGTTTGTTCAATGGCTTGTTTTACTGCCAATGGTGTAACTGTAGGGAAGACCTTGAACTGATTCAGCATCTTGTGTATCCTGGTCATTGTTTAGTTACCCAAATCTTGATGAGTAGAGTTCTTGGGTGTGTTTGACAATTCTGTCTTTGTCTGTTGTTATGTCTCCATTTTCTTTGAGTATGCTAGTTATTTGTTTCTGTCCTATACTGAGAGCTTTGTTTATTGCTCTGAAGCTTCAACGTTTTTTGAGAGTGGTTTTGGTGATTTGTTTTGTGTACCTTTTTTTGTCTTCCCTTAGTTCCTTTTTGGTTATTCTGTTTAGTTCGGTCTCCTCTTTTTTTCCCTTGTTGTTATTGGTGGTTTGAGGTTTCCGCGTTTTTCAATGAGTTTCTTGGTTTTGTCTGAGATTTTGCTTATGGTATTTATGTTTCTTAGTTTAAACATATTGGCAGCTTCTATTAGAGAGGTTGTTACTTTGCTGTGGAGTTTGTTGATGTTGATGTCGTTTTCATCAGTTAGGATTTTATAACTGTTTTTCAATTCTAATTTGAAGGGTTGGTTAAGTTCTTTTGGTATGTCTAGTGGTTGTGGTTTGGTGTGAATCATCCTTCTGCATTCTTTATTGGTGTTTACTTACATCTTACTGATTATCATTCTATGATCGCTTCCTATGTTTACTTGGTTTAGAATTTGAATGTCTTTGATGGTGTCGCTTTTGTCCATTAAGATGTAGTCAATTTCGTTTTTGGTTTCATGGTTGGGAAAGTTCAACACATGTATGTGTTTGTGTGTGTGTGTTTGTACTCGAAGATGTGAAGTATTATACATCATAGAAAAGGGATAAAGTCATGACTAATCTGACATGTCTGTAATTACCGATAGCACATATCTTTAGGTCGAATTTTGTAAAAAAAAAATTGACAATTTTTATGGGATCTCTGTTTGTGCTCTCAGAAAACAAGTTGAAAAATTTTTTGTTTGTTTTTTTTTTTATCTAGGAATTTCAGAAAGTTAGATCTATGAAATCAAACTATTTGTATATTTTGAACCAGCATCATCCAGAATGTTTTTTTTCATTATTATTTCAACTTACATGTGAAGGGGGGCTTCAATACTATTTTTAACATTTATTTTAGCACAGTGATTTTTAGGTTTACAGTAATGGTGGTTCAATAATTGAGTGGTTAGAGCCTCAGAAAATAGAATCGGCAGACCAAGTTCAAACTCCAACAGTGGAACTTTTTTTTCCTTTCAATTTTATATTCTCTCAAACTATTTGTCCTTTGAACTTCATGGAAATTTGCCAGTTTTGATAAATTGATTTCTTTCAGGTTTTCTATTCACAGAGTAGTTATAATGCTAGACTGGACCCTCATTTGTGGCAGATCAAAATTTGCTTACAGCACACATTTCATGGTTGAATTTTACTAAAACAAGTTTGGCGCTTATTGTGGGCTCAGCATCCGCACACTCAGACCACAAGTGTGCACTGTTCAGTAGCACGGTAGGTAAATAGGCTTGGAAAATAGAATTGACAGACTGAGTTCAAAACAGACAGAAGTTTTTTTTTCTTCTCAGTTCTAATGTAATTGTGAGTGTGTTCATATAATAAGGATTACTGAATTTCATGCGCATAATTCATTAGACCTCCAAACCTTGTGGAAATTTGGCAGGTTTGAGAAAGGAAATATTTCACATTTTCATGTGGGGATTCTATTTATATTGTATCTATAATGCTAAACAACAACCTTGATATTCATTTGTTATAAGTGACCATGGATTTGGATTTCTTTTTTTTTTCAGTAGTTGTGCCAGTTTAACCAATGTTGCATGCTGGCCTGTGGAGAGGTATCACAGAGGAAAAACAAGGGGATATCTGAAATCAGCAGATCACAATTTACCTACAATACACATATTAAAGTTGATTTTCATCAAAATAAACAACTATTTTTGGGGCTTCTGTATTTGCACTCACATAACAAAAACTGAATTCAAGTGCTGAAGGAATCAGTGAGAGCAACCATACACCAGTGTTTAGAAACATGCTAGATACAATTGGCAGATCAAGATCAGGCCGGTTGGACAAAATTTTACTTTTTTTCTTTCCGTTCCATGTGCTTTCAATTTATTAGACCTTCAGATTTTCTGGAGATCTGCCAGTTTTGATAAAATATATAATTGGAGGTTTTATAAGACGGGGTTATATTTACTATTTAGCTATGATGCTGAGCTACAATCTCACTTTTCATTCGTCATAGGTGACCATGGACATGAATTTCCCTTTCTATTGACACTCTCAGAGTAGAAACAATAACTCTAACCTGACCCCAATCCAAATCTAAGCACAAAAATAAAACATAAGCACAATTTAAATACTGTTTTCCACTTTGACATGCAAACTACGAATGACAAAAATGATCAAATGAATTCTCAGTTTTTAGAAAAATCAATCTTCAAGGCTTTAAGAGGGGCTGCATATGCCTGACTGGCATTTTCATGAAATCTCTATAAAATATCATTTGCTTCCCAATGTTGTCTTGTTCAGAGATTTTTCCTTGGGCAATGCCTGTATCTCGACAAGTATATATATGAACGCATGTATCATTTTCATGTTCCTTTTTAAGTTCTGTATTCATTCCTTTTTGAAAGAAAAACCCGATGCTGAGGTCAGGACAGTTTCATCAGGGTTAGCACAATTGCCTGTGGGCTGAATCCAGTACATTGCATAACCAAAAGGTCTCAAGATGGATACAAGAAGGAAGAACATCATTTTTGCACTGGATCACAATTTGGGTATTCTAAGATGGACAAGTTAAATTCAGAAAATACTGGCTCTGCGATGCCCATAAGAGAGAAATGTGGCGGATCCCGGGGAAGGTCTATGTCCAACAACGGATGTTACAAGATTGATGATGATGAAGATGGACAAATTGATATTTGCTAAGCTTATTCATCTCTTTCCAAACTTCTATGCAAGAAAGTCTTGTCTTCTTTGTAAATAGCATTCAAAATCTATGCTTTTACCACTAACCACTAGTCCAAGTGGTAAACACAAAAGACACCAAGCATGTAAATCATATACATGTATCAACTAAGCTTAACCAAAACATGAAATGTGTTATCTGTAGCTGGCGTAAATGAATCACTATAGTCTGTCTATGAACAAGAACTAATTTTAAATGTCTAATGTCTAGAAAATTATCTAAAAAAAAAATACCAGTACGTAAATTTGGGCACTGTTTGTCCAAAATGATCATAGAAAAAGCCGTTTTTAGATGGTACATAGAGGTATACTCATGAAAATTTTCAAGGTTGCAGCCCCCAAAATATAACACACATACTCAAATTTGTAGCTCTCTTGACTGTGTGGTTGGGTCGGCAATTTGTTTGGTGACAGAGATTTTATTACAAATACAAAATCACCAATCTAAATTGTTTGCATCATTATAGGGTTTGTTGAATCTATCTCTAATCCTTATCACTATCTTTGTGGGTCCCTCTCCAACATTTAGTGAGATTTGATGAAAAATGATGATTTGCCATAGATATGCACCATCACTTAATTAGTGAGAAACAATCCCAGAGGCTCAATTATTAATTATGCAATCCTTGTGTATACTAAAATATCCTTATTGTATAATGTCAGTAGAAATGAAATAGATGAATTATTTATGAATATTTTGGCAACAACCCTCCCCTGGGGGTCTGGGGAGTATTTTCAAACCATCCCCCTTTCTAATTTACGCCTCGGTAAATGACTGCCTCCTTTCACAAATTGATAGCAAAAGAGAATCATTGTAATGTAAAAAGAAAAAAAACATTGAAATAATTTTATTGTGCCGTTTTCTGACAAAGTGAAAATTCAGTTCCTTTTCTCCTAATTTCAACTGTTCACTAAAACACATTAACTTTTTTTGTCATCTTCCAAGTAGAATCGATATACTGAATAGAACAAAGAAACTACAGATCTGGTTGGTCACTCAACAGAAACCATCATGTGACCGATGTCTTTGACAGTGTTGGGGGTGATCAATAAATAGATTACTTCTCTTGCCTTCTGTTGAGCAATGACCACTAAAAATTCTGAACTGTCAAAAAACATGAGAGCACAATCTACTAACTAATTTACCATAAACTCAAATTGCAAATTGAACTTCCAAAAAAAACCTATTGGAGGGGGTGTGTGAAAAAATACCCTAGAAAAACAGGTTTTGTAGTCATATATAAGAAGTAAAGGTTAGATTTTCGGCACTCTAAATCCATCAGTGTGGCCTTTACGCAGGGTACATCCATAGCTGGATGGACTTGAAAGAGAAAAAAAAAAATCAAGCTATTTTGACAGTTTTGAGTTACTATTTCTAAAGCAAAAAGCAAACAAAATTTGAAAAATCTTAAAATAATTTTTTCAAGTCTCACCATCTCTTTTCATTTATTTGAAAATAAAGCAAAATTGCTTCTTCATCAATGAAAACCAGCAACTACAAAGTCATTGGAACTAAAAAAAAAAACATAACCTGCAAGTATATTATTGGAGATATTCAATTGCGTTGAAGAAACAAAAAGAAAAATAAACAAAGAAACTGACAGAAAATCACATTTCATTAAGCATGCGATTTTATCATCGTTTATTTTTAGGTTATACATGTATATCCGGGAATCAAGTTCAAACTTCGGCTGAAACAGTTTGTGTTCAATCAAACTAATACTCTTGGGAAAAGCGCAAATCAATCTCTTCTCTCGCCAGCTATGGTTGCAGACTGGACTCTTCGATCTTGGTTGGCAACAAATCTAGGTAATTGACAACTGTGATTCAAAACCAGGAAAGTCTATCCAACATTGTAAGGAGCATTCAATGGAAAGAGTAAGCAGTATGTTCCCACAGTGAAGTTTTGCCAGGACTCGGAAGTCAGAAGTGGATTATAATACATTTGTGAAGTGAAATAGAAGAAGAATTAGATTGAACAATTCAACCAAAGTCTCCATCTCCTGATGACACAATGATTTGAAAAGGATGATTAAAAGGAAGAAAAAATTCTGGAAAAAAAGAAAGGCAACAGTACTAACCAAGTTAGAAGTGCGGATGGCTTAATGATTAACAACACAGAAAATGGAATCAATAAACAGAGATTCTGAGATAGTTGGTATTCACTTTGTACTAATGACCTTCCTCCTGAGTTATGGGTAAAGAGTATAGCAGATTGAGCTTTCTAGCCTGGGTCTCCTCCTAGCTATTAGTTAATAGTAGAGTAAAATGTGCTTGCTAGTTTTGCTTGGCAACCAGTCTAAGCGACGGACAACTCTGATCCCAAATCAGGAGTGGAGACTAAAAGGCAGACTTGTTCCACTTCTTTCAATAGGTCAGGTCATACTGCTGGTAACTTATCACCCAGTACAACCTGTGACATGTTATTAGGAGAGGAGTATGTAATTTCCATTGCCCTAAGAAGTCGAACTAAAACCGAATCAGAGAAAATAGATTTGATTTTGTATCAGTGAAAGTTGGAGAATGAAAATCAATTTGAAACTTTGTCAAATAAATCCTTTGAATCAGTGGTTTCAAAAGTTTGAAAACTCAAGGACCCCTTCTATAAAGGAAATTGATTTTTAGCATTTAGTTAGAAGACTAATAAACAAACTACAATAAAAAGAAATTTTTGACCAATAAAAATCATTTTTATTAAAAATTACATTTTATTTGATTTTTAATATATGATACAGGTCTGTGTAAAATGATAATTTTTTTGTTATCTGTAATGGCTTATGATGTTTCTCTGCTACAAGATTTGCAATGTGTGGTTCAGCGACAACACTGATGCAGACCCCAAAGATTTATTTGACGGATCCCCAGTTGCTTTGACCCTTTGAACCCTAAGTTACTTGGCCCTCTGATTCCCTGTATCTGAGTTCCTGATAGGGAGATTTTACAACCTCCATTCACAGGAGAGAAAAATAACAAATGGCACATAAAATGCATAGGAACATTTCCTCCCTTTTTAGCGATAGATTCAAGGAAAAGGCGTGGATAAGTAAGTATATTGGTATACATAAAAATTTTGTTTGTTTAGTACTGAAATATTTTCATCTAATCAAATCAGATTTACCCATACAAATGGCAAATCTGACCAATCAGCCAAGCGGACTACAGATCTACAGCAGTTTTTTCTGAATCTCGAAAAAGCGCTTTTGTTGGTCTCTATGGACACTTCGGACCAATAAGCTCAAATCTTGTGCTGGTGTTTTTTAGATAATTGTAGATAAAAGATCTCTTTTGTTAGAAGATTATTGACAATTTTTGGATGATTGGTTCTGGTACACTTGCAGGTGATGATGATTCATTTATGCAAAGTAGAGATATTCGTTTCATTTTTACAGTTGATGTGCCTCTCAAGTCAAATATATTTCTTAGTGTGCCATCAATAAAGTTTGAGAACCCTTGCATTCAAACTGTTACTATCAGATGCTTGATAAATATCTGACTCACACTATATGGTAAAACAGTGCTTACCTCAAAATATTGGTCTGACTGGATCAAAGGGTTAACTTAGTATCAATGAATTTCAGATGCAACCATGAAAAACTGAACGCTGAAATCCTGAACATTGAAAATGTCACAGACATATAATCAGCCTTGATAAACAATTGATGATTCTGAAATACACTTGACATTGTTAAAGTTCATTCATCCATTTTTGCTCCATGAATAAATGTGAAGTGTTAATAATAAAGGTTTGGTTAGTCACTCAATAGAAACTATATCTTCCAACAGCATGCCCTGTAAGGGGTGATCAATAAAGAAAATTTGAAAAAGACATGATGGATGGATATTATACTTTCACCTTTTGTTGATCAGTGATCACTACGGAGGTCCAAAATTTCAAGAAACAAGTGTGAATTATGCCAGACAATTAAAGTAAGGGATCGATTTAGCAGAAACCTGCATTGAAAATTGAACCCCCTCTAAAAACCTATTTAGGGTGGGGGGGAATTTCTTTTTCTTCATGTAATAAGGAATAGATGTTACAAATTTCAGCCCTTTAACTCCATTTGTGCAACCTGTTCACATTATACATGAATAGTGTACCAGCCAAACACTTAAAAATTGGAGAAACCTATGATGACAATTTTTGTTGATGGTTTCTAATATATTTGACGCAGTCAGTGAGATTTTGCTTTGGTACATCAATAGATATGAAGATATTAAAAAATCAACTTACTTTCAGGCAGCATCTCTGAGAAGGAGGTGCAGCCACTGCTTTGAACTTGGGCCTGAAACAGTTAAATGGGCTTAAGAGGTTGACTTCTACGTTAATATGATATGTCCATTCGGATGGACAAAAGATGTGGGTAATTATGTAGTGTGTATGTGTGAGGGGCAAAAACAACTTTGCACCACCTTGTACAATTTCTCTTGGAGGTCCGGCTTTCAAAATCGGAAACAGGGAGGTGAAGAAAGTGGACCAGTGTATACATCTTAGACAATAAATCTCTATGAAATTCTCAAAAGTTGGAATGAAGTGAAGAATTATCCAAGATGGCAAGCTTTTGGTAGGGTAGACTCAACCTTCAAAAACAAGAAAATTCCATTGGTCCTAAAAAGAAGGGTCTATAACCAATATATCCTTCTGGTTTTCACCTATGGAGTTGAATCATAGAACCTAACCAGAAGATTGACTAACCAACTGAGAACTGTACAATATACATTGGAGAGAATCATGTTCAACATCACATGGAGAGATCATAAGGTACCACAATATATTAGAGAAAAACGGGAGTCAGAAATATTATGGAATCATTATGAGAATCATTTAAAAATCCAAATGGCAATGGCCTAGCTACGTTACAAGAATGACCGACTAAGCATCACAACTCACAATGTAGATCCCAACAAGTCATGTACAAAACTGTGACTGGCAAAAAATCACATGATATGATGAACTAGATATGTTGAGAAAGTATTGACTCCGCAACACCCATGATAGAGATATCTGGGAAATCTTCAGGAAGGTCTATGTTCGATGACAAATGCTAAAAGGCTGATGATGATGAAGGCAGACTGAGTGGATTACAATTCTATTTGAATGAACCCTAGTTTGGACAGATACTAAAAGCTGGTTAAATTTTAGAAATCAATTGTTTAGATAG
Organism: Thysanoteuthis rhombus; assembly: GCA_963457665.1. NCBI lineage: Eukaryota > Metazoa > Mollusca > Cephalopoda > Oegopsida > Thysanoteuthidae > Thysanoteuthis > Thysanoteuthis major. The sequence continues at coordinate 50,541,844 of OY735211.1, forward strand.
GAACAGGTCTGGTTAGTCACTCAATAGAAACGGTCATATGACCAAAGTTTTTTGGCTGCATGCCATATTGGGGGTGATCAATTAGGAAAAGGGATGATCAATGAATAAGTTACTTCTCTCTCCTTTTGTTGGGTGTTGATCACTAAAAAAGTTTATATTAAACAAAACAAGCATAAATGTTGTCAGGTACAAAGCCAGAGGCCAATTTATCATAAATATATATTGCAAAATAACCCCCTAACACTAAGAACCTATTTTAGTGGGAATTTTCCAAAAGCAAGAAAAAATGTTTTTTCTGGACATAATAAGGTGTGATGTTCAAATTTTCATTCCTGTACATCTATTGGTATGTCTTGCATGTGTGATACTTACGTAGACAGGTCTGGTTGGTCACTCAGCAGAAACTGTCATGTGACCAGTATCTTTCGGCAACATGCCATGTTGGTGATCAATTAAAAGTTGGAAAAAAAAAAGAAAAATTATTTAGTAACCCCTCTTGCTTTTTGTTGGACAGTGATCAATAAAAAGTCCAAATTTTCAAAAGAAACAAGTATGAATGCCGTTGGACATAAACCAAGGGATCAATTTAGAATAAACTTACATTGCAAATTGAACCCCCAACTAAAAACCTATTTTGGGTGGAATTTTCAAAAAACAAAAAACAAAAAAATTGTTTTCTCTCAACATAATGAGAAGTTAAGGTTTGAATTTTCAGCCCTCTTGCTCCATTGGTGTGGCCCTCACGCATCATGCATACATAGCCAGCCAGCAAGTCCAACTTGAAACTTATGTTGACAGTTTTGATGAATGGTTTCTAATAATAATCGGGAGATTTCAGTATTTAGATGAGATAAGAGATACATTGAAACCTACAAAATTATACATTGAGGCAGTTCAGGCGACTAGAACTTGATATACCATGTATTATATTCAATCAATAAAACCTACTGAACAAATTTAACTTTCTTGTTGAGATTTTTGTTATACGTGTTAGAAAATCATTTGTAAGAAGACAAAAAAAAGAATGTCTAGAAGCTGATATTAATGCCTCAAAATGACTAAAATGATCAGAATCATTTTCTTCCAAAATCATTTGTGAGAAGAAGAAAGCAGAATGGATTAAATATGCACTCACAATGCTGTGTAAAGAATTTGGAATTCTTTTTTACCATACAGTTTATTTGGAGAACAATGTGGTATGACTAAAATACAGACTTGCAATATAATATGAAGAGTTTAGAATACCTTTTAAAACACTGGATCTCATGCAAGGAATCAACATGCAACAGAGGTTAGGTAAATGGTATTTAATATTATTATTGCTGAGAACAAATTTTTTATGTCACTCCCTTACAGGGTGAAAAAATCATCAGCATCATCATCAGTCTTTTAACGTCTGTCGTTGGACATAGACCTTCCCCAGGATTTGCCATGCTTCTCTATCATAGGTGTCGCGGAGCCAGTACTTCCTGAACTTGTCTAGCTCGTCTCTCCATCTAATATTCTGCTGGCCTCGGTTGCGCGTGTGATCTCGGGGGATCCATGTTGAGTCGTGATGTCCATCGGTTGTCTGCTATTCTTGCAACATGGCCAGCCTACCGCCATTTGAGATTTTTAATGGATTCTATGATGTCCCTGACTCTTGTCTTTTCTCGGATATACTGTGCTGTCTTGTGGTCTCTCCATGTGAAGCCCAGCATTATTCTTTCATGTGCACGTTGCATGGTTCTCAGCTTACGGGTCTGTCTCTTGGTTAGGTAGGTGAAAAAAAGCATTTTAGAAAATTAGCATGTCTTGAACTCAAGGTTTTTAGAAGATTATTTTCAACCAGCTACATTTGTAAAAAGAGAGACGTGTGTTGAAACTCAAGAGAAACCATCTAGAATTTTTATATTTCTTTTCGAAAATAAGTATTTTTCAACTTGCGCAGATGCAAGCTAGAATTTACTGTTTTAACATAATTCAGGCAATGACTTTTAAGATTTCTAAAAAGGCTTTTCTTATGATTGAAAGATAAATTTCGATTATGAGTCAAAACATAATGATTCGACAATCAAGATAATGGTGTGGCAATTGTTTGTCATTCTTAGACTGAAGCTGTTTTCTAGCTATTTCACATCTGGTCAAATCAAAATTGAAATGCTTTAACACTTTCTGAGGCCATCAGTACATGAAGGTTATTTTACAAAATTGCCATCTTTTGCAAAGTGAGGCTAAATTGAAATGTGAATAGTGTTAACCAAACTAATCAGTGGTTTAATCAGTTGTTGATTGAAGATCAGAATACACTCAACTTTGAGGTCAGCGAAGCCTGTAGTTCATCATAAAGAGAGCAAAATAGGGAAAATATCTTCTCCGTTTTTTTTTTCTTGCCTGAGGGCAATCTTCTAGAATTTTACTTCTATGATAATGGAAATGGAAAAAAAAGAAAGAAAGACAGATAAAATAAATAAAATTGAAAAATAAATCGATGAAAAAAAAAACATTGTATAACAAAAGAGATGAGAATTAAGATGAAAATGTAGAAGTCATAATTTAAAAATTGTTGCTGTTGGAGCTCTTTAGCCCTGTAAAGCAGTCCATCCAAAAGAAAATTACTCTGACAGAAAAAAAATCTGCCACCTGGGTATGGGGCTAGCAGCTCCACCACATAAAATTTATTTTTTGGTCTCGTTGTTAATTTTGAGCTTCATTTTTGAATTCAGCATAGATGGTAGGTATAAATTATCTCACATGGTTTCTGGCGTCAATATTAGATAATAACTATAGAATTATGTCCTTTACTTGTTTTTGCTCTTTAAGTGCATAAAAAATCCATGTTCACTCTGATTGAACATAAACTGGAAACAGTAGAGCAACATGATATTTTTGATATTTTTCAGCTTAATTCTATGTAAAATTATTTAAAAACTCACATCATTTTTTGACAGCATTGGTAAATTAGTATTGGTAATACAGTGCTTGATAACAAATTTTACCAAAGCAAAAAGACCAACAAAAAATACAAATAAATCAGAATAAAATAACAATTACGAAAAACAAGAATCAGATGAATTTTGAAAGAGATCCGAGAAGCACAAAAAAGCTGTCTGTTAATCCTTTGATCACTGAGACAGTTCTTCACAGGTGTTTCATATTTACCGTTTCTTCCATCTTCCAAATACAATTGAAAAAATGGTCCAAGCACTAAAGAATTCAAAGCAATCATTGATCTTTGCTCTCTGTATTTCTTTTCAAGATTGTCTTTTAAGTGAATGGTGAGCATTGTTCAGCTGCAAAAGACAACATTATTTATTTAGGAGAATTTGTTTCACGTATTACTTTTAGTTAGGAGCCAAAAAAAAGGTGTGTGGCCAAAAAATATATTTCGGTAATGAATATTCAGGAAATACTGGTTGTCTTCAGTCACAATGGATGAAACTGTTTTAATGCAGCCCTCACATTCACATAAAATGAATATCATCCATCTATCTATATCAAATTTGATGGCAAATTTGACAATGTGCACCCCGAAAATAGCCTTTCATATTTTAGTCATAAATAATCAGAAAATACTGAGAGTCTACAAAAAAGACACTTTAGATGTGATTTGATATTCTTAGTTGTTAAAATCTATGACTTGTTCAAATTGAAGTGATGACTAATGGGAGTAAAAGGCAAAACCACGTAGTGGGAGATTAAAGATTCTGCTCAGTTATTACTGAATGTAGTGTACACCTTAGGAAGGTTAGAGACTGCATCAGCATGTCATGATAAAAACAACAAAAACAAGGGTATCAGTTTGAATAATTGATAGATAAATGAAAATGGAAGATTTCAAAATTTCAGAGAATCCAAGGGAGACTAGAGAGCACAAACAAGAGCTTGGCAATTGAAACAACAAAAATAGATTCGTCTCTAATTTAGTCTCAGGATACTGTAGACCTCGTTTATTACCTTCAAGGAAGACAATGGTGTTATAAGTGAACCGTGTTAAACAAGTTTACCGTTGAACAAAGGTGTTGATTTCATCACAAAATCAAAGAAATTATCTGTGAAAGACTGTGCGATTATATGCTAATTGTTTGCAAATTGAAGGAAATCAGTATTTTAGTCATATTAAGTAAATCTTTTGATGAAATTCTGTTTGTACTTGTGGTTTTCTGGATGAGTGGGCGATGATATTGGCAAATATATTGGGATCCGTAACCCATCCACCTTGTATCCATACAACGCTATATCAAGGGACGCCTTTACTAACAATATTTCCTCTGATGACTTCAAACAACACTTTTCTTTGTTTACTTAGTGCATAATTGCCATATCTGGATGTGACAAGAACATTGTCAAGATGACTGACATGTAGACAAAATGAGTTTAATGCATTTCTTCCCCAGCGGTATTTAAAAATGCAGGATGGGAATTTGAAATTTGGAGTTATGCTGAAGGCTTTCTCCTTCCAATCATTCATGAGGACAATTGCTTTAAAACTTTGGAAAGGCTTCATTGAATCTTATAATAAGGGAAAATTGCCTCTAGTGGATGAAGCTAAATTCCTTCCAGACAACCGCATTTTACCCCAAGGAAACTGTTGAATGCAAAATATACTCATCAAAGCAGGTTTCAAACTATATTTTCAAAGAGTTTGTGATTATTTCATTCAAGCAGCAAAATAACATCCTTGATTTTGAAGTATGGAAGCCTAAAAAGGACAGGAAGATTAAGTTGCATTTTCTTTTCCTTGTCAATTAAAAACACAATCAGTTATTTTTTTTTCACCATAAATACATTCAAACTAAAATATATATTGGTATGATTTATCAATACATAAACAATTTTGTGGCCCCATTAAAACATTAACAGATAGTAATCAAGCCAGAATCATAGCTTATTTTCTATTGACTGTTCGGAAGTCAAGTAGCAACAATGACCTACATCTGGCTGTAGTTTGTTTACCTCTTCTTGCCAACTAGAAACTCTGTTAATGTTGATTTTTTTTCTTTACAATAAATAAATTCATAATAAAATATATATATTTAACTGGGTAAGTAAAATATTCTTTACCTGTATCAAATATCAGTAGATTCCACCAAGGCTTTTGGAAGGAACCAGCTGGGAATCTGCATAATAGGATGGGTTTTCAGCTAGTTTTGTCAAATAAAATTTGTAAATAATAATCTGTAATTAAAACATATCAAAACAAGAGAGAAATGCTGAATAAAATCAAGATATTGTCCCTAAAAAAAAGAAATTCTCTGCTAGTTTAAACAAGCCTGAAAGTCAGTGAATAGATGCTGACGACCAATTACTACTCAGACTTCAAATTGTCTTCAGTGCTGAGGTAGAGCAGTTTTATTATACATGGATCTTATTAGCAATGCTACATGATATAGCAAGACCCTGTACTACTAAGAGTTTATGTCTTGTCTTAAGTGATTTCTCTGGTTCAAATTTCTGCAATTTAACTTGAAAGCCTAAAAATATACTCTGAAAGGATTGTGAAAAGACAGTTATTAGAGAGTAGTTTACTGAAGGCATAATATCTCTGTCACTATTCATATTATGTCTTGGAGCGATATTCAGGAGAATGGAATAAAGAGAAGGAATCAACAGGTCTGGTTAATTACTCAATAGAATGTGTGATAACATCATATTACCAAAGATTTTTGGCAGCATGCTGTGTCAGGGTGATCAATCAAAAGATAAGGAAAAGGCTGATCAATGAATAAAGTTCTTCTCTTGCTTCTTGTTGGATCACTAAAAAAGTCCAAATTTAAAAAAAAACAAGCAAGAACACTGCGAGTCACAAACTGAGCATAAACTTACATCTCAAATTAGAAATCCGACTAAAACTCATTTGAGGCTGGGGGAAATTTTCAAAAAAGGAGTGAATGTTTAAAATCTCAGCCCTCTTGCTCCATTATTGGTGTGGCTTGTAAATGTGACATACACCACATACATAGCCAGACAGCCAGAATCAGTGAAAAACTGAAGAAACCTATGTTGACAGTTTTAGTTGACATTTTCTGATATTAATAAGGAACCACTGATACATTTGAAAATTGCCAACAATATCAGATTGATTTAAAAAAAAGGTCAAGGAACTAAATGAAATACTGCATAAAATTGAGAAAGAAAGCCTGAAGATAAGCCTCAATATAAATGCAGCCAAATCAAAATTACAAAAAGTCAATATCTCCTCAACAAAACATTTACAAATTGGAGACTTTCCAAAAAGATATATATATATATATATATATATATATATATATATATATATATATATATATATATATATGCACAAAACATCTGTTTAACCTCCCCCTAACTACAGCTAACATATGATACGTTACAACATTCCAAATTAGAAACTTCCACATCCAACATAGAATTATCTGACCTCAAACTTTTCAGTTTACTTTTCTGATCGTAACAAACAACACTCACTATTTTCACATTAAAAATTGACATATTCCCTTAGAAACACTCAAACTCTGATGGTCATCCATACCCTCCCTGCTGACCACACGCACGAGCTAGCCTTGCCGTGATTTCTTCATACACTTGAAATCCACTTAGCTTAATTATCAAACGCACTGACCACTGACCATTAGAGAGTTAGCAAACACCTAAATATCTATTCAGATATTTAGCCTGATTATTAATTCTGCCCACCACATGACAATGACCCTATATAACACACAGACTTTTGTATCTCCATTATAGTTATATCATTTAGAGACTTCTATTTGAAATAACCTCCTGTCATTACACAGTTAAGGCATCACTTGCTGTAGACAGGATAAATCAATAATCAAATTAAAATAGCAATTTCAATCCCCAGAGATGATGCCCTAAAACTAAATCTTAAAAACAGATTAAGTCACATACAACTCATTCCTACCTTTCCCAACATACTTTCCCCTCCATCAAAAATAATTAAAAACAGATAGGACAACCCAACATTAAAACCTGAATATAGAGAAATCTTCAAGAAACCAGGCATCCTTTCATTCCGTAGACCCCACAATACTAATGACATAAATAACTGTAATACCATAATAGATAATGAAGTGTCCCATAGAATAAATAACCCTTAAACTATTCAATTCTGCCAGCCATGCAATCGCAAGTAAGGCATATGTTATGATCACCTCAAGCTCATTGACTCCTTCAACACTTATCTACCTCATTGACTGTGCACAATGCAAAATACAGTATGTAGGGAAGTCTTAGGTCTTTCATCAGACTCAATGATAATAGACACAGAATCAGATTCACCAATCATACCAATGTACTCCCAATAGAGCATTACTTTCACCTGCCAACCCATAACTTTCATAATGATGCAAAATTCACCATTATCGAAAGGATAGGGGCAATTACACCTCACAAGGCTATAAAAATCCTTAAGAATCATGAAAACATGTGGTTATCACTTCTAAAAACTCTTTCCCCTATATCTACAATAATGTAAGAACCTCTAATCACTGGTACACTTCTTTATAATGAAACTATTCACTATATTATCTCAAATGATTCTTTAAGGCCGGGGTCCCAGATCATCACTCCTTCCCAGCTTGAATCCCCTTATTCTATCACACATTTTCTCTTCCAAACTCGAATGTCCCCATGGCAACCAGCTTCTTAGAGACCTGACCCCTCGATGACCTCTAGTCACACAAGCTACTAACCAATTCTCAAGACAGTCTTCACCATCAATTCAGTTTGCTAACCCACAGCAGCATCTATTTAATCACTGTCCCATCACAGCAATATGTGACACAAGGTCGGGCTTAACGTGGGAAGAAATAGGAGCAACCCTTCCAAAAATGGCTCCAGCCGACGCAGCTACCATTGAAAAGCGCATCATAATGGCTAGACAACGGCCGCCACGAAAGTGTCCACCAGGGGACCTGCTCCTTTAGCTGCAACGGAGCAGTGCTGCTCCGGGGAAACAGAGACCCCACAGCTAGGCTGAGTAATAATGGGAGAGCCCAAGGACGAGTCAAAAGGCCTCCAGATGCGCTCAGCAAACGCAGCCTCAGTAAAACCTCATTGGCTAATGCTTGCACTGGCGCACTCGGTCTTTGATGTCAACTCACACACATTCTCTGGCCCATTCGACAGGCAAGTATCAGTAACTGCGCCTCAGGCTCTGCCGTGGAACAGATACTACACTTTGATCCCGAGGGAAAGGCCAGAAAAAGGTAGGGGCGCAGCAGGGCAGTTTTAAAATGAAATGTCTCATTCTACCGATTTTACATAACCATCTATTACGCTACCAATGCTGAAGATGTCAGTCCTTCCTGTTGAAGGAGAAGCTTTTTTGCTTCAAAACATGTTTTGAATAACTCTAAGTGAATGAACTACTCCATATACACAACACATTTAGGCTCTGTCTTAACTTTTACAGTACAACTATATATATAAATATACTCTGGTTCACTTCATCATTTTCCCAGCTAAACTCTCTCATATTATATATATATGTATATGATATACAATACTTTATTGATTTTTTCCTATAAGTATTTCTTATACATCAATGTATTGAGAAGTACACCCTAGAGCCATTTTCAGGACCAGGAATCTGTTTAACTGCTAAGTGATCAGTTTCACTCCTGCCAAATAAAAAACCGATCCCTTGCAAATTGTTTCTTCAATGGATTTAAATACCAGTGAAGCTCATTAAGTTTTTCTTGAAAGTATCTATATCTGATTGTACTGGCTGGCTTTTTCAGTTACGATGCTGAACAGAAGCACAGGAATCAGATATAGCACAGATTGATATAACGTGTTTGACATTTTCATTTTTACCTAATATCACTCACTCATCCAGAAATCATATAATTTTATGGTATTTTGCACACAATTTATTTGATTTTCTGTTCACGGGTGAACTTGTAATTCACCTTTGATCATCCATGGTTCAGTTATAAGATGGTTTTGGTTTTTAGACCCGAACACCCTTGTTGAAAAGCGGGGCTAAAGTATTAGAGAATAACAAGATAAAGTACCTTCAAGTCGTGGAAAGAGATATTTTCTCGGATTTGCTCTTCTTGGTCAGGTTAAAAGTTCTATATAGATTTCATTGTGTTTTTTTTTTCTAAACTGAGCTTGTCTGGCACAGGGCCAAGGCACAAGGCCAAGGCACAGTTTTGATCAAACTCACTACACAAGTAGATGGGCAATGAAACAAACTTGCTAACCACTGCTCTAAAGTAAGCGCCCAAGTTTGAGTTTGACACAAGGCCACAATAGTTAAGCACTCTTGAGGATCAAATCAAATACTCTAGCAGATGATGTGTGAGGTTTCTTGATAACTATCAATCTATCATATGACAGTTGGATTTCTAAGAATAAGTTCTTTTCTGATTTGTGACGTGATTCATATTATCCTGGTTTACTTTTCAATAGATCAAGGATTGTCAACCATCATTAAATTTTGAGTAGTATTTTCTTTCATTTTAATTTCAAAGCAAATTGAAAAATTTGAGATGGAAGAAAATATGAGTCAAAGTTTCATGTAATTGACAGTAAATCGGGATAATATTACGATTTCTATGACTGTTGTAGATGAAAACAATAACAAATATTGTGCCAAACAATTAGTGAAGGATGAAGAATGAGTTTAAGGATCAAATTTGATCTTCTGCCAGCCGGAACAGCTTCTGAAACTCAGTTGACTGAGCAATGTCATTCATAGATAGTTTCTTATGGTAAAAGGGACATAAATTTGAATTTTGCCAAGAGCTGATTCTTTATAATTTTTTTCACATCTGAACACTTCACTCACTGCCATTGAATGATGGTTTGAGTAAGTTGTGATAAATAACCAACTAAAAAAATGACAAGTAAAGAAATCAGGTCTGGTTAGTCACTCAGTAGAAACTGTCACATCACCAAAATCTTTTGGTAGCATACCATGTTGGGGGAGATCAGTTAAAAAATTTGAAAAAGGTGTGATCAATGAATAAGTTACTTCTCTTGCCTTTTGGTAGACCACTAAAAAGGTCTGAATTTTAGAAAAACAATGCTGCAGGACACAAACTAAGGGACCACTCTAGCATAAATTTACATTATAGATTGAACTGTTCCACTGAAAACATATTTTGAGGGAGAATTCTAAAAGAACGCAATTTTTTTTTCCCTATCCATTATAAGTGGTAAATATTTTAATTTTCAGCAATATAGCTCCATTGTTGAGGCCTGTAAGCATGCCATATTGATACATAAATTGATAGCCAGGCAGAATCAGTTAAAAACCGAAGAAACGTAATTCAACAGTATTGGTTGATGGTTTCAAATAACAAGTCAAAAATTAATTATGGTCAATTTCAATGGCATTTTTATCAGAATATAAAGTTTTAAAAGTCAATGTCTTCCAAAAAACTCTTCTACAACTATTAAGAATTTCGGATTGGTTGGTTTTTTTTGTGCATTAGTTGGTGAAGAATTATTGAAAAATAAATCATTTGATTCAATCAAAGAAGTAACTAATTTGATTCACTTTAGTCTGTCATATATAATGTTATCATCACAGATGGTAACTAAAACTGTCAACATCTATCAACATAGACGTCTTCAGCTTTCAAATGATTCTTGGGGGTCATGCATGCATGCTTCATGCATACAAGCCACACCAATGGAGCTAGAGGCCTGGAAATTTAGATATTTACCCTCTTATGTCTAAATAATTTTTTTTTTTTCTTTGAAAATTCCCCTCCAAAATGTTTTTTTTTTTTTGGTGGGGTGTTTGATTTTCAATGTTAATGCTCAACCAATCCCTTAGTTTGTATCAAATTGTGGTCATGCTCAATTCAGACTTTTCTGTCATCAAATTAACTTTATTGATCACCTCTTTTTCTAATTCTTTAAAATGCAGTTTCTATTGAGAGACTAACCAGATCTGTTCTTTGTTCTTGGGTAAGATCTTGAAAGATAGATAATTTGATTCAATGATAGAAGTAACTAATTCAATTTATTTCTTGTCTGTCATATATGACAACTTAAGTTTTTGCTAAAATCTATTTACTCTTTTGCTTTGGGTGCGAAAAATTCAAAAAAGAGTTTCAGTTCTGGCTGTTTAGGTTGGTAAGTAAAATCAAAGAAGGTACTCTTCAAAGTCTAATAATGGTGAACATTTTGTATTATATAAGCAGTACTGGACTGATTGCTGGATGAAAGTGGTTTCAACTCTTTTCAAAAAAGGAATCTTGATATTCTGAATGAAGAGTGAAATATAATCCTCTCATAATCACAAGTGAAGATCATATGATTGGATTGAAATAATTACAAGAATACATTCAAAGAAGGAAATGGTAATGCTTGCTTTTGGAGGATGTATTTTGAATTGCATATTTCAAAGAGTTTCCTATAGAAAAAGCTGTCAACCAAAATTGTCAATATAGGTGTCTTTAGTTTTTTAGTGATTCTGGCTGGCTATGTATGTACGTATTGCATATACAGGCTACACCAATTGAGCTAAAGGGCTGAAAAATTCAATATTTATTCATTATGCCTAAAAAAAAGTCTCATTGCTTCTTTTTTGTGATGTAAGGTATTCAATTTATCCTTTACTGATGATGTGAGAGCCCCGGAATGTAAGCCTTTTCTCATTTAATGATCTCGAATGAGGCATTTGATCCCCCATCCCCTGGATCAAACCTTCTCCATGAGGGCAAAGGAGTTTGAAAGTTAGAACATTATTGTCAATAAAGGATAATATTGCAGTACAATTGTCTCATATAATTCTCACTTAATGTTCCTACATTGAAAAACAATAATTTTTTGTTTGTGTTTACCCTGATCATGTTGCTTTGAGGTCAAGTCATGCATCTCTGTCAATTGACCAGTGCACCATCTGATATCTGGATCATATAATGGATCATGCTTGGTAACACTACAAATAGAGGCTAGTGAAGCACCTTCTCCACTGGTAAAATGCCTATCGTGTATAAGTGGCAGTGGACATCCATGTTCTCAATGTTGATCTTTTTGTATGGGTGTGTTGGAGTACTTATCCTATCTCCCGATGATATTTTCAGCATTTTATGACATAAATAACCAGAGTTAATTCATGATGAGTTGATGCTCTTAACTAGGAACTAATTTATCTACATTAGATGATCTACTATAAAGCTGTTTACCTCAAGCTATGTCAAGGACATCCCTTTAGCAGAGAATTAAAATGTAGGTTATTTATAAAAAGATTTGGGCAATGATCTGACATTGGTTAATTTGACAGTGGATAATTTCGGCTCATCTTTTAGGTCAGGGTCTTTTTCTGACATCACACAGTCATCATATGGAGAACGAGGCTGAAAACTTGGTTGTCAGATCTGAATTGTTGAAAGTAGAATTAGATTTACCGAATTTGTGATAAGAGTCACAGAGTCATTGTGTGTGGTATATTTGGACTATTTTCTTTGTCTATGCAGTTATTTCTTTCGCAATGTTTCGGCAATGTATCCTCTGGCATTATTCAGTTTTTTTTTCTTACTATCTCCATCTGCCTGATTTATCTTCCTTAACGGCAAATCAACATTTATTAATGTTAGATGGAAGAAAACATGAAGAAAACAAAGAACACTTGAAGGATGCCAGAGGGTACGCAGCTGAAACATAGAGGAAAAATGAAGAGCATTGACAGAAATAGTTTAACTATACTATGTACAAAGATTAAACAGCCTAACAAAATTCATCTAAGAATCGTAATTAAAGTAGTCCAATACATTTTTAACCTATTGATATGCTTTTCAGAGTAATCCATTTTGATACATTGAGTACACTTCATAATTTTACTGGCTTCATAGATATTGTCACTACATGTTTTTGATAAAAAAATGCAATAATAGGATTACTTGCCAATATTTGCTGCATGAAACTTCCATGTCTACACAGTTGAGGATTATCAAGTTTTTACCATATGTCCCATCAGGGATTAATATTGGAATGCGGGAAATTTAAAAATGATAAATGAGAAATGGTTATTCTTGTGTCTTCAGGAGGTAATTATATTGCATTATACATGCATAAATAATCAATCATTGACTTAATTCTCATTTGTTGACCAAGTTAGTCCTGATTATTTTAAAAGTAGCCCCAAAAGTCACAAGTAGTGAAATTCAAAGTTTAGCAGTGCTGGTCTTTTAAAAGTAGCCCAATTGGCAACTTGTAGCCGAATCTGGCAACTCTGTCCAGCCACATTGACTAGAGAATTCGTTTCAATTGATACCGTATTTTTCAGTAGCAAGAATCTTTTACAGCTGATTTTGCCTTAGTAGGGTCTCCTTGGGTTGGATAAAAAATCTTTGCCTCATATGTCGCATGACACAGTTGCAGCCGAACTGAGTACCAGCATATCATTAAACTTAACACTGGTTTTGCTTATACCGCTTTTAATCTAATACTATAAAGATAATGAATGTTTGTTTCTTTGTAACTTTGTAAGTTTATTTCTAGCTATACAGTTGCCCCCTAACTTTGTGAGTTTGTTTCTAGCTACACAGTTGCTCCTTACAGGTTAAAAATTTAGGTGCAAGTGTAACATTGACCCAAGAATGAACATGGGATAAGAGACACTGACCTCTGGTGACCAGTAATGGTTAATTTGGATTGGTCAATTTGGACATTTTCAAATTCTAAAAAACAACTGTACCTTATGGGCTGAAAATTTGTGTATAAGGTTAAATTGATCCAAGATTAACATGATAAGTACTGCTGAATTCTGGTGACTCCTAAAGGTCAATTCGAGGTCAGGTCAGTTCTGGTATTTTCAAATCTCAAGGAGATAGCTGCTCCATGCTGCTGCAAATTTGTGTAAAAAAGGTAACTTAATTGGTCCAAGGATTAACATATGATAGGTTGGTCTGATCTCTTAGATCCCCAGAGGTCAGTTTAGGGTCAATACAACTTTTTCTGTTCTAATTTGTAAGTTTCCATTTGAATGATCATTTATTTCTTTAAAACGTTGTTGGTAGTGATAATGGTTCAGTGGTTACAGTCATAGAATATGGAATTGGTGGACTGACTTCAAACTCTGATGGAGAAAATTAACAAATCTTTTTTTAAAAACTTTATACACCTTCTAACTTTTAGAACTTCAAACCGATGGAGATGGGCTAGATCTTAAGCAAGAAGAAAGGACAACAGATGATAGTAAAGGATAACCAATTGGTGTCTGCAAATGCAGTGGGAAAAGACCAATAGAGGGATGAGATAGAAACATGTGTAGCTCAGACATGGTAGAGGTTAGCAGAACCTTGAAGGGAGCTGGGAAAGGCCTTTGTTCAGTGGACTCACAAAGACTGAAACAATAAAATATATGAGGTAGATCAATAAGACTGTAGTCTAATTACTAGCTGAGTTTTGATTAGAAATCCCAACCATATAATGTTCAATCTATGTGATTAATATTCACCACTGAATTAAGTGCATTGACAAGGATATTACATTGAGAAATAAATATTTGCTTTGTAAAATAAATGCTTTTTCCATTATTAAGCCATGGACTCCTTGATGTAATTGTGTATGACACATTTACACACACACAAAACACATATTTATATACACACAGCACATTGAATATACACACACAACACATATTTACATGCACACACAACACTTGCTTAAACACGCATATATGACACATATTTACAAACAAATGTATGATATATGTACACACACACATACGCACACATAACCTATATTCAAGCAAACAAGGACATGATATATATTTACACACCCATATACAAAGAGAAATAGATATGTAAGAAGAATAAGATGATGCTGAAAACATGAAATTCATAAAATATACGATGTAAAACACACAATCAGTTATACTTGCAATTACTTGGAACATTTTTGTGCCAAGGTCTTTTAGAGAGGAATGAACCTGATCCACCTTGTTCAGTCACTTATGCCAATATATTGCTAGTGGGCAACCATGATTGTCAACGGGATGAGGTTGACACAACCTTTTCTGGACACCAAAATCTTAATTCTTAAAATAATGATGATCGGCAAGACATACACTTGAACTGAATGATAACTCGCAACTATTTTTATTATTAGATGAAGTATTGTGACGCAGTATTTTATTAATTCTTACTATTGCCTTCATCTGAAATTTTAGTTGATTTCATCATAACTTCAGCTTGGACCGTCATTCTACAGCTACGAACAGACCGCATGACTGGAAAGAAAGACTAAGTCTCTGGAAAGAATCAACTTCACATCCCTTTTGCCCGAGGGAAGCCTAGTTTAGGCCAGCTGCTATGACTACTCCACCATGAGGCTTTCATGGCACCATTCTTGTTGTTTTCATATGAGAGCTAAATGCTTTATTAGAGTAATTTTCAGATGAGTTCACATCTCAATAATATGCTTTTTGGTCAGTCGGTTCCAGTTATGTTAAACGACAAAAAAAGAAGGAAGAGAATGTGAGACATCATTGGAAGAACATCTATTCTGATCAATAGATGATGTATGAGGCCTTTGTTTTCCACAGTGTTACCAATAACTCTTGTCAATAACACTTATAACTGTTTCAAAAAATGACTGAAATTGGCTAAACCTTTCAATTTCCAGCTGAGTTTATGGCTGAAAATATTAAATATGCATATCTAAAGACCACATTAAATAAAATAATGATACATTAAGACAACAGAACAAATTATTGATAAGAATCATACACTTACTTCAATTTAAACTTATCAATTATCTTTTTAGATAGCCAGATTGTTTAGGTGAACCATCCTTGCTTTCCAATCTGTCCTCCTCCTCCTACTACTATAATCGCAACTAGTAATGCTACAACTATTACATTTAGAATGCCTTTAAAATTGGAAATCACAGATATGGACATAAGGATGGTGGACACATGATTGAACTTATGATTATTTTTTAAAATTACGATCTATCCTGATTATTAGATAAAGTATGATAACTCATGAAGGCCTCTATGATAGAGTGGTCATAGCTGCTGGGCATAAACTGGGTTTCCCTCTGGCATAAAGGACATGAGTTAGATCCTCACAGGAGGCTTACTCTTTATTTCCAATGGAGCTGAATGATGGCCTAAGATGAAATTGAGATAGAAACAACAAAAAATTAAGATGAAAGTAAAAAGTAGTCAAAATTAATAAAATATGATTACTCAGTCCATAGAATAGAACTAATGGGGTGTTTTCACTCTGGTAGATTTATTCTGTTTGCCGTAAATTGCTCTAGAGATCTATAACCGGTTTAAGTAAACTCTCCGAGCTTTTAAAGCCCTTTGTTGTCCTTATGTTCTTGGCGGCCTCTCATGCATTGCCAGGACGACCCTGAACTGTGAATGCAATCAGTGAAAAAGTATCATTCTGTTGCACTATTTACAAAGCTATTCACGATATGCATCGGTCCAGACAAAATACGTTTTTATTTTTGTTTCTTTATTTCCTACATTGACCAACATTTGTTTTCCCGTTCATGTCTATCAATCGATCAATGTGTGCAAATGATTCTATTGATTGTTTTTTTCCACTCTACCTCACCATCTTTGCATTGGAGATATGCCTTTCCAGCTCAATGTGCCATGTTGTTAAAAGTTTTAAGATGAAATATTGTTCATTAGTCAAATCATTTTCATAGAGGTGTTGGCTAGGCAGAGGGGTTAACAGCATGGAAAATGGGATTGATGTGCTGACTTCAAACTCCAGCTGAGACAGTTGCCCTTGAGAAAGGCATGGATCAATCAATTTACTCCCTTCTGATACATCAATCCTCCTCCCAACTTGTCACATTATTTAGGTAAGGGAGGCCAATGTCCGACACTTTGAGGGGGCTGGCAAGCTAGAAGTGGATTATGGTAAACTGCTCAAATGAAATGAAATGAAATTAATATTTGACAGATAAGAGTAAGGCAATCACTGTCCCCACCTTCCCCATGACACTTCAATTACATTCTCTTTTTTATTATTATCGTCATTTGTGCAATTGTAATGGGTGCTTTCATAAATAAGGAAATCAGGCATGGCAGACCATGAGTAGAGAGAAAGGGTAACACAGTGCCTGCTCAGGGAGACAAAGCAAACCAAGTGTAGATTTTCAATGCAAGAAAGTCCCAAAACACACTGGCAGAAATGTAGCAATAAATCCCACAATGATGAGGATATTACTCTGAATGACTCATGATATAATGGGCATTAATTTGCATTTAAAGAGTAAATAGAATCAGCCTCCAACTATTTATAAATGGTTAACAAAACTATTTCAAGTTATTTATCTTAATTGTTATGTACAGCTTAACCTACAAGAGTCGGCACTGTTAGTAGGCCAGAACAGAGGGAGCTGGGTCAAATAGGCTAGTTGTCATAAGCAAGCAATTCTGAGGATGCCACTCCTGTTAGTTATGGCAAATACAATAGTATTTCTTGTTTTTCCAATACTATTTTCTACTGTTATTTTTTAAATATTATCACAGCACTGTGCTCTATTGTTTTTCTATTACTATAGTACTGTACTCTGTTGTTTTTCTATTACTATAGTACTGTACTCTGTTGTTTTTCTATTACTATAGTACTGTACTCTGTTGTTTTTCTATTACTATAGTACTGTACTCTGTTGTTTTTCTATTACTATAGTACTGTACTCTGTTGTTTTTTTTAAATATTGAATTACTGCATTCTATTGTTTTACATTGATTTTTAAGGACATTGTTTTCCATTCTTTATAATTCATTCTGATTCTTTTATTCAATTCTATTTCTTGTGAGTACATCATATATACTGCATATACATGTATATAGGTGAAGCGTCAGTTTCTTAAAAGTTATCCCCCACAGCAGTATGATGACTGGTTACAAACTTCTGGTTCTTGCTGCATGCATCAGCTTATTGATCCCTGCAAGTCTCAAGTCTGGTCGAGATTAAGGCTTTATACCAAAATTTTGTATGATTATCCCACTGGCCACATGCAAGTCCAATGATCTTGAGTGTACTCAGCTGCTGAGTGCATAGGGAAATTTTTCATTAGGACATGTATAAATAATTTGTATTTAGCACTGATTATAAAAATATTCAATGAGCAGCCCACAATACCCATCTGGCATGGTCCTATTGTCAGCTTTACATCGACTAAGACTCAGCTGCAAAGTGAAGAGAAGTTGTACAATCTGATCGATAAAATGAAACCAAACAACAAACAGGGCCCTGGTAAGTCATGGTCAATCAGTTGTTGGTTCATTTGTATGATAAAGATGTCTGAAAGTCCATCAGGAAAATGCAGGAAAAAAACCTCACCCAACTAGAAGAGTTAACTCTCTTTAAGCCTTTTGGGACTCCTGGGACATATTTATCCTGAGGTTTCTATAACTGCTGTGATATATATCTCTTTTAGAAGTCTACTGGGATGTATGCATCAGGAAAAATTAAGTAAATGAGATTTTCCAAACTTATCCAATTGCTAACGACAACATCATCATCATAGTATGAAACCCACGCAGAAATTTCAAAGGAAAGATATTGATGCAAAAGTTTAAGAACATAAAATACAAGAATTATCAGTAGCAGACAAATAGATCTTACGGCAGATGGCTTTTTGGTGAGTTTCCTGCTGTCCTCTCTTTTCTGATCTTACTGTAAATGACTGGCAGAATGAAATGAGTAGGCTTCAAACGTAAAGTTTAACAATCATACAGTATAATATCATGGACAGAGATTAGGCTCTCTTATTGAAGGTAAGAGGGTTTGAAAGTTGGAATGAGGCTGGGAATCAATGGGTCAAGATGAATAATGACAGCTTAGGATAAGTAACAGCTTAGGTATCCCCTAGTCTCTTACCTAACACTGATATCCAGATATATCTTTTTGATCCCTTCTCTGGAATATATCCTTTGGCCCCCACTCCCCTGAAAAAGTGGCACGAGCTGTCATTGTATAATATCTAAATGAAGTTGTTTGTTCACCTGCAGGGTACTGAACTATACCATCTTTCATGTTGGTCTCTGTTGGTATAGGTGTATGAGCCAGGAGTTCCAGGGGTGTGGAAAGGAGACTGTCCTCTAAAATTCGGGCAAAACAGAGGAGGAAATTCAGACAATTTATATTTTTGCTGCTCAGAAATACAGAAAAGAGTATTTTTTTCAAGTTGCATGTTCTATGATTTGTGCTAAGTGCAGATCATTGATTGATGGAAAGATTTTTTATTCGAAATTAGTACTTATGTTTTTAAGCTGGGTAAGATTTTGGACAAATAAAGCCTCCTGCCCCTAGGGTTTTTAATTTGTGCAGAATTTCAGGCAAATCAAGCCTTTTGCCCTTTTTAACAAAAGAGTCCTCAGACACATATGTCTGTTGGTGACCAGAGACTCATAAATTATCAGAAACAGTCAACCAAAACTGTCAATATAGGTCCATCAGTTAAAGCGTTGGTCTGACTGGCTGGCTGTGTATGTATGCCAAAAAATAAACAAATTCTAAATTCCCTGGTAATACAGGAGGGTCTTCTGAAAGATTGTATGTTTTGTGGCATAACCATTATTAATTTTTTTACAAGTATTAGAAGACATCAACCAAAACTGTCACCATAGATTTCTTCAGTTTTTAACTTGGTCTGGCTATCTATGTATGATGTTTATAGGCTGCATCAGTGAAGATAGAGAGCAGATATATTTCTAATTATGTCTGGCATGATTTTTTGATTTTCAAGAATAACTCCCCCAAATAGGTTTTAGTGGGAGTCCAACTTGCGATGTAAATTCATGCAATAATAGTACCTTAGTTTGGCAGCATTCACGCTTCTGTTTGAGAAATTCAGATTTTTTAGTGATCACTGCCTAACACAAGGTGAGAAAAGTAACTTATCCATTAACCACCCCTTTTTCAAATGTTTTGATTGGTCACCCCCAACAAGTCATGCTCCCAAAATATATTTTTTGTATGACGATTTCTATTGAGAGACTAACCAGACTTGCCATGTTTCAAGGCGGAAAAAAAACTTTGTCAAATTAGACATAAAAGAAAAAAGGTAGACATTCACAAAAATGATAATAGAATCTTTAAAAACACATAACACATGAATTATCACAAGGCAGACAAAGAGATCCTATGGCAGATGGCTTTTTGGCAGTTTTTCTACTGTCCTCTCCTCTCTGTTCTTGTAAATGATTGGTAGAAAACAGTGAGAGGGTTTCAAAACTTGTATCCAAGTGTGCTTGTAAAGTCTGCCATCTGTTATATAAAGTCATCTTCACTCTGTCAGTGTCTATTGGTGGGTGTCTGGAAGTTCACAAATCATTTTTTCCGACAAGTCAAAGATAATTTGTGCCTTCATTTCTGTCTGGCATCTGCTTTACTTGAAATCAATAAAATCTCAACTATAATGCATTAACCCATTCACGACTAGTCTTTTAAGGTGCTTTTCTGCATTTTCATTAGCTATGATAAACGGATGCAAGACCTGGAAACTTACAAGACCACTCAAAAACAAATTCAAAATAGCATAGAGGGCAATGCAAAGAGCAATGGTAGGAATAAGTCTTACCGATATAAAAAGATGAACATGGATCTGAGAGAGGACTAGGATAAAGTATATCATACAAATAATTAAGCAGCAAAACTGGAGATGGGAAAGGTATATAACAAGAAGAAGGGACTGCAAAAAGGGGAAAAGGCTAACCGATTGATACCCATGTGACAAAAATAGGAAAAGACCAGATTCAAGATGGAGGGACAAGATAGAAAAGTCTCCTATTAAGACATGGTAGAGATTAGCACAATCAAGCTCATTATAGAAGGAGAAAGGAGAGGCCTTTGTCCAGCAGTGGAAATATAATGGCTGATGTCAATGATGAAAAAGCCAGAAATGTGTATTTTCATTCACTGGTTGAAGGAAACCATTCTTTAATTTGACAGATTTTCCATATTTTGAAGAACAAAATCCTTATCCATATCTGCCTCATCAGACATTTATCAGACATTTATCCCAGGTCAGATGAAAAAACACAAATTCATCTTGTCTACATGTATTTCCTCTTCAGTCATGTATGCAAAATTTCTGAATGGATTTCATACAATGATGACTGCAACGGTAAAAGCTTGGAAAATCTCATTTATCTTATTTTTCATGACACATATGCTCCAGTAGACTTTTAAAAGAGATCTATGGGACATCTATATCTCAGCAGTCATAAAAACTTTGGGATATATATGTCCCAGGAGTTTTGAAATGGTTCAAGTAGATTCTCTCTTGTCAAGCAATAGTAAGCAAACAAATCTTGCAGATCATTGTTAGTGAGTTCAATTGGTACTAGCTAAGAAGTAAAGCCCCTTAGTAGATTCAAATCAGAACTGTTTATATTCTTTATTATATAACCTCTGATAATCTTTATCTTTGGTATGATTTTTGTATTACACTATGATTCATAACATTCAATAGCTTTAAGGCTGATAAGAGGGAATTGATAGTGTCATATTGATGGATCACTAACACTGATGAGGAGAACTAAAAAGATTTAATGACCAGAAAAAAATAGAAACAAATAGAAATTGAGGTTTTTGTATTTATGAATTCCATAGGGGAAATATGATGAAACCTGTTTGGGATATTTTATTACTTCCTGCAGCTCTGAAAAGCATGATCAAGCTTTTTTACAGACAGGCAGACCAAGTTCATGGTGGGATACATTTGTCCCATTAGACCCTTCAGTGATCTTTTGACTAGTCAAGCTAGACTTAGTAACTATCAAGTGTATTCCTCTTCAGTATTCACCATGTATATACAGCCTGCATATAGTTTGACACAAGGTCATAGTAGTGAAGCACCCATTGGGAACCTAACTCATAACTGTAGTAATTAGAAGCAACAGAAGTTTGTTTACCACCCGTACATTGATTATTGCAAAGTTTGTGGAACTAAAGATTTCATGAAATTACTGAAATGTTCAGGGATTTCATAAAATCCCTAGTTTTACAATTTCACTGTAAGCTAAAGGCTACAAAATAGACTTAAACAATCTTTACAAGATGAGAAAAAATGAATAACTGATGAACTGATGAATAAATGAATCCATCTTGTCTTTCACAATCAAGAAAAGACCTTTAGTGATTTTCTTCTCATACTTTCAGAAATCTTTTGACACAGGTGACGTAAAATACATGCTTTGTGCAATAGAGACATGCCATCTTATTTTGTAATGTGGTTTCTTCTATGAGTTTTGAGAGTCTGGGTCTTGTGAAAAGATGTAGCAACAGAATCTGCACAAATTAAAAACATCCTTTTATGTGATGAGACCTAAAAAGCAACACTCTAGGCTTTTTATCGTCTTCATAAAACCAAAATGTCTCTTCTCTTAATTATACTGAATTCTATACCAACTCAGAGAAAAGGTTGTGATGCAAAAAAATCTATGATATGAGTGCAGTGAACCTTTTTAAGAAAATTCGCTGTTTATAAACTGAAGTATTGAAAAATTAAAAGCAGCTACCAAATAACATGTTGCTTGACTGACAATGGCTACCTAATGTGGTATAGAATCTACAAGGTGCTAGAGCTGATGCATGGGTGTATCAATTCATGCACATTCCAGGGCTGTCAATAAGTGATTTTTATTTGTTGGAAAGGGCAGTGGGAAATTTAGTAAGATCTGCAACATGTCTTGTACATGTGGCAAATGCAGGGGCCAATGGAGTACCTGAAAGTCAGCTGAGTGTCTCTGGAACCATTTTCATGTCATTTGTGTACAATGTGAGGTATCTTGCTAGAACAAACCATTACCAACAGGGAACATGACAAGCACTAAGAGGCACAAATAGTCTGCAGCAAGATCTATGTATGTCTAGTTTTACTAGTGGCTCTTGTGAACTCCAACAGATCACATCCACACCATTGGTGAGCCATCACCAGTTTGTGCAACACTCCACTGACAGTTTTGATGCATAGCTTCATGCACTCTCCTCCATACACAAACTCGATCACCAGTCCAGAAGATCTGGAAATGTGACTTGTCTGACCAGGCAACGTGGCACCAATCTTCTACAGTCCAATTTTCTCTACCCCAGGTGAGACATAGTAACCAATAACATGGTGTCAATAATGGTTG
Organism: Thysanoteuthis rhombus; assembly: GCA_963457665.1. Lineage (NCBI taxonomy): Eukaryota > Metazoa > Mollusca > Cephalopoda > Oegopsida > Thysanoteuthidae > Thysanoteuthis > Thysanoteuthis major. The sequence goes on from OY735211.1 coordinate 50,564,909, forward strand.
ATTAATAAGTCTCATGAAATGCAATGAATGCTGTACAGTGTGTTGACTGTGAGGTTAAGTTGCAACAACATTGAATTGGGATATGATTTGATGCAATGTTCCCCTTAATTTAATAGTTACTTTCCTTGTCGGTTGCAGGCAGTCCTATTCTTGCATCACCTGTGGGCATTTACAGTTTTCACTTGTTGCTTGTGTCTGCTTAGAATTCACATAGTCCTGGTATAGCCTTGCAACTGTTTCCTGAGAAAACCTTGGAGTAATTGCCACCTCAGAGATAAAGTGCTCCCATATTTATGTTCCCCAAAATCATTCTACGGTCAAATGGCGATAAATCCTGTCTGTGACCAATGGCTGCAACAGCTAAACCACCTCTTTGACTATTATGTTTGACATACGTCACCTAGCTGAGTCCATTCTGTATGGAAGGGCAAAATCAGCCAGTGTACGGCAGTCTTTTTTTTTTGCTCTTTGGATCAGTTAGATAAAAAAAAATTAAAATAGAGATAAGATAGTAGTCTAAAGAAATCATGGTAGAATGACATATGTTCAGGTTGAAACACCTGATGATCCTAGGGAAGATAGTGGTTGCTATATTGAAATGCATTAGTAAAAACGACAAAGAGGAGGATAGTAGCTTGCATAATTCATGGTTGAATGAAGATTCTTCATTTCCGAATTTCACACTAAAAAAACTGTTCAATCCGGTGGAAAATGAAAGCAGACAAAAAAATCGCAGACTTTTTTTGCTAGACAATTTCAGTTCGAAATAGATTAGCCTCTCATGTATACTTTTTATTTCCTTTTTGCTTCTCTTCTGTCCATTTTGGTACTTCTGAGAAACCAACAGAGTCAAGAGGCCAGAAATTCTATCATAAAATCTTGTTTAGTTGCATCTTTTACTCAGAGAAAAAGAAGGAATCTAATTTCATATGAGAGATTAAAAAAAAAGTTTTCTCAATTATGTTTAGTAATCTGCATTGTGTTATCTACTTCAGCTCACCGATTTCATTGTCTGTGCTGTCAACTGCTATGCCACTCACACTTCCCATGTCAAAACTCCAATCTGTTTACATTCTCTTTGCACTAATGCCCTTGGGAAAAGCATGAAGCCATCTTCTCCGCTCCAACTATAAGTAAAGAAGCAGGACGGACTTGATTCTCAAGTTTTAGGAAGGCAATCAGCGTAGGAGTAGGTCCAGGGAGTGGAGTCCCCTTAAGCTAGTTGGATAACCACTGACGTCCTTCCAGTAGCCCCAGCGCCTAAGCTGAAGCCAAATCTATCACGTTAGACTTTGCTTTGGATTACATCAGCCAGACTGG
>OY735211.1:50571228-50626228 GCA_963457665.1 Thysanoteuthis rhombus
AGTATACTTGAGGAGAAACAAGTTAGAGATATCATAAAATCCATTAGAAAGCTCAAATGGCGATGGGCTGGTTGTGTAGCAAGAATGATAGACAACTGTTGCACTGCACTAATGATGATGATGATGATGATGATGATGATGATGACAACAACTTTCTTCCATTTAAAATTTCTTTTAGTTGCTTTTTATTGCAACTTACTTTCAGTGTATTGCAATGAGAAAACTGCACAGACGTAAAGAATAAGCTTGAACACATGTCCCTTTTACAATGGGAAGCGGCCTATGTATGGCTCTGATAAAGCTATTAAAGCTGGCAAAAGATCAAATCTGATCCTTAAATTCATTCTTCATTCCTCCAGCATCACTCAGCAGCATATTTGTTATTATTTTTACCTTTACTAGTCGTAGTTGTAGTAATATTATCCTTTTGAGAAAACTTTATGATCTAAGAAAAAAGATATGATTTTTCTGCCCCCCCCACCCCCGCGGCCCAGGGTATTTTCAAATAGACCCCTCACTCCCTCTGAATAGTTGACAAAATGTTATATAGTAACAAAAAAGATCAAGATAAGTTGGGCTTAAAAAAGATTTGGCTTCATTATGGCTGAAATTGTTGTCTTTCTCCCCCTGTTAATATAGAAAATATCTGCTTTTTACCAGCATGATAGAAATATACAACTACTTCAGCCACAACATAGGCCCACATGAAGTTCCATGCTTTCTGTAAGAGTATCAAAATGAAGAAAACAGGTCTGATTTGTCGCTCAATAGAAATTTCATATTTAGATTCAATTTTACGTAGACTGATATGAAGTTCCTCTCGAAATTGTGATTGAAATTGGTTTTTCATGGAAATTTTAACCTTTCGCTTCATCTAATATCTACTTGCCATATTTCAATTATTTATGAACAACAAAATAATCAAACAAGCAGACAGGTCTGGTTAGTCACCAACTAGGAACTGATGTGTGACTACATGTGCCTGAGTGATATGTTGGGGATGATCAATTGAAAAATTGGAAAAGTAGGTGATCAGTAGATAAATTACTTCTCTTGTCTTCCATTGGGTGGTGATCACTAAAAAAGTCTGAATTTCAAAGAAAAAACAAACATGAACAATGCCAGACACAAACTAAAGGACCAATTTAGAATAATCTTACACTGACCCCCCCTTCTTTTGGGGGGGAACTGTTTTTTCAAAGGAAAATGTTTAAATTTTCAGCCTTCTAGCTCCATTGGTGTTTCTGTACACAGGATACATTACCAGCCAGACTGACATGAATACTGAAGAAACCAATGTTGTCAGTTTTAGTTGTCAGATTTGGTTTCAACTCTTATCAAAAGTCTGTTAGTTTTGTGGGTATTATTATCTAAACTCTCGACTATTGGACTCCTTCCCACTGGGAAATGGGGAATTGAATTTGATAGAGTGACTGAAAACCTTCCCTAAGGGTAACACTTTCAGTTGGTTCCCGCTGAAGACGTAAATGGGACCTGCAGCCCAAAATAGAGATCATGGATTTGAACTATGTATTTATTGAATCATACCTTATTCCCAAATCATCACAATCATTCACTCTTGGATCACATTCAATTTAAATATCTGGGGTTGGGGTTCATAAAATATAGGTAAATTATAGTAAGATAGATGGATAGATAGATTGATGGAATCATAATTATCAGAGTGAGCACAAGCCCAGACCTTATAATATTTTTTCTTTTGAACATATAAAAACTAATATGCTAAAAGTATGCAGCACATTCATTCAGGCTGCTTGCTTTGCTTAAAACACAGAATCAAATTAAAAAATATTCCAAGTTACACTGAAGAGCTTCCAGATATCTGATTAAAAAAATCTATGTTATTGTTGTCTGGTTCTATTAGAATATGTCTGTTTAGTTTGGATTTTATTTTTCTGTAAAGAGAGAAAATTATTTTTTCAGTCTATCGAATTCTGGCACATGGCCATTTCATTTTCTGTTGAAAAAAATCTCTTGATGAATACAGAATTTCTCTTTTACTTCTGGTGTACACATGATTTCCCGAAGCAAAGTCCTTAATTTTGCACTGATTTTCAAGAGACATCCATAAAACTTGATGGATAGATTCTTGGAACATGAACAATGTAAGATTCATCTCCTTAATAGCAAATTGTTCAGAAACCTCCAAGGGAAATTAATACAAATATCTATACATTGAATAATGTATCACATTAGCCTGTGTACCAGAAATCATTATCTAAAAATCATTTTTTATCAAAAATTATCTAAATAATACCAGCACAAGATCTAGGCATTGTTTGTTCAAAATGTTCCTGGTGATGCAAAAAAGCACTTTTTAGAAAGGACAAAAAAGCTTTTAGATGGTGTGTAGTGGTGTAATCATGCAAACTTTCAAGGTTGTAGCTCCAAAAATATAACCACGATCACCTCAGACATGCACACACACAAGCAAAGAGAGAATGATTTGTAGCCCACTTGACTGGTTGGTCAGGCCAGTCATTTGTTGAACAATGGTGATTTGATAAAAGCAGAATTCGGTTTTACCATTCACTGTAAGAAAATCAAATGTATGGTAATATCAAAACAAGAAAAATATATCTTGAATGCAATTCTGATTTTATTCAACTCCAACCTGTTGATTGGGAGCTAAGAGTGTCTCAATTGTGATTCATTATTTGTCTATTTGAGTCAGTATACTTTTGGTTGTTGAAGCAGGGACTTTTTCTAAGCTCTCCCCAGTGGGTGTATAATAGCAGTCTCCACAGTATTTTCAAATATTCCAAGATATCTTTTAGATTTTTCAGAATAATGATTTTGCAAATTATTAATCAGTAGCTTCCTTAATAGTATCATCAAAACAACGGGAGAATCCCAATTGTCAATAGTACATAAGTAACCAAGTGATTGAACAAAAGACTAATTCTAACTGGCTTAGAATATTATATGATAGTAGAAGGGATATAGTAATAGAAAGGAGAACTGCCATTTCTTAAAATTAACTTCAACAAAATGAAACCTATTTTCATCAAAAGATATATTTTTCTAACAACAAGACTTGGACTATTGAAATATTACATCTGGTCAAGCTTGGTGTATGCTTCTGAAACATGGACCATAATATCAGAAGTGCATTGAAACTTGGAAGCAGTAAGAATGTGGTTTTTCAAAGGAATGATGAAAATTTCACAGAGTGATAAGATATCAAATGATGCAGTACTCCAATGTGCCCATGTAAAAAGATCATTATTGAGAATATTAAATGAGAAAAAGCTTAAATTCCTGGATTGTGTCATAAAAAGAAGATAAAATGAAGGCCTTAAATCACAAGGCCATGTGTCTAGGAAGTATTGAAGATAAAAAAGAAAATTAAGTGTGTGAGACATCATTGACACTGTAAGGATTTGTTCAATACGGAGAGTCATGATCATCCAAGCCGACTATGTGTGAGGTACCTAGGAAAGAAATATGCACAAAAAAAAATAACTAAATCTATAGTGCCCAACAAAATAACATTAATATTAGTTTAAAAACTCAAAATTCTTTATTAATGAAAATATCATTTTGTTCTTGAAAGGGAATTTTTGCTTTTATCCCAGGTGACTTGGTGATGAACAGAATTTGTCTTTCATATTTATATATATGTATGTTTACTGTATGAATGTAAGGATGTAAGGTAATACAATGGAATGGTAGTAGTGAATGACAATGTGGAAAATGAAAGATTGAGAAGTGTTACATCTCGAGATTTTGTGATGCAACACATCTTCTCGATCTTTCATCTTCAACAATGTCATTTGCTACTACCACACACACACATATATATATATATATATATATATATATATATATATATATATATATATATATACATACATACATTTATATATATATATATATATGTATATATATACATACATATATATATATATATATATATATATATATGTATATATATATATATATGTATATAAAACACATTTATACATATATGTGAGTGGTATACTCTTCAAATAGGGAACAGATCTGTATTTGCTTGTTTCCCGATGAGAGCAAAATGTGACACAAGGTCGATTTAATGTGAGGTCCTGGTGCAGGAAAGCTTGAAAACTTGCTCCAGTACCCGCAACTGATATTGTGAAGGTGTCAGGGCAAACCAACTTTTGCCTTCTAGTGCAATAGGAAGGTACAACCCAGGGGCTTACTGATCCCCTGAGACTGGGCAACGTTATTTTTGAGGCCTCGGGTTGAATCATAGGGCTCTTGCGCTCAACAACACTGAGCCTCAGAAGGCCATCATCGGCCACTGTATGCACTGGCGCAAAGCTACCAAAGAGTATTGTAAGCAGATACAACACTTTGATTGTAGGCATTTGCGTCAAGCAGTTAAACTTTTATCTTAGGCATGGTGCACAGATACACTAAAATAATGCTGATCCATATAATCCATATATAGATAATCCCATTATTTTTGACCAGTACAATACCAGCATGTATCTAAAATAGAATTGACATTAAAAGATGAAAGTACAGGAATACCTTGATTAGTGTGGTTAATTTGTTAAATTATTTTCTGTAATGTTCATATCCACACTGTTTAAGGTGTTATTTCAATTAAACGTGTATTTGTTTTCAGCTCATACTTAGGTTAATTTATACAGAAATATATTGACCGTATTACATCAAAACCAACACTGATCGAAACCACACTATTCATGCTATTCCTGTATACATCATATTTCCTGGTGTTGAATTTGTCAGTTCTCCTCAAAAAAACCTTGTAAATTTATCCTGTGTCTTCAAGCTGAATATTGCATTATGTATAAGTCTACATTAAATTACACCCATGTGTCATCTGGCGTCTGGGTTACACTTGGGTGCTGTGGATGCAACTTGATCTTGGCATAAGCCGATCATTATAGGGTAGTGGAATATACACACTGTACCACATATGATACCATGACACTCACATATTCATCTAAAACTCAATATTGCAGATACATCTTCCTTGCCTTTCAAAAAAGAAAGGAACAAATTTCATTCATAACATTTCTTTCACTAAGTCATTAACTCAACCCAGCAAGATGTCTGCTTTTCTCCTTCTTACCTTTCCTGTCTGAAGAACTTGAATCAAACATAACGTGTACACTGGGTTCTCATTAGCAAGCTAAGAATAACATGATGAAAATTTTTATTTAGCCTCAGAATATTGCTGTTCTGTGACCAAATGTAAGTCGGTTAGGCATAAGTTGATGTATGACTGTTTACAAAAAGAGCATGGATATTTTTCTAAGAATTTGATTTAACAAATTAGAGCTGCATTTTGGAATTCAGTGCATTGTCCCAGCCGGAAAGCTCATATGAAATGAACAGATACAAATTCTTGAAAACAGAATATCAGACAGAGATCTGATAGAAATTTCTAAAGGTTCCAGAAAGCAAATCAATAGGAAAGAAAACTTACTGTTTTAGACATTATGATGATTTTGTCTCCATTTCACAATGTATAGAGACCCAATCTTTTTTTAAAGCAATTGTGGGTTCATACATGGCCAGGGTATTAGCTCAATGCCCAAAATTGACTGCCCTTTTTGTTCAATATTTACAAGTGAAGATATTTATCTCTAGCAATCCTTTGTCAAACTATCCATGGGGGCTTACAGAGTACCAGCTTCATGGGTTCACTTTGCTTATCCCTGTGATACCTGATCATAAATCATAGTTACAACCTTACCATGTACCTAATTCCAAGAATCCATTCCCATTACTGACTCACTCTTCCCTTTTCAAAAAACTCAAGTGGATATTCAAAAAAATCTTTTTCCCAAATCTGCTTTTACATTAAAGGATCAAGTAATCATGTGCATGTTTTCCTGAGTTGTTTGTGTTAGTCTGGCTGTATCACAGAAAGAAACAATGACTATTAGATGTAATGCCGTAATTGATGATGTCTTTGATTTAATCCCAGCCCTGTTGTTGAGGGAAACAAGTGAGCAAAAAAAAAAGTTTGAAAAATAACCTAATGAACAATGTTTCATTAATGACAACCAATTAGTCTTACCCTTAATCTCATTACCGATATAATGAATGACCATGTCAAACTTGGTGGATCTAGCAGAGGTGAGGATGAATTTGCATGCAAAGTGTATGTTGATATAAACAAGCACAGACAGGTCTGTAAGAATGTCTACGGCAGTGATGGAAATTGGGGAGAGGGATGTTGAGATATGTCATATACATGCTTCTCAACTTCAAGGTTTTCTGTATGTTTAATGTCTACCAATGGAGACATTGCTGTATACCTAGTTCTCAATCACAGTTATTCCGTAAACCTAGTTCCCCAAACCCTGTCATACCATATACTTAGCCCCCAAAACCCAGCCTTACTGTATACCTAGTTCTCAAAATCCATTTCCATTATCAGACTACACAGGTTTCCTGAACTCTAAAAGTAAAGCAAACCTAGCCTTACTGTGTGCGCTGTTCCCAAAACCCTGCCATACCATATACTTAGCTCCCGAAACCCAGCCTTATCATATACTTAGTTCTCAAAATCTATTTCCATCACTGGACTAAACAGGTTCCCTGTTCTCTAAAAGCAATGCATTCCTATATAAATCATTATAAGCCAAAATGGTCTAAATCAAAGAAGCAATTACCAAGAATTTTTATGGCAAATTTTTTTTGGTAAGTTTTCCTAGACCCCCAAAATACTGATGATGGTATGTTATGCTGAGTTGTCAGAGGTAGGGGCTTTGAAGGTACTCAAGTCTTGGGTGTAGGAGGGAGGGAGGGGCAGATGGTACATGCTGCCTCTATAACAGCTTGCTTCAAACAAACACTGAGTGCTATTTTTGCTTTCTGCCTTTTTTCATAAACCAAAGTATAGAAAAGTGGGAGATATCTGTATTTTTTGAGCACCTTGATTTAAATACATCATCATTATTCTCTAAAACAAGTTCTTCCACCACATATAGAATTTTTTTCTGCCGATGTTGTTATTGAAAGTAACTTGGTTGTAAAAGTATAAAAAGTTTTATCAATCATAGAGGATTATGAAGAGAAGATGAAAGAAGATATACAACAGCAGTCATCAAAATAGTTCTCAAAAAATTTGTGGGTTTCAAAGCTATTATCAAAACTATCAATACAGGGAGAAAACAATTAATGTGCTGGAAAAAAATTGAGATCTAACAATGGACAGGGACCATATTGTCAAACCAAAGAATTCTACAATAAATGCCATTGACCAATTCTGTTTGGTAAATCAACTAAAAGACAAAGCAACAGAATATAAAATGCCACTTGTTGATTTTAAGAAGGCCTTCAATTCAGTAGAAATCTCCAAGATCATTGATCCAACAAGGCACAGATCCCATACATGTCAGAGTATTGCAATATGTCTACCAACTCAACAGTTCTTTTGTCAGGCTATATGAAGACTCAGTCCTTGATAAAAATCTACCAAGGACAACGAATCTCCATGAGACCCTCAAAAGAAGAAATCAAGCAAAGAATCACACTAGGATGGCAAGCCTTTGGCAGAGCAAGCTCGACCCTCAAAAGTAAGAAGATCCCATTAATCCTAAAGAGAAGGGTGTATAACCAATGCATCCTCCCAATAGTCACTTATGGAGCTGAAACATGAAACCTAACCAAGAGACAGATCCGCAAATTGAGAACCATGCAACGTGTACATGAAAGAATTATGCTGGGCCTCACATGGTGAGACCACAAGACAGCACAATACACCCATAAGAAAACGGAAGTCAGGGACATCATAGAATCCATAAAAAATTTCAAATGGTGGTGGGCTGGCCATATTGCAAGAATGACAGACAACAGATGGACATTGCAACTCATGATATGGATCCCCCGAGATCACATGCGCAACCAAGACCAGCAGAATATTAGATGGAGAGACGAGCTAAACAATTACAGAAAGTAATGGCTCTGCAACATCCATGATAGAGAAATGTGGCAAATCCTGAGGAAGGTCTATGTCCAACAACGGACATTAAAAGACTAATGATGACCATGAAATCATAAAGCTGAATTCAGGGAACTGAAGCTGAGGATGAATTTATTAAAAGAGAGTCTTTCTATTTTCCATCCATTCTCTTGCCAACACATGATAAAAGGAAATTAACTTTCAGTCTGCCTTTGACTGGATTCACTTGCAGGTAATACAATTTGAACTTTGATCTTTGACACTCTGATTTATGACCCTTTGATTCTATGATCCTTCGATAAGTTTGTATGTTTTGGCATATTTACTTTGAATCAATTGGTTGTCTGTGGTTGAAGAGATTCATTTAGCCCTTTTTTGATGCAGTGGTTGTAACATTCTCTACCATATATATATATATATATATATATATATATATATATAATTAAAGAAAGATCATGAAGAATGAAATAAAATGATTTCTAATGATTAGTTGGAAAGCATTTAGTAAACTGTTACTGATACTATGAGTGTGATTCGATAGGAAGGAAGAAGGGAGAAAAGAAAGTTTAGTAGTTTGATTAGAAAGTAGGAAGGAAGAGGGGCTGGTGGCTCAAACTGTGACAGACATGGCACAGATTATTGATAATTATTGATATTTACTATTTGGGGCTGAGCACATCATGGAGCCATATTCCGGGAAATGGAGCTGAGGAAGATTGTGTCAGCAGAGAATCTCCATGCTTTCCGTTCATTCTCTCTCATTCAACGAGAGAAAAATCATTCTTTCATCTTACCTTTGACTGGATTCACTTGCAGGTAATTTGATTTGATCTTTGACTCTTTGATCTATGATCCTTTGATTCAATGAACCTTTGATAAGCATAAAGTTTACATGTCTGGGGATATTTCTTTAAACTAAAACGACTGCATAGTATTACTTCCGAGTTGGAGCTTTTCCTTTACTTTTTTTGACTCAGTAACATTCACTACTATATATTTACATTCATACTGACTACCCAAAATATTATGATCGAGACAGATGGCAAGAATGACAGCAAGTATCTCATAATAACTTCACATATAAGGGTCTGATGTATATAAGGAGGCCAACCTGTCTTGAGCACTTTATCTTGATATGTTGAATACCACAGTGAAAGGTAAAAAAGATTTGAATGATTTTTTCACGGTCAGTGGACTAGGTCAGAGCATTTCCAAAACAGCATGGCTTGTATAATGCTAAGTTGTAGTGATTAACTATGGCAGTAATCCAAGAAGGGAAAAAGCACCAACTGCCAACATGGCATTAGGTGCCCGAGACTGATGCAGAAAGTAAACAGTGACTCTTCCACCAAGTATGAGCAAACAGAAGAGCTATTGTGACTGTATAGCAACTGGCCATTCAGAACACCCATACTAAGCAATGTCCATCACTAGAAGCATCTTCATGAAAACAGTGCCAATCTAAAAAAAATGGACAGTTGGGTAGAGGTATGTTGTTATCCTGGGGAAGCAATTGCACTAGGATGCATTGGGGGAAACAAGTATATCGAGGAATTTGGCTTTGATTGGCTTGGAAATGCTTTGTCTTATCATTCATGTCAAAAGTACTTTGTCACTCACCACTTACTTGAACACCATAGAAGACCAGCTACACCCCTTGGTGGAAAGTCTTCTATGATGATAGTGGGATGATAAGTTGTGAGAGAATAGTTTCGGCAATATGAAGAAAACTTCATTGTGTTGCCCAGACCATAAATTCCCTAAATCTCAAACCCATTGAGTACATGGTATGTCTTAAACCAACCTTATATGGTCTTGTAGAGTATGTACCTGATCAGATAAGAGCTTTTTTTGTGAAGGACAAATATCTTATTAGGTGGCTGGTCATAATGTTTTGGCTCGGCAGTGTATAATAGATCAACATTCACTATAGAAGTACAATGAAAATATCCAGCTAATGATATCAAAATAAAAAAAGGTATTGAAAATCAGGAAAAAAAGGATTGTCTGGAATTAATGCAAGCCTTGTTTATGATAGAATCAGTTTATTATAGAGGGTCACGCAAAATTGAAAACATTCATATCTTTTCATTTTTATTGAATTTTTTCATTTATTCTTTTTAACAAATGGAACACGTAAACAAATTTAATTGATCTATGTACGGAAAATTGTTTCTTCCAAATGCCAATCATTTTAAACTTGACAAATTCTTGATCTTTCACTAACTATCTGCATAGCATTTTGAAGGGTATTTGGATCTAAGCCACATTTCTCTTTGGATATTATTCTTTAGCTCCTGTACATCCCTTGGCTTGTTAACAGATGCTGTCTTTCATATAACCCTGAATCCTTTCAAGTGACATTTGAGATAAACTAAGCTGAGCAGAATGGTATCAAGTTGATGTTGCAGGATAATCCTCTACACCTCTCCACATATATATATGATTCTCAGCATTTCCGACTGAATATGGTCTTCCTATTCATGTGTTAACACTAACAAAGCCTAAAGCTCAAAATGACAAATGACAAATCATTGACTCAGATGGTGGTGTCCACATGTTCAAATAACAGGAATATGCTTTCTTGGCTAACGTTATTAATTGATGGTACTTGAAGGAACATTTTGTCATTTTTGTTTGTTGCTTAGTTGTGTACTTTCCCAAGATGAATTCCTGAGGGTTCCTTTATGCACCCAGAAAGTGAAAAAACAGAGAATATCAAAATAGAAAAAATTATGATTCTTTTGAACCCTTCACAACTTTTGCACCACCCTGTGAGTATGATATAAGAATATTGCATTCAAAACAATAATGAAAGGAACTGCCATTGGTCAGGAATTAAAGCATTCATCAGAGGATTAGAAACTGGGATGCTGGAGAGAGAAAGAGAGAGAGAAAGAGAGAGAGAGAGAAAGAGAGAGAGAGAGTGCACATGGCCTCTACAATGCCTTGCTGCAAAACAAATGCTGAATACTATTTTCACTTTGGTTTTTATTCATTTTGTAAAAGCAAAAGTGTTGTATAGCAAACTTTTGAAAAGTGGAGGGAAACCTGTACATGCATATAAGCAGGTCACACGACCTGATACTGTCGGCTAATAAGTGTTTGTTTGAACACATCTTGCAAGTGGTTAATCAAATAACTGCCACTTCACATTTTGGTCTTCATAAGATACTAACTTGACCTTCTCTGTTGATTCTTTTTCATTTAATCCAATTTCAGTTGAGATCTAAATCTCAAAGGACACTTGAGGGATGTCATTTTTCAAAAAGATAACTAAACAAAATGTCTGAGTAAATAAAATTCAAGTCTCTTTTCAATGATTCAATGTTTCAATAAATTTTCATTATAAAAAAACTTGAGTATCAGCGTTTGATCAGGTGCAGCAAAATAATTTCTTCTCTTTTAGAAATTTTTCATTTGGAATTTTATCAAGAGAATATTTCAAATATTCTCAAACTGGAAATTACATTGACATTAAAGGCAGAATTTCATACATGCAAGACATTGAAAATTACAGAATAGTACTGTTTATGATCTTATATATACATATAAATATATATATATATATATATACTCATACATACATATATATATATATATATATACACATACATACATATATATATATATATATATATATATAGTCATAAATATATGTATATAAAATTTTGACTGTAAATCATGCTAAGCATCACATGAAGGGATCACAAAACAGCATGATATAAAGAAAAAAAAATGGTTTCCGAGATATCCTAGAAGTCATTAGTTAACTTAAATGGCAATGGGCAGGCTAAGATGCAGCAATATCAGAGAACTGCTGGACATGACGACTCATGAAGGGGATCCCCCAAGATCACAAGTAGAATTGTGGCCGGTCAAAAATACAATGGTGTAATGATTTGGACAAACTCAGAATCATTTAGTACTATGACGCTTAGTAGCAAAAAAACTGGCATACCTTGGGGAAGACCTATGTCTAACAACAGATTTCAGAGGGGTTAGAAGATTTTTGAGATTTAACCAATTTCAGAGACTTTTTATGGCCATGTGGGATGTATGGAGTGAATAGTCTACATTCTGTCTCTAAAGCCAATGAAATACCTGGGCAAAGTGTGTGGAGATCCTGGGACATCCAGTTATAAGAATCCCCTTTTTGGCCTCGCTGATGTAGTCCAGAGGCATCTAGCATCAGCTTTGCTTCAGGAGCCATCAAAAGGATGTCAAATTGGGCATTGAACTGCTTTAAAAGGGATCTACTCTCTGGTTTGGTATCAGAATTGTCCATCTCTCCTTTCCAAGATAAGACAGCCAAATTTGCCTAGCTATTTTACCCACATCTTGGGTGGGGAAAGAGGGATCCATGCCTTTCCCAAGAGCATTAGTGTGAAATAAACATAACCAGCCCCAAACAGATTAAGAACTTGGGTCGCCGATTCAATTTTTTGTACCATTACCGACTATACCAGATCACACCTCCATGAGATATATTTTTATATATACAGGTTAATTTTTCTTAGTAAATTGTTTAGTAATGTTTAAATAGAGAGGGAACACTGTTCTTCTTCCACAAAAAGTTAGAGAAAACCGTTTACACACATTGCCATAGCAGTGCACCACAATGTGAGACGTAAAATTTCAGACGTGTTGTTAGAGATTGATCATGCAATCGATGTTAATTACTTGCACATTCAATAATTCACAATGACTTTCACAGACTCACATGCTGTGATGTGCAGATACATTTGAATTGTCATTGAATCGAGTCATTGATGTCTTTCTTCACTTCGTAGACTTTCCAATTCAGTACCTTTCATTCCCTGCTTTTTCTTTTATCTGTATCTTGTTTCCTTTCGAGTTATTTTTTTCTGTTTATTTTTTTCTTTACTACCTCTGTCACATAGTACATAGTTACATTTGTATAAAGAAAAAAGTTACGAAATGTAACAACTATGAGACAGAAGTTGCGTAACTTTCTCAATCCACATTTTCCCTATTTTTTGTAATTCACTCGGCCTAACTTTTTTTCAAAGTCACTTTCTTTAATCCTTCCTTTGTCACTGTCTTTCTCTATCTTTCTGGGTTCATTGCTCTTTGATGATTGACTCAAACCTTTTCTCCAAAAGTAAAGTCAACTGAGTGTCTTTCATCAGATGAATCTAACCTTGTAGTCATAGAAAAGCCCTAAAGTGAAGTGTTAATTTCATCTACCAAGAAATCGTACCACCATATCTTCCTACTTCATTCATTACAATGACAACCCTCTAATTCAATACAATTTATTAAGTGAAGTAATTATTTGACTTCTGGGCAATGAATACATATTGCAATGTGCACTGAAGCAGCACTTCTCTCTCCTTTTAGATGGAACCATAACAGCCTTTTATTCCATTTACCAAGATGACTAGCAATAAAAAAAAAAGAAAGTTTATTAAGAGAAGTGTTTCATCAAATTCAGCATCAGGTCAATCTTATATATTTTTGTATGTTTGTATTTCTCGTAATCTTGTATGTTTCTGCAATACGGAGCAGAACTCCATCGGAACTTGGAAGCAGTAAAAATGTGGTTTCTACGAACCATGCTGAAAATATCATACAGAGATAGAGCAAGTACTCCAATGTGCCCATACAAAAAGATTTTTATTAAGAATATCAGATGAGTGAGAGAGCTTAAATTCTGGGGCTATGTCATCAGAAAGAGAGAGATTGAATGCTTTACCTCACTTGGCCATATGTTTAGGAAGTATAGCAGAGGAAGACAAAAAAGAAAAGATATGGACAATGAGGAAGAAATTGCAAAACTAGATGTACAAGACATCACTCCAAGGCATTGTTCTATGTGGGGAGCCACAATCACCCAAGCATACAATGCAAAAAGCACCAGATTATGATAACAAGCAAAAGATAAATTAAATGAGAGAGAGCATAAATTCCATGGCCAAGTCATCAGAAAGAGAGAAATTGAATGCCTTACATCACAAGGCTGTGTGTCTAGAAAATATGGAAGAAAAGATGAAGAAAAAATTATACGGACAATGTGAAAGAAGTAACAAAATTAAGTTCACAAGACATTATTGACGCTGTGGGGGTTTGTTCAATGTTGATCCCCCAAGTGTGCAATGCGCAAGGAACCTGAGGAAGAAGAATGTAATTCCTATATACTGTCATGAGACCAATGTCTTTTGGAAGTATGCTGTGTTGGATGTGATCAATTGAAAAATTGCACAAACAGGTAATCAATGAAAAATTTAATCCTCTCGCCTCTTGTTGTGCACTGATCACTAAATTTAGCAAAAAATATACATTGCATATTGAACTTTCACACTAAAAACCTACTTAGGGAGGAATTTAAGAAAAAAAACAAAAATATTTTTTCTAGACATACAGATGTAAATATTTAAATTTCAGCCGTCTAGCTCCAATGATGCAGCTTGCTCATACAACACACACTTAGCCAGCTAGCCAGAATCACTAAAAAACTGAAGAAACCCATATTGACCTATATTGATAGTTTTGGTTGATAGTTTCAAACAGTACAGAACTTTTTGAAAAGGTTAATGTCAAAAGATCAACATCATATACTGCTGTTTGCACTGGTTTGTTGTATATAGAAGATAATTTTTTGAATAGTGAAACAAAAGATGGTATAAACATCAAAAACTGTAAATATTTAGTCAAAATATGACCTATTTGAAGCAATAAATGTTTTCCAATCATTCTTTAAGGATTATATACTATGTTTCAAATTGAAAAACCATAGCCATAAAAAATAGCAAAGTATTCTATCCTATTTTATATGTGTGTAAGTGTTTCTGTGTTTCAGTGCTAATAGCCATACCGTTTTGTCTGCAGGCTTGAAAATTGGCATCAGTACTTCACTAAAACCCTTCTAAAAATTACTTTTTTATTTTTGGAAAGAAAAGCTTTTTTGTCTTCATTTTGGCCTTATCCTTGGAGATTTAGCAAGAGCAAATGTTTCTAGATGTTTTTTTACTCAATTTTAGATGTCATAAATAGAATTTATTCTGACCACATTCATTCTTCAATGGAATATTTTTACATGATTTCAAATTTTGATGCTAGGGTTGCTCAATTATTGACTGTGATAGCAAGTATTCTTTACATTTTTGAGTTAAAAATTCACTGAATAAATGAATTATGGCTTCCCGATTATTGAATCTTTTATACTTCAACCTAAATTGACCTCAAAGGACAGAACCTCCAATCCTATGTTAATCCTTGAATCAAGTTATGCTTACAAACAAATTTGTAGCCCTCATGGCACAACTGTTTAATAGTCAGTAAGATATGATTGAAATATAACCAAAATTCATCGTCTCTATAGTATTACATGGTGGCATCTGTTAGTCTCACAGGACTATGAATCTGTATCCTGAAAGTTTTACTTCCAGTCTCATTATTCAGACCTGAGCATGGTTGTATGTAAGACAAGTGGTTGCCCATCCAGCAAGTTTCTCTTCTCCACGCACCTATGTTGTCCAAAAGAAGGGTCAGGGCCATTACAGCATGGCATCAGTGTCATCACAGGAGTTACCAGAATGAGACTGAAGACAATGTCAGACTGCTTTCAGGGCTCCAGCCCCTGGTTTAAATTCAGAGTTGTCGTTCTCCAAAACTGATTGCCTACCAAGGCTAGAAGTCGCAGTCTACCTTGCTATTACACCCAATTCATCAGGAATTATGTTTTTGGGGTTTTCAGAGGTGTTAAATATACAATAAATAAGACGTAAAGTTGGGTCATATAAAAATGTCATTACTTTTTTGTACCCCCAATAAATGATCTAGCACATTCCAAGACTTTTCATAGGTTATTATTGCTTTTCTTAAAAAAGCTAATGAAATAAAAAAAAATGTATTCATGAAAAGATAAACTGAAAAGTTTTACAAATAATGTATAGGCTTACCTTAAAGATATTATAATTTTGGTTTCAGACCACCGCAATGAAGCAAATTTTGCAATAAAGTTTTCCCAGTACATATGAAGATTATCTGCATAATAGTTATAGTCTCTAAAGTGTGCAAAACAATGCAAATACCTTAATAAAAAATACTCTATTGCTACAAAATAATACCATACATGTCAGTGTGTAAATCGACTCTTGAGGCCTATTAAAATGATTGCAAAATGAAGGGTCAACTTATGTGTTGGATATAAAATGTGAACCTTTACTGCAGAATGGTAGACAAGTGGAACTGCCCAACACTCAGTTCTTAAGTAACTCCAATGGCTCATCACAAATATTTTCAAGTGAAACTCATGTATGGTAAAATTTATTTTGCCTTATAAACGGTTCTAGAATAGGAATGAGTTACCATACAGATGTTAGTAAAATAGAAACAAACGCAACCACACCCCATTTCAAACAGCCGATGGCTGATGGCCGATGGACAGTAAACCTTAAAATACTGAACTTGGTAGTAATTGAATAAGTGCTGCCTTACTTTGTTACCAGCATTTGACTTATGAATTCTCCAGTGTAGAGGTTTTTAGATAAGAACTGTTTTGCCATGCACTGCTTTCAATTATATCTTTGGGGCTCAACTTATACATTGAATATAGGCCTCAACCTGAATTAACAACTCAATATTCCAGAACTGACTTGCTGACTTATAGGCCAGCATATGTGGTAACCATCATCTAAGCCATGCAGGAATGTCGTGACTAGTTTGATCTTCTATTCTGACCTCTAAAACTTCCTCTCAGCAATAAGGCTGTTCAGCTCTCTTATCATTCCTATGTTCACGGCAGTAGCATTTTTAATTTCCTTCAAGATATTTCTTTCGTGTTCACAGCAAGCTTTTTGTCATAAAATGCATAGCTTTTGACTCATCTTGGAATTTGACATGCCTTTCTCACTAAACCTTATAGCTGCTTGCTTTCGATTTAAAGTGAAAAGCATGTAAATCTTTCTTTCACTTGAACACTCCAAGGCCATTGTACAGAAATTAATTGGCCTAATTTAAATATGATAATGATGAGAAGGCATAAAATATTGTGAAATTCACTATGTGATACAGAGCCATAAAGTGAGCAAATACAATTGGCAAAATGGCGCCAATTGACTTGCTCGACACAGGATTGCTAAAATCCTCCAATTTGTTAAAAAACACAATAAAGCAAAGCCCAATGAAATGAAGTATGCCAATAAATGTCTATATGATTTATCGATTTCATATATTCTAACCAATTTAATACAAACCTTTGAGATTGATTTTTAGATTGATTCTTGTGTATACTTCAAGTGGAATTAATAAATCTATTAACAAAATCTGGAGAAATATTGGCACATATGAACATATTTTTAGGGATTTCCTATTTTGATTAATACATAAAGATAACAAGCACAGCAGAGATGCTAGCAGATAGAGTATTTTAATCTTTTTTTTCTAAAAGACATAAAATAACACATAAATGTGAATTTTATGAGCGGCCTTCTCCTCTTATTAGTTAAAAAAGATAACATCCATAGCAAAGATTCTATTAGATTAGTCTTAAAAAGAAGGGCATGCAACCAATGCATACTTCCAGTAGTCACCTATGGAGCTGAAACATCAGACCCAACCAAAAGATTGTCCCTCAAGCTGAGAATCATCTAATGGGCACAGGAGAGAATCATGGTCAATATCACATGGAGAGATCACAAGGCTGCACAGCATAATAGAGAAAAAACAGGAGTCAGTGATATCATAGAATACATTAGAAATCTCAGATGAAAAAAGGCTATTTGTGTTGCATGAATGGCAGACAACTGTGAGACATCATGGCGACCAACATGGATCCCAAGAGGTCATATACAAAACCGTGGCTGGCAAAAAATGAGAATGGCTACTACACAATTTCAGAAAGTATTGGCTCCACAACTCCCACGATAAAGAGGTCTGACAAATCTAGGGGAAGGTCTATGTCCTATGACAGATGATGACTCAATTGGTAAAAAAGCTGGTGAAAACTTTCAGGGAAGCTCCTAACTTTTGGATATTCCTTTAAATTTCATTTCTGTATTTTCTAAAACTCAGGAAATCATCAGCATTTCAGTCAACCAAGTTTTTCATTTATTTTCCTCTATTAACACAGTTGGGAGAGGTAAATGTATTTACCCATGTCTGTCCATCTGTCAGTCTGTCTATCTGTTTGTCTGTCCGTCTGTTCATCCGTCTATCAGCTTGTCCAAATAGCATCTCAAAAATTTCTCAATGAATTTCATTGAGATATTTTGGAAGGGTAGGCCATTCCATTTTCATTTTTTTTCAAACATTTTATTCACTTATGTTTGTCTATACAATATCTGGAAAAATTCTCAACAAATTCCAATGACATTTAGTCAAAGAGTAAACCATGAGCCAGAGAAAAATCAGTCAATTTTGGGACGGATCCAGGAATTTCAATTGTTACTTCCCCTGCATCGTAACTGTTTGTCAACAGATTTTCATTCAGTTTCTTAGTGACAATGAAGTTGGCAGAATGCACTCTAGTTCCACATGTAATGTCACCGGTATAATCTTAAAAAGATTAATATCTCTTGCTGATAGAATAAAATATTTATGAAAATAAAATTTACACTAGAAAACATGTTTTTGCTTATTTCTTAATTCTTTCTTACTCTCTTATTAGAAACCGTCAACCAAAACTGTCACCAAAATTTCTTGAGTTTTAAAAAGAGTCTGGCTAGCTATGTGTGGTATGTATGGGCTGTACCGATAGAGCTAAAGAGTGAAAAATCTAGAAATTTACTCTTTGTTACCTGAAAATCCACCTCTAAAATAGGTTTCAAGTTTGGGGGTTCAATTTTCAATGTAAGTTTATGCTGAATTGGTCCCTAAGTTTGAGTCTGGCAGTGGAAATTTTCAAGAAACAAAAACATTTTCCAAACATAATAAGAAATAGATGTTTTATAAATTTTCAGCCTTTTAGTGCAAACCAGTATGTGATACATACATACATAGCTAACCAGCCAGTCAGCCAGCCAGATGGTCCATGCTTTTTTTGAAAATTCAGACTTTTTTAGGGATCATCACCCAACAAAAGGCAAGAGACATAATTCACTCAATGATTACCTGTTTTTTCCAACTTTTAATTGATCACCCCCTGCACAGTATGTTGCCAAAAGATGTTGGTCATGTGACTTTTTCTATCGAGTGACTAAGCAGAGCTGTTTTATCTTATTATTTTTGCGTGTAGAGACTGCCTTTCTTTTGTTTCTTTTCATATTCCATTTTATCTCTCCTTCCTTTTTAGTTTCATTCCATTTTTTTCTTCGGTTTTCCTTCTATCTCTTGAATAATTTATTCCCACTCATCTTCAACTTTTTCTTTCAGAGAAGATAAGAATGTCAGTGAAATTTACTAAAAAAGACTGGTTAGTCACTCAGTAGAAACCATTGTTTTTGGAAGCATGCCATGTTGAGGGTGACCAATGGAAAAATTGGGAAAAAAGGTTGATCAATGAATAAGTTACATCTCTTGTCTTTTGTTTGGCAATGATCACTAAAAATGTCTGATTTAAAAAAAAGTAAAGCAAACACAAACTAAGTGATCACTTTAGCATAAACTTACATAGCAAATTGAATTCCTCATTAAAAACCTATTGTGAGTGAGAATTTTCAAGATACAAAAAAAACTTTTTCCTAGACATAATTAGAAATAAATGTTTAATACATTTTCAGCCCTCTAGTGCAAGCTTGTACTCATGATACATACATACATACATACATACACACATACATATATACATGCATACATACATACATACATACACACATACTTACACACATACATACATACATCGATGCATAACTAATCAGCCGGACAGATGGAGCAAGATGAAAACTGAAGAAACTTATGTTGACAATCTCGGTGACAGTTTTAGCTGACGGTTTCTAATTACCAATATTAGTTTTCATTTTTAATTGAGATTTCATTTCTAAATTCAAAATATTGGATATTGGATTCTCTTGAATATCTTAAATCCTTTTTTTCACACAAAATGTTCAGTACAAGCATCGGTCAATTGGCCATGACAAATGCAAACAGCTTTTCTTGCTTAAAAGCTTAAAGGAATTAAAATGGAAATAGAATAGAATATGAGCAACACTTCAATAATTCTCTACTTCATTAATCTGATCCCTTTTAATCAGCTTTCAATAAAAGGAAATAGAGCTTTAGCAATTGAAGGCTTTGTATTCTCATAAAAAATTAAGTTTTCCCACTGGTCATCTTCATGTTTTAAACATCTTTGATACCAGATCAATATCGATATAAAATTTGAATAAATCATCTTTTCTTGACAATTTTGAAAAACCTGCACTTATCAAATTTTTTAGAGCTAGCTAAAAATCTGCCCCAAAAAGTGATCATGGATTTGAACTATTTATTTTATCAGAGCATTGCCCATTCCAAAGGTGTATGTTCTGAAGGGGATGCTCTTTATGGGGTGTAGAGTAGCTTGCCATAATTGTCACTTTTTTTCAGTGTTTCCAATTTAGATATTTTATACCTAAATTTACATAAAGATCCTTTTAATCAATATTTTTTTGTCTTTATTAGATTTCCCAAGAACCACTGATCCAAGACTTGATACTACACTGCCTTGAGTGATGACTAATATAACTGGCAGATATCAAGTTTGTACAATGGTCAGTTATTGAGTAATCATAGTGCATACTCAGAGCCACAGAAATTTCTTCAATTGTTGTTAGGTAATCAAACCTTGTCTGAAAACTATCATCATGAATTCTTGGATCACATTCAATTCAAATATCAAGTGTTACTCAATGAAAAATAAGTAGCAATCTGGTTATTATAATCAGTAATTGCACAAATCCCCACAATATAAGGAGTGAGGTTCAAAAAGCTAATGCACGAAAATATCCGCGGGGTACACACAAAAATTACATGGGGATATGTTATTTTGTTTCTAAGTTACACTGTCACGTACAGACAGATGGACAGACATTTAGTGAATTGTTGAAGGGTATGAAATTTGAATCAATTCTTTCCTTTCAGTCAGTCTTTGATTTTTATGTTTCTCATTTGTAATCAGGCTTGAATCTTTTTACTATTGATCAATCCTGCATAATGCTTTTAATACCCAAATAAGAGAAAAATACATTTGAAGGACTGCATAGACATATTTTTCAGTTTGAAGGTTGGTCTCTTGATTTGGTTCCATGTTTCAGCACCGTAGGTGAATATTGGGAGGATGCGTCGATTTTATACTCTTCTTTCTAGGACTAATGGGATTTTTTTTCTCCAAGAATGAGCTTGCTCTATCAATGGGTAGCCATCCTATATTGATTCTTTGCTTGATTTCTTTTTCTTTTGAGGATTTTAGAGAGATTTGTTGTCCTAGGTAGATGTAGTGGTCTACTTTCTCCAGTTTTGCATTTTTGATTCTGATCATTGAGTGTTTATTTCTGATGTGATTGTAGCACATGATCATTGTTTTGCTGAAGTTCACATGAAAACCAACTTTTATGGAAGAGACTGACCTTCAAACTGAGAAGCATGCAACATGCACATGAAAGAATCATGCTCAACCTCACAAGGAGAGATCACAAGACAGCACAATATATCAAGGAAAAAACAGGAGTGTGAGACAACATGAAATCCATTAGAAAACTCAAATGGCAATGGGCTGGTCATGTTGCAAGAATGGCACACAACCAATAAACATCACAACTCACAACATGGGTCCCCAGGGATCACATGTGCAACTGAGGCTGGGAGAATACAAGATGGAGAGACAAACCAGACAAATTCAGAAAGTATATGCTCCACAACACTCATGAGAGAGAAATCTGGTGAATTCTTAGGAAGGTCTATGTCAAATGACGGCCGTTAATAGACTGATGAAGATGATGATATTTTTATTAGGACGTCTGTTTTAGGAGCTTCACAATCCATAAAATATGATCATATTATTATATCATTATTGAATATTTCTATCATTCTATATCATATTTCTATTATTGAATTGAATACTGAGGAAACCACTTTTTGTGATGACTTTGAGACAGTTGTTTATAAAAATGAATTTGTAACTATGTAAATAAATTTTTAATGAGGAGTGTAAATTTTTCCAATATCTTTTTCCTTTGCTCAATATTATCAACTTGTTATTCCCATCTGAAAGACTATCAAAAAGTGATCACAATAAACAGATTCCTCTGTAAAATAGAAAAAGTGAAATTGAAGACAACTGTTGATTTTTAAAACAAACCTACATTTGATAAAAAAGGGTAATTTTACATGGAAATAATTTCATCTTTTTAAAAAAAAATTCTTTGATTACTAGAATTTAAAATGTTCATGAATGTTGAAGACATATCAAGACCTGTGTAAAGCTGGCAATAGACTGAAACCAGATGGGAAATGTAGACCCCTTTTCAAACTGCTCATTAAGTATATTTTTAATCATTGCTAAATACATATGATTTATGTATAGGTATATACATATACATGCTGTGTACATGGTATACTTACAAGTAGTAGAAAAGAATAAAAGAACCAGAACTATTTATCAAAGGGGTAATTAATCACTTTACTTCCTTAAGCCCTGATCAATACATCTGCAGCCATTTTGAATTCCAGGATCTTCCCTTAATGCAGTTATTATAGACTTTTTTTCCTCTCATTCAGGACTCATCAACAATACAAAACTCATTGAGTTTATTTCGGTTACAATTTGTGTGAGGTTTAACCTCTATTTTTGCATAAAATGGTAAGCAACTTCCTTCAAAATCTATTCAAGACAATACAGTAACACAATAAGAAGCAGTTATTGGGAAAAGTTTTAGAACAGTTGAAAGACTTCTTATCTATTGGTATTTGCTGATGGTTATCGTAAGTGAAGGACAACAGGCTTGACTGATGGCTGCTACTGATACTACAAGTGTGACAGACACTGTAGGAATGGAGGATGGAGAAAAAGTTAGTTTAATGTAGGGTAGGAAAGGAAAGGAAAAAGGTAGATTAATACCAAATTAGGAAAAGAAAGGGGAGGAAAAAATAGGTAGTTTAATAACAAGGTGAGAAGGGAGAGAGGCTGATAGCTGCTAGTGATCGACATTGAGCATATAAAAAAGACTGGAAAAGGTGTATGCCTTTCGCCCCTTTCCTCCCAGCAATGCCCCTGCCCCCATCTTCATCACTGCTGATAGCAACACTGCAATTTGGGGTGGAGAAAAGAAACAACAGATGTCAATATTCTGTGAAGGATCAGAATTAACTTTCTAAGTAGGTCATGCAGAAAAAAAGTGGACACAGTTCATTCTGAGCTGTATGTATGTGAATGCGCTCACACATGTTTTGCAACTGGTTGCAAAGGAAATTAACATGTGTACAAAAAGTTAATGGCCTAGAATTGTGTAATAATTTGTCATTGTATTTATAATTATAAAGATAATTATCGTCTACTAATTGATGGGTGTTTTTGTTATTAATTTATTTTGATATTATCATCAGCCTTTTAGCATCCGTCATTGGACTGAGACTTTACCCAAGATTCCCAAGACCTCTCTATCATGGGTGACACAAGGCCAATACTCCCTGAATTTGTCTAGTTCGTCTCACTATGTTATGTCCTACTGGTCATGGTTTTGCATATGATCTCTGAGGATCCACTTTATGGATCCAGCTGTTGTCTGACATACTTGCAACATGACCAGCACATTGCCATTTGAGTTTTCTATTTTGATATAGCATCACATAAAAATAAGAAAAACTCATAAGTGTTTCATTTAATGGAGCAACAAATTGAACTAAGTAGTTAAAAATATAACTCTATCATGCTTTTACTATATTAAAACATGCCAGTAAAGTTTTATTAGCCATGAGAGATAAGCTGTGCCAAAATTATCTTGAAACAACTTCAAGTTTACATCTGCACTAGTATTCAGAGTGTACAAACTTTGAAACGGACAGAATTTACATTGCAGAAGATTTTTGGAGACACTGACAACTGAAAATTAGAGGAGACAATTGTTATTAAATTTTCATCTTCTCTTTGTTGAAGTCTTTTTGTCCCAACCCTGTCTCTAATTCTCAAAAGGCTTTCACACCAATCCAGCACTAAATGGATGAATAGGCTCAAAATTTCCACCTAAATCAACCAAAATCTCATCAATTTGATATTATAGCCAATCAGAATTCACTTGGCCTGATCATCTCTCTTGATCCCATCATCATCATCATTATTATCAGTCTTCTATTGAGTAGTTGGATGTATAAAATTCCCCAGGATTTGCCAGACCCCTGTTGCAGAGCCAATACTCTCTGAACTTGTTTGGTTTGTCTCTCTATCTTGTATTTGGCTGGCCTTGGTTTTGCGTGTGATCTCTGGGGATCCATGTTGTGAGTCGTGTTAGATTGTATCAAATGCTAGATTCCAGTCTCAAATGTTCAGTTGGTCTTTTCTATCGCCAAATTGGATATCAACTCCTTTATAAGATGTGTGATGCTGTGCTTGTTGAGATTTTGAATCATTGATATATGTATATGTATATATTCAAATTGATTAAATACATAAATTAGGTCTATGATGAGGTAACTGGGATATACTACTGCAAGGCCCAGTTAAATTGTCTCCCTGAGGAGCTGGATAAAAGAAAATGAGGGTATGCCATTGTCATGGACAAAATTTATGTATTCAAGTGACATATTGTCTCTACTCCAAGTATTGAGAACTGTTGGAACAGAGATTTTTCAGAATAACGTATATGACAAATATATGTGGTAGATATTTCATTTATATATATATATATATATATATATATATATATATATATATATATATATATATTTATGTATGACAAGTGGAGAGAGAATGATAATTGCTTGTAAATTAAAATGTATTTTACTAACATATTTCACCTTTCGGCCTAATTGAAGTGGTAATTTCAAATGGAACAATAATCAAAATAATTGATTATTTCTATTAAAAACTGTCGAATATATCACATTGACAAAATGATTGTACATATATACATATATATATATCATCATCACCATCATCAGTCTCTTAATGTCTGTTGTTGGACACAGACCTTCCCCAGGATTTGCCACACTTTTCTATCATGGTGTTGTTGAGCCAGTACTTCCTGAACTTGTCTAGCTCGTCTCTCCATCTAATATTCTGCTGGCCTCGGTTGCCCATGTGATTTCGGGGATCCATGTCGTGAGTTGTGATGTCCATCGGTTGTCTGCCATTCTTGCAACATGGCCAGCCCACTACCATTTGAGATTTTTTATGGATTCTATGATGTCCCCGACTTTTGTTTTGTGGTCTCTCCATGTGAGGCCCAGCATTATTCTTTCATGTGCACGTTGCATGGTTCTCAATTTACGGGTCTGTGTCTTGGTTAGGTTCCATGTCTCAGCTCCATAAGTGACTATTGGGAGGACGCATTGGTTATACACCCTTCTCTTTAGGATTATATATATATATATATATATATATATATATATATATGTATATATATATATATATATATATATGTATATATATATATATGTATATATACATACATCATATGTATGTGAATATATCCAATAAATATAAATCATATAATGAGAAAATATTTTTGAAATAATTTATTCTACTGACTATTTTCAACATCCATTATTATCATACTCTTGAATTAAAATGAATTATATTGACCCAGAACAATGTCCACTCTCATACTGTGTATTGTTATCATGTCACAATATGAACTGGAAGAAAATGATTCATTTAAATTCTAAACTCTGATAATAATGGTGATCTTCAATCTAGTCTGTTGAATAAATTACTTGAAAAATATTTTCTCAATGTTATTTAATTTATATCCGTATCAAAAGAAGTGAAGAGTCATACTGGGATGGAAAGCTTTCTGTAGAGAAAGATCAACCTTCAAGAACAAGAAAATCCCACCAGTGCTAAAAAGAAGGGTATACAACGAATGCCTACTCCTGATAGTCACCTATGGAGCTGAAACATGAACATAGAACCTAACCAAAAAATTTACCCTCCAGCTGAGAATCAAGCAATGTGCACATGAAAAAATCATGCTCAATCTCACAAGGAGAGATCACAAGACAGCACAATATATCAGGAAGAAAACAGGAGACTGAGACATCATAGAATCCACCAGAGAACTCAAATGGTAATGGGCTGGTCATCCTGCATGAATGGCAGACAAGCATTGGACATCATGGCTCACAACGTGAATCCCTAGATACCACATGCATAACTGTGGCCAGCTGAACACAAGATGGAGAGATGAGCTAGACAAATTTAGATAGTACTGGCTCTGTGACGCCCATCATAGAGAAGTGTGGCGAATCTGGGGAAGGTCTATGTCCAACGAAATACAATAGAAGACTGATGAGGATGATGATGATGATGAAACATAAGCAAATACAAAAATGTATGGAAGAAATAAAAAATCTCTCTCAATTGAAAAAATACCTGGATCCCCCTCAAATTAAACCACAATGTAGCATATAGCCTATCCTGCCACCAAATTTAATTGAAATTCATTATGAACCTTTGGAGACATTATGTGGTATGAACAATTATGGGAGGTAATTGTACATGGATCCACCTTTAGCATTAATCACTTCTTGTATAGCCCACTGACCACCTTTCCACAAAATTTTTCAGATATTGTTTAGACAGACACGCCAACAGAAAACGCAAGTGAACTCATATATCTCATACAACTTTGTTGGCAGAGGTGAGAAAATGGAAGATGACAGAAAGGGAAGATATGCAAATTGGAAGAGCGAAGAGAAAGTATGTTATGTGCAGTTGTAATGATCAGGGCAGAGAGACAAAGAGAGGTGTCAAATTAATTTCTGTGGACACAGACATAGAAAGGAGTGTTATATAGGAAAAGTTCATTCAGTTTTGAAGACAATTGGAATATATTTAGATATTTCCACTTCCACCATTTTCAGGTATTGTCAATTGGAAGGATCTCCAATAGAGAGAGAGAGAGAGAGAGAGAGAGAGAGAGAAGCCAACAGCATATCATCATCATCATCATCATCGGCAGCAGCAGCCTTTTAGCATCCACCATTGGACTTGAATCTTCCTTAAGATTTGCCATACCTCTTTATCATGGCGCTGCAGAGCCAGTCCTTTCTGAATTTGTTTAGCTTGTCACTCCATCTTATTTTCTGTCAGCTACAATATTGCATGCTCCTCAGTCTATCTCTTGGTTAAGTTCCATATTCTGGCTCCATAGGTGACTATTGGAGGGATGCATTGGTTGTATACTCTTCATTTTAGGATAAATGGGATCTTCTTGTTTTTGAGGGTTGAACTTGTTCTGCCAAAGATTTGCCATCTTAACGTTATTCTTTGCTTGATTTCTTCTTCTTTTGTGGGTTTCATGGAGATTCGTTGTCCTAGGTAGTCTACTTTCTCCAGTTTTTCATCTTCAATTTTGATCTTAGTGTTCTTCTTTCTGACGTGATTGTTGCACATAATCTTTTTTTTGTTGAAGTTCATGCGTAGGCCGACTTTCTTGCTTTCTCCATTTAGTTTATTTAGCAGTAGTTGGAGGTTGTGTAGGGTTTCTGTGAAAAGGGTGATATCTATCATTTGCAAATCTGAGATTTTTGTGAAAAGTCTGTAGATGCAGTTTAAGGACTTCCCTGAAATTACACCATGGGAGGTAAAGCAAGCCATCAAACAAACAAAAAAAGGAAAAGCCCCTGGACCAGATAACATCACCATCGATCTACTCAAAAAAGCCGGTAAGATCATTATTAATAAACTAGTAATTCAATTCAACTTATATCTAAAACAAAGTGAAATCCTGGAAGACTGGAACATGGCAACCATAATGCTTTTACATAAGAAAGGAAACCCCGAAGACATCAACAACTACTGAACTTTAAGCCTACTCAACTGGAGTTTGTTGATGTTGGTGCTAGTTTATCCTCTTTGACAAGAATTTGATATCTGTTTTCAAATTCTAGCTTGAAGGATTGGGTGGGTTCTTTTGGTATGTTTAGCGGTTGCTGTTTGGTGTGGAAGATTTTTCTGTATCCTTCATTGTTATTTATTTGCATCCTGAATCTTACCATACTATGGTTGCTTCCAGTGTTCACTTGGTTTAGGACTTGGGTGTCTTCAATGGTGTCATTTTTGTCTGCTAGGATGTAATCTATTTAGTTCATGGTTTTGTGGTTGGGGCTCTTCCAAGTCCCTTTTCCATAGGGTTTCTTCTTGATGAAAATGTTCATGATTTGAAGTCATTAACAGTTGCAAAATTTACAAGATCTTCACTTCTCTCATTCCGTATTTTGTCTCCAAACTCACCAATACAGCATTCATTTCCTTGTTCCATCTGTGTGTTGAAGTCTCCCATGATGACATTGAAGTAATTTTCAGTATCTTGGAGTTGGGAGGTCAAGTCATCATAAAAGTTGTCTATTTCTTGTTTGGTTGATTGCAAAGTAGGAATGTAGACTTAGATGATATTAAGTTTGAACCTCTTTGAGAGTTATATAGTGATGCTGGCCATGCGGTCTGAGACAGTTTCAAAGCCTACCACATAGTCTTTGCTGTCTTTATTGACGAGAAAGCCTACTCCACCTTGTTTTACTTCCTCTCTTTCATAGTAGAAAAGAAGATTTTGATTTTCAGTTCTATTAGTTCTTCTCCTGGTCTTCTTTTGCAAATGCTGATAATGTCCCATTTGATGTTTTTGATTTTGTTTTCTTGATCGTTTAGGTGACAGTCTGTTGAGAGTGGCTGGGCCTTTTGGGACTGCTAATCCAGTAGGAATGGTAGGTATAATTTTCATTGCGCAAACCATGGGGAGCGTTGGGCGATGCCCTGCCGCACTGGCCCATGACGTGTTGGCAGAGGTTCTAGTTGATTGGTCACTGCTGGTATCATTTGGAGAGGCCTTAGAGCTCCACTGGCTCTTAGCACCCATTCTTTCTGCTCTTGGTGGGTAAGCAGGCAGGCATGGATGTTCGCAATGCTGTAGAGGATAAAGGGCTAAAAGGATATGAGATAAAGTATATGGATGATTTTCTTTTTGTATAGCTTTATGATTCATATTTTTGATTTGGATGTGTTAGAGTTTTAAGACGGGAAGTAAGCTGGGCTGGTCTATCTTAGCCTATTTGAGTCTGCAATGGGGTGAGCTTTATGTAAGTGAATTACTAACAGATCCTATGGATTTATATTATTATTTTTGGTTCAGCCAGATGGGTAATTCACGTTTGAGAATAACTCTCCCTTACGTTTTAATTTTTTAGCTAAATTAAAGTTCACAGAAGTGACAATTAAAAATTGTAAGTTTTAACCTTGCAAACTTTTTTGGTGTGTGTTGGGGGGGGGGAGCATAGAAGAACCTCTCCACAGAATTCTTGAGTAAGATTGAAGATTAGGGTAGAATCAAATTAAACAAAATGTAGCAATAAAACATATAAAACAATTGAAAACAGTGAAGTTAAAAAAAAGACAAAATAAAACGAACACAATGTGGCACTTATCTGGTTCGAGACGTCTCTGGGAGATGGGGATTATTTAAC
This sequence comes from Thysanoteuthis rhombus, assembly GCA_963457665.1. Classification (NCBI taxonomy): domain Eukaryota; kingdom Metazoa; phylum Mollusca; class Cephalopoda; order Oegopsida; family Thysanoteuthidae; genus Thysanoteuthis; species Thysanoteuthis major. The sequence continues at coordinate 50,600,735 of OY735211.1, forward strand.
ATTAGAAAACTCGCTTGAGAAAGGAAGTTTGTTCACTGACAAATCAAAGCATATTTTGTTGAAGGATGGGCCATAGACTAAGGAAGAATCAATTGAAATTGGCGTATTCAGGTATTTTTGTTTTCTTTAAACTCTCCTGCATCATAGCTATTTATGGACTGATCTTCATTCAGTTTTTATTGACACGTCCTTATTTTCTGCTCTGTAATTATTTCCATCCAGAATCCCCGGGCACTTATCTGCAGCCATTTTGTATGCGTTGAATAATCTTGCCGAGGATTTTGTTGCGAACTAATTCTCTCTTGGAGATGCTGGGTGGCTGAATGGGTAACAGCCAGGAGAATGGAATAAGAAAGCCAAGTTCAAACTCCAGCAGAAACACTTTGTTCACTCTGCACTAATGCCCTTGGGAAAGACATAGACCAACCTCCTCCCCTAGCTATAGTTAAATTGCAAAGGGTTAAGTGAGTGACACCACTTCAGGTACTTTTCACCTATAAGTCTGTTACATATTTGGAAAACAGGCCAAATAAAGTGATACATGAAGCCCAAGAAGAGATAACTGAAGAAGTAGCCAGCATAAAGGTACTTCTTAGGATTTGCCTCAAAAGCAGTGGAGGTTGGATTAAAGATTTTCAAGTTATACATCCCTCCCAGTCCCATCATCATCTTTGGGAATCAAACAATATTAGCTCAAACCCAAGGAATTGCTATGACAGTGATGATCACTACAATTGAAACAGAAAGCAAATAAAAATCAAGTAAAAATGAATTAAAATTTAACTTTGAATTAAATCAAAACTTAAAACTAAACTTGAAATTGAATGAAACTGAAATTCAAAATTCAAACTTAGAATTAAAAATTGAACTGAAATGCTGATAGAAATTGCAGAAATTAAAACTGGTTATTTCTTTCCTTCATTTATTTCCATTAGTTGAAGCATTGTCAATGATTATCATCAAATTTTGACTAATATTTTCTTTTTGATCTGCAATGTTTATTCACTGTCTGACAGCTGAGTAAGTTACGACTAAAAGCAACAAGAATGTTATGAAAGAAAATACTAGCAACAACATTGCTGATAACAGGTCTGGTTTGTCATTCTCTAGAAACCGTCACATAATTAAAACACCGGAAAAAAGGGTGATCAATGGATAAATTACTTCTCTCACTGTTTGTTTGGCCTTGATCACTAAAAGAGTCTAAATCTTCAAAGAACAAACGGGCACAAATTCGGGGACTAATTTATCATATACTTACATTGTATATTGGACCGCTAACTAGGAACCTATTCAGAGGGTGAGATTTTCAAAAAACAAAAAAAAGAAAGTTCAATGAAAAGAGTAGTGTATAAATTTTCAGCCCTCTAGCTTCACTGGTCTAACCTGTATGTATGCTTGCCACATACATATATATGTACATACATAGCCAGCTGGACCAACTTGAAAACTGAAGAAACCTATGTGGAAAGTTTTAGTGACAGTTTTGGTTGATGGTTTCCAATAAATGAAGAAAAAATACCCTTCTTTTTTATTTGTAATTATCAATGACTTGAAGCTACTTGCAATTTACAGGTGGAACTTTTCCTGTTCAGTTTTAAAAAAACTCTTCTGGATCTCTTTTGACTGATTCCCTGATCTGAGATACATTAAAATAAGTTTGATGGAACTCATCAATTTGTGCTGAATTAAAAATAACGTCCACTTTTTTTGAAAGATTTTGAAAGAGAATGGATTTTATTGCCTATAACTTTGAGAAGAGTCAAGATACCAACTATTTTTTTTAGATGATTTAAACTCTTTTCATATTTGATATAGTCATGACATTTCAGCCCATTCATTTCTATGAGACTGATAGGAGAGACTCTCTTTCCTCTTGAGTATAACATTTTACACCTGAAGAAGGCTGTAGAAATTAGACGTCCAAAATGTTGTGTTTACATTGAAGAGGAAAGAAGTGTTTGAATTGTTCTCCAAAAAGTTAATATGTGCATGGAATTCATTTTAAAAGTTGGTCACCTGGAAATAAAGATGAATTTTCCATAAATCTCATGAAGTATGAAACAGGATTTTTAGAAACATAAAGTTACACCCAGGGTTCAAGGTTAGTCAGCAATTTGAGAACCAATTAAGTGTTAAAAAAATGAAGAATAAAAAGTACACAAGGTGTTCAAAAAAAAGATGCAACTGTCTTTTTGGAAACTTATCAACTTACTTTGAAAAGATTACAAAAAGATACTAATTACATCTTTTTTCCTGTTGTTGAAAGTGATATCCTTTATCCTGAATGCAGGTTCATACCCATTTCATTACATAATGTTTAATTACATAATCTTTCATTACAATGGAAAATGATACAACACAAAAGAATGGATGCTCAAATGAGGCTAGCACATAATGCAATCACTTCAACTGCTAAATACGGTTATCTCTTGGTACAGTGATGACACGTGACTAATATTAAAGCAAATAATTAATAATTCATATGATCATAAATTCTACCCTCTTACTAAGGCTTCACCCTTTAGGAAACACCCTGTAGAAATGACGCAGGTGTTGATGATCATCAAAACAACATGTGCACTTGAGAAAATTCAGTCGAGGAAAAATCTCAAGGCTAGAAAAAAGCAGTCCTGAACTTGAAAGAAAAATATTTTTGCTCTATGTTCTGATGTTTAGCAAGAGATTTTGATTTGAAAAAAAAAAAATGGGTTTTTTGAAAAAAATTGTGTGAGAAGTATGGATAAAAAGAAGGAAAGGAAGTGGGAGAAAGTGAAAAGAAGGAAGATAAATAATGATAAAGGAAAGAATCATGATTGGAAAAGAATTTAAAGGGAAGAGAGGAAGTGAAAAAGATAAACAAAAGATAGAAAGAAAGGAAGGAAGGAGAGAAAAGAGGCAATAGAGGAAAAATCGAAAGAAAAGAAACAAAAAAGAAATAGAGAAAAAAAGAAAGAAAAAAAGAAGGCAATAAGGGAAAAACCAAAGATGAAAGACAAGAAAGAGGGAAAAGAGAAAGAGTGGGTGGAAAATAGAAATGTAAACAGCCCAATCCAAAAGGAAAAACTTATAAATATGAAAAAAAAGAGTTGTGAATGATTAACAATGAACACAGAATGGGAAGAAGGAAAGAGGAAAAGAGTAACAAATATTGAGAGGAAAGAAAGAATTTAAAGAACAAATAAAAGAATTGCTGATGAAAGACAAAAACAAAAAAAATGTAATTGGAAGAGAGAGAGAGAGAGGAGGAGGCTTCTTCTGATCGAAAATAGACCAAAAAGAATCTAGGAAAGGTTTGATTGGTCACTCAATAGAAACCATCAAGTGACCAATATTTTTTGGCAGCATGTTGTGTTGGGAGTGATCAATTAAATAATTGGAGAAAAAAAGGGGGATCAATGGATGAGTTACTTCTCTCACCTTTTGTTGGGTAATGATCATGAAAAAGTCTGAATTTTCCCCCCCCAATCCAAATGCTGCTGGACACAAACTAAGGGATCAATTTGGCATAAACTTACATTGCGAATTGAACCCTAAACAAAAAAAAAGAGCAAAATCTTCTTTCAAGACATAATGAAGAGTAAATTTTGAAAGTTTCAGCCCTCTACCTCCATTGGTGCAGTCTGTATGCATGATATATCATACATACATGGCCAACCAACCAACCAACCAACCAGGCAGCCCAGCGGCCTTCTAGACCAACTTGACAACAGAGGAAACCTATGTGGACAGTTTTGGTTGACAGTTTCTAAAAAGATACCAGAGAAAGCCTGCAGGAAAGAAACAGTTGAAAAAGACAACGATACATGTGATGCAGTAATTTGTACTTTTCATGAAGGCTTAATGCTTCTGTCCTTTTTGTCAGAATGAAGACATTTGAAATAAAGGGAAAGAAATAAGTGATCCAAAGATAATCCAGGTATTATTGTCTGTGTTAATCTGATATTATGAATTCCACTTTCCCTTGGAAGAAAAAAAAAAAAGAGTAAAAATTAAAATTTGCTATTCCTGCCATCAAAGTTTTTTCATTCATAAGGCAAAAGTGGAGTGTCAGTCTAAACTAATGGAAAAAAAGCAAAAATTATTTTTCCCTATTTTCAAGTCAATGGAAAATAACGAAAACAGGAAGTTGGAAGCATTCAGGAGACACATGTTTCTGCCAACGCCATTATCACTGAAAACTGAATGATTAGATTACAGATCCCTGACAAAAGCTTGTGATAATTACTTTGATGAATGACATCAACGTTATAACGTTTGAAGGGTAATGGCGTGGGTACATTTCTTGACGATGCATTGTTCTGACAGCACCACAGTAGCAGCATGGGATGGAATGAAAGGATATATATATATATACATATATATATATTTCAATGTCTTTCCATTGCAACAACCACAGCAGCAGCATGGGATGGAATGAAAGGATATATATAAATATATATATATATATACGTATATCTATATCTATATATCTATATACATATTTCAATGTTTCTCCAATGCAACACTCAGGATCAGGCAGCTATAGACCCTGGTGCTCTCACCCTATCTACTCTGTCAGATCTTACTGGTGATCAACCTTTGATCTCCTTTTGAAGGGGCAAGAGTCACTTTTCTTTTGTTATTTCTTTTACTAAATAAACTTGTGCTCTTTTTTTACTTACTACTGGAACTAGAAGATCATTTAGCCTTTTCCTTTCTATTCCCTCCCTGCTTCCTTACATTTCTCATGCGACTAAACTTACTATCTATCTTTCTCACTTCCTTTGTCAGAATACATATATACCATCTTTTTCCGATTTCTTTCTCTTAATGTTTTTTTAATTAGCTGGCTTTGACTGGCTATCTATCTGCAGGGGTTCCAAAGACCACTCTTCATCTTGTCAATAAATCTACTTACAATTTTTTATAGCCCTTTTGGTATCTGAAAAGGGTTACTCTGTAACTTCTTATCTTTGATCAAATATCTAAGTATAAATTCACTGATACCCATGCCAAAAGTACCTTCAATAAAAATGCTATTTATAAATTAGATAAAATATTCAAGAATAAAATCAAATATTCAATTTGAGAGTCCCATCAGCCCTCACATTGCAACACATGATTACTGTATTATCACATTCCAAAAGCAAAAAAAAAACTAGGTCTGGTTAGTCACTCAATAGTAACTGTCATGAGACCTATGTCATTTGGCAGCATGCTGTGTTGGGGGTGATCAATTAAAACATTGGAGGAAGAGATAATCAATAGATAAGTTACTTGTTTCACCTCTTGTAGGGCAACTATCACTAAGAAGTCTGAACTTTCAAAACACTAGCAAGCACAGACAAGGGACCAACTTGGCATAAAATTAAATTGCGAACTGAACCGTTGACTAAAAATCTTTTTCAAGGGAATTTAAAAAGTACAAAAAAAAATTTTTGCTCAAATTTTCAGCCCTCTGATGATGCAGCATGATATTAATATACCTAGTCAGTCCTTGGCTTAAGACCCAACTTTCCACAGAATGTCATCGAAATTCATTGAGAACTTTTGAGTAAATGAACAGATAAACATGAGTGAATACTTTGACCAGCTTTGTTGGCTGAAGTAAAATAATAATTTTGCTATTGTTAATAACTTTAAGACAAGTCATTTTCTTCTTATCCTTGATATTGTCAACACATTTTGAGCTACTACTGATTTCAACACCACTTATCTTATTTTCTAAGCAAAGTAATTGTTGAGAAACTCTTCACACCAGCCCAGTCAATAGTTTGGAATCACCTGGCTGCTTTGTTGGATGTATAGTTACGACTGTGTACCTTGCACAGCCGAAATGGATTGATCTGGTTGGTATATTAATGACCTCTGTTTACTTTCACTATTGTTAGCCAGAGATAAAAAGGTCTGCCCTCCTTGGATTATACACCTGACAAGGGCTGAAGAATTGATTTGCCAAAACATTGGCATCAGCAAGAATGCAAAAAGAGTTAATTGTCCATACAAAATTTGGCAAAGTTTGATAATTCAACAAAATGAGCAGTTTCAATCATGTTTGCAAAATAAGTGTATTTCCTATGAATTTATACATCCATTACTGGTTATTAGAAACCATTTGACAAATTTGTAAATATAGGTTTCTTCAGTTTTTAAGTTGGTTTTGCTGGCTTGCTATGTATGTATCATGTAGCATACAGGCTGTACCAATGCAACGAAAGGCCTTCACTCCTTATCATTTCTAGAAAAACTACTTTTTTGTGTTTTTTGAAAACCATTTTTTACTGGGGGGTGGGGTTCAATATTCAATGTAAGTTTACACTGAGGTGGTTCCTTCGTCTGTGTTCAGCTGCATTTATGGTGGGTTTTTTTTGTTAAATTTAGACTTTTTGGGAATCACTGTCCAACAAAATGTGCCTAAACACGTTGGTCACATGACAGTTCCTATTGGTTAACTGTCCAGGCTTGTTTTTTTCTTCTTCTTGCCAGACTAAAATCAGTTTTTCTCAATTTCAAACAGTGTAGAAAAAGATCCCCCATGAATTAAATGAATTCTGCCCTAGCCAATAGCACACTTTTCCATTGAATATGAATTTCTGAAGATATTGTGTGGACAAACAGACAAGCATGAGTGAATGTGTATACCACTTCAATCTACATATAACTAGTGCCAACTTTTTATGTGCTGGTTCTAACAAAATACTTGTGATTATTATTGTATTTATATGATAGAAAGTATTTGGAAATGACAAATGTTAACGAAGAGGCTTAGCAATGCATTTTGTTGCTTATACTTATCTATTTATTTTTCTACAGAAGTATCAGAGAGGCACTCTGATGAGCTCTGATAGCACTGCACCCTTGCATATAACCTTCTTCCTTACTTATATATTGACCTATTCTCTTGAGATTAACATTTCCTGTATGTCTAGCATCTAATAAGGTCATTTGATGATCTAATTAGTATGATTTACTCTGATCAATACCAGTTTTTTTTTAGCTTTGTCTCTTGCTTTTGGGTCAGAATCTAAAAAATGATTTGCAATTGTGCTTGGGATTAAATACGCCAGACACATTCTAATTGCATTGTGTTTAAAGATCAAGGACAGAGTACTCTCTTTCCCATGCTTAGCATGTACCAACTGGGATGCCCCTCAGGATATTTTTTGTTGACTCCATTAAGAGTGACATTATGAGTGACCTTCAGTTGCCAACATATAGGTAAGTTTCCTCTTTTTCCTCAAATACTGGTTTCATATGATACTCTCACATACAGATGCACACACATATATATATATTCATATGAGTATGTGAGATATATACACACATCTATCCATCAGCTTATGCTATGCACACTCATATATCTTTGATATTCATACTTGAGTGTAAATATATATGTATGTATCTAATACTAAAAGTATGATGAATGTTTGTTTGTTTGTAACTGTGTTTTTTTTTATAGACTTCTAAACAGTTGCACCCTACGAGCTGATGATTTGTGTACAAGGGAAATAATCAAAGGATGGACATAAGATAGGTGACCTCTGATGGTCAATTTTGGGTTATGTTGATTTTGTATACAAAGGTAATTGAATCCCAGGATGAACCTCGAATTGGTGGTGCTGACCTCTGATGACCTTTAAAGGTCAACTTGAAATTAGGTCAATTTTAGCAGGCATTTTCACAACCTTGCATACAAGTGTAACTGAACCCCATGATGAACATAGGATAGGTGAGGATGATCTCTTGTGACCCATAAATTTGGGATGAGGTCAATTTTGATATTTTCAATTCTAATGGAGATAGCTGCATCCTATGGGCTTCAAATCTGTGTACAAGGGTAACTTGACCATGGGATGAGCATAAGATAGGTCTGTAGACATATGGTGACAATTAAAGATTAATTTTAGGTCAGGACAATTTTTGCATTTCCTCAAAAGGTTGACTTCATTATTTCAAAATGTAGCAAAGATGGCTACACTTTATTGGCTGCAAAGTTGTGTACATTGGTAACTTGACCCCAGGATGGACATGAAATAGATGGCAATGACCTCTGAAGACTACTAAAGGTCAATTTAAGGTCAGATCAATTTTGGCATTTTCAAATTGAGTTGAAATAAATCAAAAAATCACAACACTTCTGGACAGTTTTAAGATATGATATAACTTGAATGCCAAAAACCTAACCATCAAGAAAAAATGATAGTTTCCACTCTCTGATTTTGACTATGAAATGAATATTCATTCAGTTTATATAGTTTTTATGACTTTTTAACTGTGACTGACTTATTTGATGCAGAAAAGGTGTAATGAGTAGGTGAATTAATTAATCAAATTAATTAGCATAATTTTGAAGAATAACTTATTGTTCTGGAGAAAATATTTTATAAGATACAAATATTTATATTTCCCCTACCCCACAATCATGTTTGTCTGATCTTTTCTAAATATTTGATAAACGTTGCAATTTTCAAACAGCATGCACTGGCTGAAATTAATAAGACTGGATTTCTCTTTCTTTAATCTAATTGAGCCACCAATCAAACTTTGTGTACCCTAAAATATAAATAAAATGGTCTCGTACCTTGGACCACTAACAGATACAAAATCAATTCCGCATAAAATGATACACAAATGAAAATATGACGAAAGTGATTACAAACAAGAAAAATTTGTTGAGGATGAATGAAAGTTTGTAATAAAGACTTGAGGGTGAATGATTCTTAATAGTTTTAGAAGCACTGCTTTAATAGAGTTTATATATTGGTATATATCTACAGAGTCTTTCTAATCATTTTTCTCCAATAGACCGTAGTTGCTTATTCACACACTGCGTTTTTCAATGAAAACCAGTGAAACAACAAACTGTGAATAAATGATCAGCTATGAAGGTCTATCGAAGATGAATAATTGGAGGAAGAAATTGCTACACGAAATGAAGATTAAATATCACACAAATTTTATCTGTCAGGCTCTCGGCATTTCTCCATCATTGAACAGTTAAATTTCTGGACTCCTCATGAGCAACAATCTTACGGAAATTAATTGCTTTTCTTGCTATCCAGACATTTTATATTTCTCTTTAAGCTATATACAAAATTTAGAGAGAGAGAGAGAGAGGGAGAGAGAGAGAGAGAGAGAGAGATCACAGGGTTATATATGAATGAGTATCATTCTATCTCTCCCTCTTTCAATATATATATATATATATCTACATATAAATAGGTATATATGGAAAATTCAGTTCTTCACGGTGACTCCAAGTTTCATGCCAGTAGAATAATCATGAGATGTTTGACAATTGTAACACTGGCATGAAACTTAGAGTCATCTCAAAGAACTGAATTTTCTCTGTACACTTATTTTCATATGCTCTATCCTCGATATAGGGCACTTTTCATACTCAACCCTTAAAAACTAATTATCATATATCTATATATATGTATACTATCCAGCAAATACCTTTTGGAAAGGAAACAAATTCAAAAGGCTTTAATATGAATTGTTGAATTCATATATTTTAAGGGCTGAATCTATATAATATGTAGGCAGAGCTTTGTAATAAATAGACCTTAACATTAATGAGTATATCACACGAAACGCAATGTTCAGGTTTCTCTAATTTCTTCTGGTATAATCATTATACAAGTACATATATATGTATTAAAAAACAGATATATGAACTGATAGAATGATTATGAATTGTATCACTTGACCTATACAACATAAATAGAATAAACAATTAAAGAAAATGGGGCTGCTGCAGGAATTGAATCTACGACCGATAGGGAAGCTGCTTCAATGCAGTGTTGCTCTTACCAATGAGCTAAATGGCCGTTGGTAGTGCAAAGACAACTGACTAATTTTCTTTAATTGTTTATTCTATTTACGTTGTCCAAACCAAGGGATACATTCACCATGTAATGATAGGAAATCATTTCAAATAAGAGTTTCTACATAATATAACACAATTTATAATCATATATATATATATGCATATATATATTCTGTGGATCTGTGCTTAAAGTTTCAAACTGCCATACCGTCCTGATCCTTTAGCCACAGCCTGGGCAAGTCACACTTCAACTTGAAACTCCATTGCTCAGACTGGAGGGTTATTCTGCAAACAGGTCTTGCTGTTTATGGTCCTATTGCTGTGGAAAATGCTTCTGACAAATTCTTATTCACAGAGCCAGGCCATCATATATATATATATATATATATATATATATATATATATATATATATATATATATGCTTTATATATATATATATATATATATATATATATGCTTTATATATATATATATATATATATATATATATATACATATATATATATATATATATATATGTATGTATATATATATATATATATATATATATATATGTGTGTGTGTATGTGTGTGAACCTTTTTCCGGTGCTTTGGATTTCCTTAACCACAAACTTGTTTTTCCCCTTTATTCCTTTGCTTTTATAGCTCCAAGATGGCGTCCTAGGTCAAAGGGGATAACTCCTTAGCGCCACCTACCTTAATGCCTCCAAGGGCCTTAACTGTGAACAATCAACCAACATGTAGGGATTGTCAGCATGGCATAGTTGATAAGAGCTGCCTATCAATCACTTGGTTGTGATTCCAAATCACGGTTGGGAAATGCTGATTTCACACGTCGTTTTGAATTAATGTGACGGGACAGACAACCAGCAAAAAGTTTATTCCCCCAAATTAGTCCTGGATTATCCTTGTTTTTATTTTATGGTAGAAAAACGAAGTCAATTCCCGATTTAGACTAGAGTTTGACATAATTATACCACATGCACACACACACGCACACACACACATGCACAAACATACAATATATATGTGTGCATGTGTGTTAAATGCATATCTGTGTATGGGTATTTTGCCATGATTATGTTTGTGTAATTATAAAATCAGAAAAAGTGGTGATCAGTAAATGAAATATTTCTCTCACTTTTTTGTAATCTCTAGAAAAGTCTGAATCAGAATAAAAAAACAAAGTAAATTCTGCTTGACACAAACTAAGAGAGAAACGTGGAATGAACTGAAACAGCAAATTGAATCTTCGACTAAATGTTTTTTAGGGGAGAGGGGTGACTTGAAAGAAAAACAAAAAAAAAAGTAACTGGTACAGGCAGCATGTGCAACACATTCATAGATAGATAGTCAGTCAGCCAGACTAACTATAAAACTGAAGAAATCTGTGGTAATAATTTTGGTTGACAGTTTCTTAAAAGTAACATTATGAAGACTATCTGAAAATACCTGCTCTCCAGGCGGTTATCCCCATTTACATGGGGCTGGTTTTGTAAAATCTCAAGTTGAGTAACTATTCAATGTTTTACAGCCATAGCCTCCAAATAATAGGGGATAACAATCTGGAGGTCAGGTATTTCCAGTTAGATTGAATGAAAACAGTTTTTTTTTTCTCTAACTTCTAAGTTTCATTCATTACAGATGAATTGAAAAGTATGAGGATATTTAATTAAAAATCAAAGCTGTTATGACAGCATTCTCTTAGAACTACTGAGTTCGTGTTAGCAACAGTCTTGTTAACAATTGCTTTGAATGTGTCCTTTAAGGAAAAAAGAAAGAATCAAGACTCACTTCAAACGTTTTTTTGTATCTTAATTCTTTGATGACAGGCATCCTATCATTTGAATAGCAAATGAATAATTTTATGTGCTTTATGAAGGTAAACAGTAATTAAAATTATTAAGGGTTTTTTAAGAATTAATTTGTTTACAACACAGTTTTGAAGAAAAGTTTTTTATTTTCTATCTATGGAGTATCACATTAATACTAAAAACAAAATCAAATCCTTATCAAAATATATGCAGTGATTGTGAAAAAGAAATTGAATAACAATTCCAACTTGCTTAGTTTTAGTTATAAAAACAAAAACTAATGATAACAATTTAACCATTTCAGTTTTCCATACTTTGAAATTCTTTATGTTACTTTTTGTTCAGACTTGAAAATGCATATTTTGGCTTTCAAAATCAAGCTCTTTGCAAAATATAGTCTAAAACAATATAGAGTGAATTACATAGAGCTATGACCTTCGGTATGGGTGGGGATGATAAAACACAATTTTGGGGGACAGAGGTTAAGAAAATCTCTATTATCAAAAGATGGATAAGAGACTGGTCAAGAGACAGAAGGCAAAATATGGAAACATAACATTATCACATTTTTTCGATTACAAGTTAAGCAGTTTGGTCTCTGAAAAGAAGATACTCCCACAGAGCTAGTAAGTAGTATTGCTTTATTTTTGCATCTTACACTCCAATGACTTTGGTCCCAAATTTCCTAACCCTACCCTTAATCAAAACCCCAATATGATACAACAAAAATGTTGATGATTGTTAAGTAAAAGTTTACATTTTTTTGTTAATATATATCACACAGAGAGCTATGGGAAGAGCAATGCTAGGGATACTTCTAAGAAATAAAAAAAGATCAATATGGACGAGAATGAAGGATATCATGCTAATTATTAAGTGACAACGTAGATGGGCTTCACACTTAACAAGAAAGAAAGACAGCTTATAGAGCAAAAGGCTAATTGATTGGTGCCCATGGGACAACCAACAATAGAAAAAGACCATCAGCTCATGTGCACATATCTCACACATATACGACCTCCACATACAAGCAGAGACAGAAGATAGATGGATAGGAGCAGACTGAGATAGGTAGATAGATAGATAGGAGCATAGTGGATCGATAGATAAATAGATGGATAGATAGATAGATAGGAGCATAGTGGATTGATAGATAAGAGCATAGTGGATAGATAGATAGGAGCATAGTGGATAGATAGATAGATAGATAGATAGATAGATAGATAAATAGGAGCATAGTGGATAGATAGATAGATAGATAGATAGATAGATAGATAGATTGATAGATAGATAGATAGATAAATAGGAGCATAGTGGATAGATAGATAGATAGATTGATAAATAGGAGCATAGTGGATAGATAGATAGATAGATAGATTGATAGATAAATAGGAGCATAGTGGATAGATAGATAGATAGGTAGGTAGATAGATAGATAGATAGATAGATAGATAGGAGCATAGTGGATAGATAGATAGATAGATAGGAGCATAGTGGATAGATAGATAGGAGCATAGTGGATAGATAGATAGATAGATAGATAGAAAGATAGATAGATAGGAGCATACTGAGATAGATAGTACTCGATGCATAATTCAAATAGATAAAAAAACAGGATAAAAAATCAGCAACATAAAGTAAGTAAATACTTACCATTTATATCAGTTTTATGGACTTTGTTAGAATCAATCCTTTGATTAAACCCAATAGAAAATGGTAACTCCTTTTGTAACGATACAAAGATATTTCCCTGTGCAAATAGCCATCCAAATAAATTAAAGATGATACTTTTTTTTCCTGGATTCAGTTTTCCCAGAATTATCGATTAGGTTCCTGAGTCCAGAATCCACTTTTTCCATAATTATAGATGAGATGCTCTTTTCAGAATCAATTTATTCAAAAATTAAAGATGAGATTCCTTTTTCCAGAAGTATAAATTAAATTCCTTTCTTCAGAACCAATTTTTTCCAGGAACTTTTGTTCAGAAATCACTTTTTCTAGAATTATAGATGAGATTCCTTTTTCTAGAATCTACTTTTTCTAGAATCATAGATAAAATTCCTTTTTCCCCAATTCAATTTTTTCCAGAATTATAGATGAGTTTCTCTTTTTCAGAATCAAGTTGAAAATCAACAAATAAAAATCAGTGTGTTTTGTAATTTCCTCTTAAGAAAATGAACCCCCAAATTATTCAATCCAAAATTTGTTTAGTTGGATTGGAGGCTTGTAGCGGACACCTCCACATCAGGACACTTGTTCTAGAAAATCTGTCTTGTACTTTTACATCTTTTCCAAAATCACTTACTTCCAACTGAGGTTTACATTCCCTACACCATCCACTTTTTAGATTTAGTCCTCATTTAATCCAGATCTGGACCAATTAATCCATCAATTAATCCATGAACAATTGTCATAAACCTGGTAAATATTGTATAAGTAAAGGTCATATGAAAAGATCGTCTTCACTGTGCCTGGCAAAAAATAAGATGGCGTGAGGATTAAGATAAGTTTAGAATGTTTTGGCACTGTGACACTTTGTCCAGTGAAAAACTGGCCAACCTTGAGGGAGGCCTATGCCCAACAATACTCTTTAAAGGCTGATCACAGTCGTAGTAAGGTCATGCACTTTTAGTTATTAATCAAAAAGAAGTCAAACTGAAATGGAAGTGCAAAGTTGCATAACAGTTACTGGTTAGGAAAAGGGAATTTACACACTAGACACAAGTTTCATTCAAGACTGCTTGCATTCACTTTGCATTAATGCCCTTGGTAAAAGCATGAATCCACTTCTCTTCTAGCTACAGGTAAATAGCAGGACATTTCGAGCCTTTAAGATCTAGCAGTCCATCTAAGAGGGAGTTACTCTGACAAAAAAAAAACTTCCAGTTTGGTAGTCAGCATAGCTGGTCCCAAGCCTGGGTAAAGGATAAGTGTTAAGTGTGGGACTGGCAACTCCACCCTATAAAAACGTACTTGCTACTGAAACCAAGCACTTTTAGTTATCAATTATTGAGTAGTCAAACTAAAATGACGTGATTCTAATCTGCTGCTTAAAGATATTCTTGATAGGATAATCACATTTTATAATTGACAAGTGGAGCTTTGGGGTGGCAGAGTGGGTAACAGCAAGAATGAACTCAGTGGGCTGAGTTCAAACTCTGGCTGAGACAGTTTGCATTCACTTCACACTAATGCACTTGGGAAAGGCTTGAATCTATCTATCCCCTGTGCTCTGGGTAAGAGAGCACAGGCATAGCTGAAGCTGTAGTAAGCATGAAGACACTACTTACAAGATGGACACAAACAATTACCAAGACATGAAGTAAACCCATGTAATGAAATTCAAGGTATCTTAGTAGTTTTCGACGTTAAATTGTTGAAAGTTATTTCAAATGACTGGCTGGCCTCCAGCTGAAACTTCTACTGATATCAATGCAATTCTACAGTGATAACCTTAGAAAAATTGATCTTTATTTTTGTATTTTGCTTATTTTATCCAGTTCAGGATAATTTTTCTGACAAGCTTTGGAGTGGATTTCTGGACCAAAGCTCAATATACATATACTTGGAATATAAAACATACAACAAAAAGTAAAGAATGAAGTTTTACTTAACAGATACAAATCAATACACTCCTAAATCAGCATCTGTTTGATTTTTATTAATCCACTAAAAATCTTTAAAAAAAAATACTGTATATGATTAAAAAGTAAACAAAGAAAAGTAAAGAATGAAACAACATATACAAATTAATCCATTTCAAAAATAGGTCTGTTTAATCAATACTAATCCATTAATCTTTATCTGAAGACAATTTGAACACACCATAAAAATTAAAACAAAGAGCAGACAAGTTGTGAACAACTACAAAGCCTGCCAGTTTCAGAAAAGCCTGTTCAAAATATAACCACTTCAAAAAATAACCAGATTAAAAAATAACCAGATTCAAAAATAACCAGATTAAAAAATAACCAGATTCGAAAATAGCCCATTTTCTAGTAATTCAAGTTTTCTGGGATCCAAAGAAATGGTCCTGTATAGTACAAATGATGCTATTTCCACTTTTCTATTTCAATCTTTTAGTCTTATTAGCAACTCACTGATGTTCGTTCACTGCACATTCACCTATGCCCTAGCAATCAAAGACTATTCTGGAGAATATGTGCAGAAGAATTTTTAGAAATAATGTACTTGGAAAGTTTCATTTTGGGTGCCACATTATTATGATATTAATTGATATTTTGTAGATATTCTGCATCTATAAAGTCAGTTGATTTGAAAAAGTTATTTTTAATAAAAAAAAGATACTTTTAACAATTTAACATGAGGAAACTGCAAGAATACCAAATCCAATATCGCAAGGTTATAAGAATGAATGACCAACCAGCCTGTATTTATTTGATAGTTCTTTCTCTAATGGATGAAGTGAGTGATACCACTTTGGGTGCTTGTCATTTCTATGTTCATTCAATGTATCACAAATGCGTCAAATAAGTAGTATTTTGATGGGTGGAGCCTAAGAAGGGACACCTAAAGTTTTAGCCTGCATGAAGGCAATACTTTTTACTTCTTTGTGTAATTTTAAATTTTTACAAGAATTAAGACATAAAAAATTACTAGTTGAATTCTCCTTTTCCATGAAATGTTTATAGTGATCTATAAATAAACAATTAGGTCATTTTGAAATTGTTGGCTCAATTTTCCTGATTCATTTTGTAATTGCTCTGTTTCCAAAAATCAACTGATTAACTATGAATGACAGAAACTTCCGTCATTGTAGTTCTATGGCTGTCTCAATAAGATTTCTGTTTTATTGTTACTGAATGCAACTCACTTCTATATGTGAGTGAGGGCTTTTATCTTGCAATGAATATCTGTAACTCTTCAACACCTTCCGCAGTCAGTGGATTAAAATGTAATTAAGTCAGGCAAATGTCAGATGATATTTGAAGACAGAATATGAATTAGAAAGTTGTTACTTATTTGAGTACCTTTCATTTTGAAGTTTCTTTCAGTCAATGTACTTAAAATTTTTCTGTTTTTTACAGATT
Organism: Thysanoteuthis rhombus; assembly: GCA_963457665.1. Classification (NCBI taxonomy): domain Eukaryota; kingdom Metazoa; phylum Mollusca; class Cephalopoda; order Oegopsida; family Thysanoteuthidae; genus Thysanoteuthis; species Thysanoteuthis major. Next base: position 50,617,415 of record OY735211.1, read on the forward strand.
ATTTCTAAATTTATGTTGAATTCGTCAAATTGTTAATCTAAAAAGCAATTACAAATGCAGGTGTGTTTATGATACTGTTCACATATTCAATCTCAGCATATCATATTTGAAAATTCTATTTTACTCTTTGTGTAATATATATGCGTGTGATCTAATGGTTAGCAGCACGGAAAATGGAATTAACAAAAAAGTTCAAACTCCGGCTAAGACAGACTGCATTCATTTAATATCAATAACATTGAGAAAGGCACAAATCAATCTTGTCTCCCCCCAGCTGTGGATAAATAGTAGGCAGAATAGGCTCTTCAGCCTTGGTTGGCAACCAGTCAAGGAGATGCACAAGTCTGATTCTAAACTGGGAAAATCCTACTCCTTGTCCAGCATTTGTGAGAGGCTGACTGGGGACAGAATAAAGAAGTTTCAAAGTTTTTGTTCATAGCAAGCCAGAAGATGATTATTATAAGTTGCTCGGATAAAATAAAGGATAAGAATTGAGAGAAAAATGTGATATCTGTTTCCACCTCCCCATAATACCTGGAGAGCAAGTAGAAGATTTGAAAAAAAAAATCTCCCTGTCTATCTTTAAAGTAGGAATTTTTTCGTCTTCTGAAATGGGTGTAAAAACCTTAATCATGTCATCTACTTGTCTACAATAAACAGTTCTTTTTAGTTGATTTTTTTTTCAGGATTTTTCTCCAACATAAATATGAATATCCAGCTGTTGGTCAACAGCCAATAAACAGCAATTGCTTACCTGAAATTTGCAAGTAGTCGTACAGTTGTTGATCAAGTTTTTATCAAACAAATTCTACATAATCCAAGTTTATATATCCTTTACAAAAGGATAATCAAAACTACAATGTAAGCGTCCAAGGGGTCTTTTTTTGAGTTGGGGGTCAAGTGTTGTTTTTTAAAGGTAGATTCTGGCAGGATGAAATAAAAATGGCTAGATGCACTCAAATGATGAAAATGAATGAGGTATACATTGGATGAGAATTAACACAGTCCAATTAGTGCTACGTATTAACTATTTATCTCCTAATTTACCTATTTATCTCATTTAAATACACAGGACATGACTTAACATGCACTCTTACATTTGATATGCACACTAACAGGCAGGCATATCTAAATACACACATTACCTTATTAGTGAACACATACACAAATGCATGAAATTTCACACATGAGTACATACTTATGTATACATGTTGATTCATGGGTCGATAAATAAATGTCACCCACCCCCATGACAAGAATCAGGAAAATCTATTATAAATACATTCATGTATGTCAATATGTTTAAACTGCTTTCTTAGTTACATTGCTCACCTAGTGATTACTACAAAATATGAACTCACGTATAGAATCTTATACCTACAAACATACAAAAATTCAGCCCCCACATACATATATATATATATATATATATATATATATATATATATATATATATATATATATATATGAATATATACATTCTCGAGAATCTCTTTTTTTTACAACTTGTATCTGAAAAATATGTACACACTTGGTTCATAGTAACAATGGCTATTACCAGAAAGTTAATCAAGCCATGGAGCAGTGGTTTGCCAGTTCATTTTGCCAACCTTTACTAGATTAGTGGGTTTGATTCTTACTAGAGGCCCCACATTTGTGGCCTTGTGTCTGACTAGTTCAGGGAAGATGTTAGTAGTTCCATGAAACATTCAAGGCTCCAGACACAAAACTGTTTGTCATTCAATTAATTTTGATAAACGATCGGAAGGAGCAAAGGACAATGACTACTGTGTCATATTGGAAGAAGCCCAGAATTGATGAAATACATAGCTGTACATTGGATTATCTTGAAGAATTTATGTGGCATGACAGATCTGGCAATAAGGTATTTAAAAATTGATGTATTCATATGAGTGAACAATATCTTCTTTGTCAATAAAATGAAGCATTTATAAAATTTATGTATATCATGCATGATGTATATTTATATATGAATGAGCAAAATCTTTTGTAACTTTGTCAATAAAATAAATGTTTGAAAACTTATGTATTCATATGAGTGAACAATTTTGAACAACTGTAGCCATTAAAGTTGGTAGAGGATTCTTCCCTTTTTATATGTGCGCAAGTTTTTGTGGTCAAGCATCCTAGGCCATACTGTTTTATTTACAGACTTGGAAATTGGCATCAGTACTCCACTAGATCCTTTCTGAAAATTTGTTTCTTTATTTTTGGAAAGATAGCTTTTTAAAGATTTTTTTGTTCCTTATTTTGACAGGTTCATCAATAACATTCTGGAAAATTTAGCTGTTATCTCGATGTGTTTTCACTTTATTTAAGTAGTTTTCCAGTGGAAATAACATCTAGATGCTCAAGAATCTAGATATTTCTAGATGTTCTTTCACTTTATTTTAGATTCTTGTCTGAATTCGGTAGATAGGGTGTATAAATAATTATGTATGATATAGCTGGACTATTTTCCTCGACTATGTGATCAATTTTTTTACAAAGTTTCAGTCGTATACCCCCTGGCCTTCTTCAGGTCTTGTCAGTTCCAGAATGTGGAATCACAATTCAGAGTGCAGGCTTGTTTGGACTTGCTGTATTGTTTTCTTTTTTTAAAATTCAATATACAGGTTCTGTTATGTTTTCCAGTGAAAAAACCCAGTAATTTTCTAAATAGAATTTATTTTCATTTTAACGCTACAGTTGTTCAATTATTAACTGTGATTGCGAGTCTCCTTTAACTTCATTCATAAAATAAATCCCACATTTCTCCCTAGTGTCTTTAACAGTCCATAGATTATGATTAAGAATCAAATATCTTTCATTTTAAACTGCTTTTGGAGGGAGAGGGAAGATGTTCAATTGATAAAATTTAGTCAAAAGGATGTTCAAATCGCCATTCTAGAGGGGAGGATGTTGAAGTGATCTGCCCTCCAAAATAAAAGAATAAAACAGCTAAGGAAGGCTGGAGAATGAACTGTCTGGAATTCTGTGATAAAAAGGAGAATATACATATTTAAATAACTAGTGAAATGATTTTAAATTTATTTTGCCTATAATTTTACACATAATGTTGTCAAGGTGTGCTTCCTTAGCTGAATGATTTCATACACACTCTTGACTCACTATTACAAATCTAAGAGGATCGACATATATTTGTCTAAGTATGTAAATACATGAATACATGCTAATTCATGAATATATTAAACACATACAAGTATTCAAATACAACAATTATCTTTTGTAATCTCTCAATTAAGCAGAGCAAATACCTAAGCAACTTCAGATTTGCAGACAACATCCTCTTTTTGCAGAGAACCATCATGATCTCCAACTAATGCTAGATGAACTGAAAAAAGCAAGAGAATCGGCCTCCACACAACTCCAGCAAAAGAAAGGTTATGCGCAATGAACACATTGAAAATAAACACACAGCGATCAAAATCAAAAACATTAAACTAGAGAAAGTAGACCACTATACCTGCCTAGGATAAAGAATCTCCATGAAATTCTCAAAAGAAGAAGAAATAAAGTGAAGGATCACTCTGGGATGGCAAGCTAATGGCAGAGCAAACTCAACTTTCAAAAACAAGAAGATCCTATTTGTCCTGAAAAGAAGGGTATGCAACTTATGCATCCTCGCAATAGTCACCTAGGGAGCAGATATGAAACCTAACTAAGAGACTGACCTGCAAACTGTGAACCATACACTGTGTACTTGAGAGAATCATGCTCAGACAACTGATTGACATCGCAACTCACAACATGGATCTCCAGGAGTCATATGCAAAACTGAGGCTGGCAGAATACATGATGGAGAGAGGAACTAGACAATTTCAAAAGTACTGACTCAGTGATGCCCATGATGATGGTTTGGTGAATCCTGGGGAAGATCCGTGTCCGACGACTGATGATAGTACAGGCATAGACACTCTTATATATCATGGACAATCCTGACATAAGGTCAAGCTTATAAAGCACTCAAATGAACCTAAATTTGAAGGTTTGTGAGTTTAACACACACATACACAAAAAGAAAATGTGCAAAGACTATTATCAGAACCTGTCAACCAAAACTGTCATGTGAGTTTCTTTGTTTGGTGGCTGACTGGCTATGTATGTGTATGCGTATCATGCATACAGGCCATAACCATAGAGCTAGAAGGCTGAAAATTTAAACATTCATTCCTTATTATGTCTAGGAAAAAAACTTTTTTTCTTTAAATTTCCCCCAGATAGGTTTTCAGAGAGACTTCAATTTGCAATGTAAGTTTATGCTAAATTGTTCCCTTAGTTTATATCCATTCACACTTGCTTTTTGAAGATTCAAACTTTTTTAAGTGATTACTTACAAGTGTTGAGAGAAGTAACTTACTCACTGATCACTTCCTTTTTCCAAATTTTTAATTGATCACCCCTATGCAGCATGCTGCGAAAAGATGTTGTGTCCATGACGGTTTAATTGAGCAACTAACCAGGTCAATCTTTCATTGTTTCTTTTATTAGATAAAGTATTGTAAACCATTATTATTAATTTTAGACTACAATTTTCCTTTACCTTTATATCTTGTTGGTTTTTGTTTCAACTTAACTCAACTGCTGACCTTTACCAGTGAGTGAATAACACGGATCAGAGTTTGAGTCTCATTAGGAGTCAAAATGATTTTAAAGATTTACAATACCATTGAATAAAAACAAAATAATGAAAGATAATTGCTTTACTAATACTACCAGTATAGATACAACTACAAACGTGGCGCCGGTGAGATTGAAATGGAGAGTAGGTATAAAGGTTAGATTTGATTTTCTGCCAAGCCGTCACGCTCCAATAGCTCATATAGTTAAGAGCAGCAAGGCATTTACATGGCTTTTTTATTCTTATATTTCCGATCTGTAATGTTTATTAACTGTAGTAGTTTGACAGCCTGAATTAAAAAAGCAGCTGGAAATAATGATGATGGAATTTAGTACTGAAAATTAATAATGGCATTTATTGAGACAGAACAATCTTGGCACAAGGCCAAGCTCACCGAGTTCTTTTAGAGAAACAAACCTACAATTAATGGTTTGTGAGATTATCATACTAAAATCTGCACTCTTATCCTTTCTTTACCTCCCTCTCTCTCACTTGCAAACACTGTCATATGAGGAAATAATTATTTTACTTACCTTAATTATAGGTATTTGGGTCAGAGGAGTTTTTTTTGGTAATCCTTTTAATCTTATTAACCATTACTAAGTGCTTTCAAACTCTTTTGCATTACTTTATTAAAGAAGAAAATTATCATCTGTGTAGCATTAATCTCTTTATAACAGGACAGCCCATGAACAAGCAGCAGGAAATGAAATTGAACAATTAAACAATGATAACTGTGTGTCTATTATTACTTCCTGGTCTATTTGGGTGGAGATAGCTATATAAGGAACTGTAAACCGAAAGTGTTACCATAGGTTTCATTAGTTTTCAAGTTGGTTTGGCTGGCTATGTATGTATGCATGTATCACATGTACAGGCCATACCAATAGTGCTAGAGGGCTGAAAATATGAATATTTACGCATTAATGTCTGGAAAGAAACTTATTTTTTTCGAAATTCCATCCCAAGTAGATTTTTAGAGAGATGTTCAATTTGCAATGTATCCTTTTTTTTGTCAAATTGATCATTTGTCTGCTTGTTTTGAGAAAAAATTACGACTTTTTTAATGATCACTACCCAACAAAATGAGAGAGAAGTAAATCATTCATCATCTCGCTTTTCAATTTTTCAATTGATCATCCTCAACACAACATGCTCCCAAAAGACATTGGTGATGTGGCACTTTCTATTAAGTGACTAACAAGACCTATTTATTTTTATCACAACAAATATTTTCCTCTTTGTACTGAAGCAGAATATCATCATCATCATCATCATCATCATCATCATCATCATCATCATCATCACCACCACCACCACCACCACCACCACCACCACCACCATCATCATCATCATCATCATCATCAGTCTTTTCATGTCCATCATTGGACATAGACCTTCCCCAGGATTCGCCACAATTCTCTATCATGGGCGTCGCGGAGCCAGTATTTCCTGAATCTGTCTAGTTCATCTCTCCATCTTGTGTTCTGTCAGTCTCAGTTTCTTATGTGATCTCTGGGGATCCATGTTGTGAGACGTGATGTCCATCAGTTGTCTTTCATTCTTGCAACATGGCCTGCCCATTGCCATTTGAGTTTTTTAATAGTTTCTATCATGTCACTGACACCCGTTTTCTTCCTTATATACTTTACTGTCTTGTGATCTCTCCATGTAAGGTTGAGCATTATTCTCTCATGCGCACATTGCATACATCTCAGTTTGCAGGTCTCTCTCCTGGTTATGTAAGCAGAATATACATACTTGATATATGCAAAGTTTAGCTTCATTTGTCATGAAGCCACAGTAGCAATGCACCCAGTGAGGATCAGACCTATTACAGTAGTAATGGTCAGCATCATTGTAAACTATAAGTACAATGATTGTGAAACTAGGGATTTCCTGAAATCACTGAAATGTTCAGTGATTTTGCAAAACTCCAAGGAATTTTACAAAATCTTTAGTTTCACATCTTAGTGTAACATATATACTAACGTAATGAATAGTGTGATTTTTTCTGTATTTAGAGGTAACAATTTTGCTCATACTAATACATCTTATTCACCATTCAAAACCAAGGACCCTTTGCTGGAATATCTTTTCGAAAAAAATAATCTCATAGAAATTCAAATATATCAGAGATTTTCCACAGGGTTCAACTTGTACATATAAATTGTGTGTGTAACACTTCTCAAAGAGTGCACAGATACTATACTCTGATCCTTGGCAGCAGTGCACAGATATTACACTCTCATCCTACACAAAAGTGCTGGGGAGAGACACTTTGGTACTAGGCAGAGTGAACAGATATTCTGATCCTGGGGAGAGGTGCTGATGCATATGTAAATAATCCTGTCATATTTCACGTGTATTATATTAGTATTCACTTATATAAAACACATTGTGTATTCGTGCATATTGGGTTAGGGCTATGATACTTTTAAATGAGTTCACAGATACTACACTGATCCTAGGAAGAAGAGCTTCTTTTATGGGTACTATACTAATATTCAAAAATATAAGATTTGAGATTCTATTTCCTTCACTTTTCTGGATTATTACTGACAACAAATGGAATTTTTTGAAACCTTTGCAGGAGAAAGAAAATAATAAATGAAGGAACAATTTGTTAAAACTGCATTAGGGTGTAGGCGCAAAAGTTTGACTGTATGGCCTTCAATCCATGTTCAGAATGAAAGGTAAGTTGATTAACAAAAAGGAAAAGAAAAAATTGATTAAAAAAAAACTAAAAAAGAACAACAGGCAAACCTCAGAAATAACCTTTAGGTATAGCAGCAAACTTTACACTTGGTCAGACTCAAAAGAGTGAAACTGCCAAGCAGCCTGATAAGGAAAAAGATCAAATTTGATCTTGGGTCAAGACCCCTGACTTGCAATTGGAGATCTTTTGGCTAATATTCAACCAAAATTGTACAGAAGGAAATGGAGTGTTTTCACTTCTTATTCTTTATTCCTTGTCTTATCGGGAATTTCTGGCTCTCAATCAGTACTTTTCTTCTCCTCTGTGGATTGCTGGCCATATTTATCTTGAGAACAAGAGCCTGGTTTAGATTCCAGCTGAGCCAGTCCATTTATCAGAAAACACTCACTCAGATTCAGTTACTCTCATGTCAGGCAACGAATGGGGCAATGATTTTATTTCCTTTTCTCAAACAATCCATGGAAACCCAATGACTGTTTATGCAGGAATTGTGATTTCTTTCTTTTTTTACAGGTACCAGCCAAATGCTGAGGATGGACTCCCCCACCGGGTAAAGGGGCTTCTACTTCCCAGCTATCCACCCGAAGTTAGCAGAAGTGGGTTGGTGCAAAGTGAATGCAAATATCACAGCCAGTTTGACCATGGTTCATTGATTCCAACTGTTAGGTAAGAAGTACACTCTAGTGTCTGCTGTATAGACTAGTAGTGGCAGAGATACACCCTAATATCTGCAGCATAGACTAGTGACCAGGGATTCATCAACCAGACAAAACCTCCTCATTGCTTCATGAGGGGCAGAGTCAGTACACCTCGATGTCTACAGCAAATTCAGGGATCCTGATATTTCTTTGGTAACTACCCTAATCAGAAAAGACCAATATTTAGCATCCATTGATATACAATATAACCAACTCTGTGTTGCAACACACACAATTAAATCTCTGAAAGACCTGGGCTATGCAATGCTGTGCCAAAAAACCTTGCACAAGATGTGAAGAAGAAGCAAGCTCAGTCATTATAAATAAAACAAATACATAGAATGCAACCTCACTCTATGGTACCTCACTTCTGACTGATTGACCCCCAGGGAGAATGTATGTTCACAGATGTGCAGCAAGATCCTCTATAATTGGTAACCAAGTTATATAAACTCAAGGGGTTCTCGAGATATTTAAACTAGCAGGAAACTTTCCAAACAGACATTTCTAAGTCCGAATACACTGAACAAATGCATTTATGTTGATGTGGTTAGGTTCATCAGGAAATAAATAATGAAACATGTAATTTAATTTCATAAAAAAAGTTATATATATGTTTCCATTGAATTAGCTATTATTATAATGGTTGTTGGTTTGGGAAGAATAAACAGAAATACAAGTGATGGAAAACAACTCAGATAAAGTTGGGGCGTTGGCTTTGCCCAACTGGTAAGAGCACATTGGCAAGTAATACT
>OY735211.1:50631228-50681228 GCA_963457665.1 Thysanoteuthis rhombus
GAAGCAAGTCATCAAAGAAAATAAGCAAAGAAAGGCCCCTGGACCAGATTCAACACCATCAACCTATTAAAAAAAGCTGGTAAGTTCATTACTAGGAAGCTATGCACCCTATTCAACTTATATCTCAAACAAAGTAAAGTCCCAGAAGATTGGAACACAGCAATCATAATGCTTTTATATAAAAAGGGAATCCAACAGATTACAGCAATTATTAGAGCTTGAGATAATAAAGTAACCTGTCCAAGGACTGCTTTTTATTTTAGGGACTGCTTTAGTCATATCCTTCCCTTATTTTTTCAAAAGGAAATATTGCCTCCAGAGCTGAAAGATTGAAAAGGAAGTGTCAGCTGAAGCCCTGAGTAATGAAGAATTAGCCATAATATTAGTAGTCTTCCTCATGTGATACATCATAAGTGGAGGAAAAGTTGAGGAGGGAAGGAGATATATAGTGCCCCGGGCCCCCGATAGAGGGAGGCACCAGAAGCCTTACCAATAGTAGTTCCCCAACTACATTTAACATCATGCTGACAAGGATACATACATGAATTGCATGAATAAAAATTCAGCCTTTGGGCTTGTTTTTCACCAACTAAGTGATCATAAATATCTATTTTTTTGCATATTTTTCTTTTTTCATCAAATGGCCAAGGCTTTCCCCAAGCCCAATCTTTAGTAATATCTAACTATGCCACTTATCTCCCTCATGTGAGATGTCATAAGATTTCTGTCTTAATAGCACGTGCCAAGAAACGAGTGTCATTATTCTATTTTATTTACATTCAATCCCTTGAAGGATTTAAATTCTAAATATGAAATTCTTTTCTCAATAGATAATAATTTTCTAATTCTCCTTCTTAATTCATGTCTGCCAATACAATGTAGAGAAAATAGATGCTCGCAACACACAAAATAAAAGAGACCTGCAAGCCAAGACAGAGGATTTCTATTCTTTCCTCGTTTTTTTTTTTCAGCTATTATTCTATATTTGTCAACAAGGAGGGGAAAAAAACTACAGCTTGACAAACTCAGTCATTAAAGAATTTGTGGAGAAAAAAAAACAGAAAAAATCAATGACAATAACCTACTATTGAATATAGATTATTTGCAATCATGTGTGTGCAAGAAAGAAAAACAAAACATGGCTTGTGTAAGACCAGAGTTAACTCCCTTGACAATCACTTGACACTCTCGTGTGGAGAAATGGAAATTGATAAAAATCCCAACCAACTTGGACTTGTTTAAACTAATAAAAGAACAAATAAAAATTTTAAAAAAGCAAACAAAAGGTCACACAAGAGAAAATTGGAAAATTTTTTTTCAGTTTCTCCTTTATCTCTTATACAAAAGGATGATTACCCCAAAAGAAGATTTAGATTTGTCATTAAATGAAATAGAGATAAAATTGTTGTTATTCTCAAAGGCCAAATGGATATAAATATTTATTTTCATTTAAACAAGAAAGGTGGACCTTTTTTGAAAACCCTTCAACAAAACAGCATCAATTTCTATTTAAAAGTTCAAGCATTTAACCTTCCTTTTAGCAAACATGTTTTTTTCATTACATGGGGACGTCAGCCTCCTAATCAGATCAATAATTGAATAAATAGTGTATTTACCTGCCTATAAGTGGCATATTTAACATGCACCTGGCCAGAGAATAAAATCAGAAAATTTTACAACCTTGAAAATATCTTATTTTATTTCTATCTTTCTAAATTGGACTTTTAAACAACTACAGTGCGTGTCAAATTATCATGTTTTTTCCTTCTAAATTCTCCAACAGAAGATTTAAAAGATCTTTCACACAAATATCCACACAACATGATTTTGCAATGTCTGCAGATATTGAACTTGGATGTAATGATGGGAAAGAATGAGGTATTATTTTTCAATTCCTCGATTTTGATAATGCCAAATTATTAAGCATAGGTAGAAATCACTATAATATACTAATTATAAATTAATTAAATCATTAAATAGCACAGTCAGAATTAAGAAAGTTTAAACAATTTATAGAAACTCATATACATGAAATACCGAAGACTATGGATTAAGAACATGCAATTTTGAAACCAAACACTCATACAAATCATCTACCTTGAAATGTAAGATCTTTGCCTACAATCATCCATTGATTTTGTCAAATTTTGAATTTCTCCGGTTGTAATAGGTTTGGCAGTCGTCAAAATAGCTGGCCATAAGTCTTCTTTGGTAGCAAACTGACACCCATTTCATCAAACCTTCCTCTTCTGGATACTCCAGAGAGTTTCAATTGGGTTGAAATCTGGAGAAAATGGTGGCAAGTCCATAAATCTACCATTTTAAAAACCTATTTCAATCAAGTAGCTGAGCAGTATATGTGCACTGTACAATTTTACTGTCTCTGTCACACCTATGACTAACCAACTTCCACAACTCCAATCGTCTGGTCCATCGAGGGTAGCTTGGCACTTGTCAGTAGAAAAAAAAAAACAAGATTAAAGTCAATTTCCAAATACTTTTTACATTGTAGTTAGATGTTCTAAATTTCTGAAAGGGACTATGAGCAAAAGATTGAAAGGCAGGTAGCAATGGAAAAACATAAAAATTATAATTCATAAGTATTCTTCCTGGAGAGTAGAACAAAAGAAAGATGAAAGAGAAGATGCAGAGGAAAATATTTTTGCATCCCTCATTCTTTTTTCACATATGAAACTAACTATGTTAGTATAACATTTGGATGGAAGTATAGATAGGCAACAAATATTGGAAAAGATTAGAGAGAAAATGAGAAGATTCGGGCAAAGATGGGAGAAGATGAGAGGCATGAGATAATTGATAACTTTAGTTGTCACCACCAATGGAATTTCCATGGGTTCAGCCAGTGAATGATAAATTTTGTTCAGGTAAGTTTTTATTGCATTAGCATCAAGTAAAAACAAAACTTCTTTAAAAACATTCGATGAAATCATTAAGTCTGCAAAGCACATAGCCTGAGGAGAAAATCAGATGATTTTGAAAAATTGCAAATGAACTTTTTTTATTTCTTATTTCTAGACATTTTTAACAGATAGATAAATGTCCTAACTTTTGTTTCTTGTTATTTTGTGTAGTACATCACTGTGCAGACAACTTAGATGATTTATTTTGAGTGAAAAATTATTGAATAAATATATCAAACAGTCTACCAGTTTCTTCACTGAAAAATCTTTTATTTAAAAAGAAACATACCAACAAAAATACCTGGCCAAACAAGAAAGTTGGAAATTTTTCAAAACCTTTCCACAAAGCAATATCAGTTACTACTTGATAGTTAGAGCTTTTGACCTTTTCTTCAGAAATCCTATTTTTTGATATGATTAAAACATCAGCCACTAATCAATGATTTGATAAATGCCATTTATTACAACCTATAAGATATATATTTTACATTGGTTTTATTTAATTTTATTGTTATTGGCGACATAGTCAGCAAACTGTTTGGCTATTGGTTTAAGTAATCAATTCTTATTCCTGATGCCATCACATAGAATATAGTGTAGTATTTGTAGACTTTATTCTAACTAAAAGGAAGAACATCTTATTGCTGGCAAATACATTATTCTATCCCTCTCTCTCACAATGAAACATTTTTAACCAAAAGAATAACTTTCTTTTTCAATAATTCTGTCAAGCACACCACTGCACAGTTTCAGATATTTTGGGTGGAAAGTTCTAAACTACATGCATCAAACTGGCCCAGATATTAAAGGCATGAAGAATGGAATCAGAGTTCAAGTTCTGATTGTGGTAGTATGTGATCACTTTGCACTAATGCCCTTGGGAAAGGCATGAATCAACTTCCTGTAACCCCTAGGGAAAAATAGCAGAGCAAATGGAGCACTTCAGCCCTGTGAAATAGTCCATCTGAGAGAAGGTTACACTACAAAAATCCAACATTCACGGACAATTTTAGATATTTTGAGTGGAAAGTTCTAAAGTAAATACATCAAAAAGTCCATCAGTTATTTTCCAAAGAATCTTTTATTCAGCTAAAACAAGAAAAAAAAAACTCAAAAAATGAGCAGAGGCATAGCTAGAGATTTATGGCCTTGGGGGCTTGGCTCCTTGAGGGACCCCCTCCAACATATAGGGAGATGTGTCAGTAGAAATGTAGAAGGTGAACATAAAGCTTTTGAAGACTTGCCTTCATTACAGACCTGACTCCATTAGGGGCCCCACATCCATTTAGGCATGGTGGAGGATGTTTTCTCCGCCCCACCAAGCTATGCCTCTGCAATCAAGAAATGTAGACATTTTTTAAATCCTTTCAACAAAGCAACATCAACTTCCATATCAAAGTTTAAGCATTCGACCTTTCCTTTAATAAACATTTTTGTTTTTTTTGTAACATCAGGATACCTACTAGTTCTATGGAGTGGCGTAGTGGATACTAGCATGGAAAGCTGAATCAATAAACCATGCTCAAGTTCCAGCCAAAGTTACTTACATTCTCTTTGCACCAATGCCCTTGGAAAAGGCATGAATATGATTTTCCCTTCAACTACAGGTAAATAGTAGTGCATTTGTAGCATTTTAGCCATGGAAGGCAGTACGTTTGGGGCATGGGATAGCTACTTGACAGTGTAAGACCGATTTTGCAACTAAAACAGTGATGTGGTTCACAGCTCCTCAAAGAGTCTACAGGCAAAAAAAAGACACCTACTGCTCGGCAGTCTTGGACTGCTGAGCTATGGAAGAGGAGTGGATTGGGTGTGCCCAAATCGATCTTCAAACTACCAGATGCATGTAGCCGAAAAGATCCAAACTAATGAGGAAAAAAGCAAACTCATCAAACTGTCCATCAGTTACTTCCAAAATAGAATTTTGAAAATTTGTAAATAAAAGTGAAAGAAAATGGATACCGCATTTTTTTGATATGACTTGACTTTGACCATAAGACAAGGTCAAATTAGTCTAGAAAAACTCAGTGAATCATAAGACTTGAACGTAAGTTGAGCCCAAAACCATAATCAATGCATTTGATGAATTCACCATAATGAGAAAAAAACAAAAACAAACTCTCAAGTTGGCTCCATACCTTTCATTGAACACCAATCAAATATGAATAAATGATAACTTGTAAATGTAAAAAGTTGCAAAGAAAAATAATAAACCAATGCAGAAGCAGTTCATTCCAAACTGTACTTGGTATCAGATTTGGCAAACTGCCAATCCTGTTCGTGATGTTGTCATGAGGATCATATTTTCATTGTAAGTTCTCTTTCTAATGCTTGGTCCACAGGTGCTTGCCATAAGATGTTATCGTCTATTCCATCCGTGGCATCGTTGATTCTTAATTTCCCAAAGCTGTGCTGTGTCATTGTCAAAATTGTTTCAGGCAGCCATTACCTATTCAGAAACTTTCTCCAGACTGGGCCCCTTTGAATGATCTGCATTGGACAATGTGGTATGACCACTGGCAAGCCACTGTTCCCACACATCACAGAGAGGATCCTTGAATGGTTTGTTGAGTGACATATCTAGAGGCTGGAGCATGGAAGTCAGTCCTCCAGGAATCACTTCCAGATCAATGATGTAACAGCATCGTATATGCCTCTTGACTTTGTCCATGAGTTGACCATGAAAAGAGTTTCACACCAAAATGCTGTGTGGTTGTCTTATATCCCCAGGATGAAAAGCCCATACTTTCTGGAGCCAAACATACAGGGCATCCTTGTCCATCCATCCCTGTTCATTTACATGAATAACAACTTTTACTTTGGCACTGTCCTTCTCTTGAAAAATTTTATTTTTTTCCTTTAGCACAAATGCACAAAACCAATGTAAAATGGTTCATTTCATTTCCAGTGGTTCTGACAAAAACAATTTTGTCACCTGTAGGATGTATAATTCTATTTCTGGGAAGATCAATGAGTGTACGAGTCTAATCCATGTTGGCCATGCAGGAGTGGTTGTAGTCATGGGGCTTCCTCAGGGCTCATCACACGCAAAGGACACTACTTGTGGGCCTATTTGTTACTCTAAGAAAAAGGTGTCTGTTACTAGTCAATGTGTGGCTAATACACAGATCAAGAAATTACAAAATTATTCATGCAAATAGAACAAAATCCAGCAGATGTCATGAGCAACAAAAAAAAAACAAACAGAATCCCCAATCTTTGTCAGTTTTCTGTCTTTTCTTGCGCAGTGAAATTTTAGTTAATAAAAATGACTGAGTTTTGAATCATTTTCTAACTCAAGAAATATAAACAAATGAACCCACCAGTCCTAGCCTCTATTTAATCAGTAAGGGATTTATATCAAAAGCTACATGCAATCTGTCATCAAATATTTCATAAACTAGCTGAGTGATGCTTGGGGTATGCAATTGTTCAACTGGTCATCTACTTATTATTTATTTTTTTCTGTAGTGGAAAGAGTAAGAGAAAAGACTTTTATGTTATAAAGATGTGCTCCCTTCCACTTTAAAAAAAAAATGTTCACTGTGTGTGTCTGGTTTGTGAAATTGTTAGAAGCAAAATTTTGTAGTTGTTGGAAACAGTTGCATGTGGGGAAAAAAATTAGACAGTTTAAACTAGCAGTTACCAACCTAGTATTCACAGACATCAGGGGTCCCACTCAAAGGTGTTACTGAGAGTCTGTGAGCTTGTTAGTTAGGCTGACTTTTTAAAACCCTGGAGTCTGTGGGAAAATTCATTTAGATAAAAGGAGTCCTTGGTAATGAAAAGATTTGGAACCACTACACACACATGGAGAATTTTGGTTGGTTGAAACAGCTGCATGAAGAAAAAATTCAGATACTAGAAAAGGGCTGCACATGAGTAGAACAATTTTTAACTGTCTGGATGGATAGTTTTGTTGAGACTGACAAAAAATGCCGTATTATTTTAGGGCATTTATGTCTGCATGATCTCCAGAATCAACTGCAAAATTGAAAGTTGTCTAAATTGTGATTCTGTAACTCCATTGGTTCAAAATGTCTGTTTTCATTTTTTCTATTTGATTTCAACCTGTTTGCCAGAAGCTGGCAGTGCTTCAATTGAAACTCATTAGTCGTCCATTTGAATCAGTATGCTTTTGGTCATAGAAGCGGAAACTTCTGGTCAGCTCACTCCAGTGGGTGTATAGTAGTAGTCTCCACAGTATCTTTAAATATTTAAGAAATTTTTTCCTTTTTTAAAAATATTTTTTTTCATGTTTATGTATTTTCTATTTCCAATCAATAGTTTCTTTAAAAAGGAAACTTTATACCTTGTCAAATAAAGTATGCAAAATGCTAATAATTGCATATCAACATTGAAAGTAATTTACATGGAGAGATAGCAAGACAGCACAGTATATCAGGGAAAAAAAAGGAGTCCAAAATATCATATCATCATAGAATCCATTAGAAAACTCAAATGGCAATGGGCTGATCATGTTGCAAGAATGGCAGACAACCTCAATTTGAGATAGAGAGACAAACTAGACAAGTTCAGAAAGTATTGGCAAAGCTTAGTAAGGATTTTTACAGGTTGCCTGCTCGAAACCTTGTTTTAGAAACCACCCGCAAGTGTAGTAAATTTAATCCTCATTTTGTGCCTTACTATTTTGGCTCTGATCTAATATATCTGTATGCCAGCTGTTTATTGAGTTAGTCAGTTGGGCAGACCAGGTTCTCTAGCTTTGTTCAGGTAACCAGTCTAGAATAACCAGGGAGTGGACCCTCTTTAAGATGATTGGATGTCGTAATTGACGTCCTACAAGCAACTTCCACAGTGAAGATGATGCTAAATGTACCACTCTCCACTCTCCAGGATTTTGTCGACTGGGGATCCCAAGATCGCCATTAGCTTTGACTAGACATGCTATGGAGAAGTCACTATAGTGTCATTCTATTGAGTATAGAGACAGGCCTTCTTCCAAGTAAGTTTGTCTAATAGACCATAACAAGTGTAGCAAGTACAGTACTTAGTAGGTGCTTGAGTTTTGTGGCCTTGTAACAGACTAAGTTAAGCCAGGTAGATAAGTACTAATTTTGTTAATATGGCATAAAACGATAGTCATTGTGTTCAAACATGGCTGATGATAAAAGAATGAGAATAGAGGACAATTTTATTTCTTTTCTAAAGAGGCTACAGAAATAATGATGGGGTTTCCATGGATTGTTCAAGAAATGGAGACAAAATCATTTCTGTATGTATTGTGTGTCATGGGAGCAACTAAGTCTGAGATTTATGTGGCTGTTATCATATTTGAATATGTACTGGTTTTAACATTCAAGTGTAATTACATCTTCAAATCTTTAACTTACTTGAGGAGTCATGGGGGAGGGAGGAATGGTGGTCACATCCATTCTCCTTTATTTTACTTTTGTTAGATTACTTAACAAAATCCACTTCTGGGTTGCCAGATTTTCCTCCTCCAAGCAAGGAAACATGGAGGGGGGATGAGTGTTACCTTGCGACACTGCCCCATGAATTGATTTTGGCCGGGGATATGTAATGAATCCATACCTTTCCCAAGGGCATTCGTGCAAAGCAAACACTAACTTTCTCTGCTGGAGTTTGAACTTGGCTCATTGATCCCATTCTCTGAGCCTTAAACTGTTTGGCCACTCACGCCTCTAAAAATCTTTTGATGTCCTAAGTTAATGGCTAGTACCAAGGAAGGAAGGATATTTTTATATGCACAAGAGACAAGCACTTATATTTTTCTTTCAGCAAAATGTCTCCGGAAACAAGATATCTGTGGGTAACAAGAGAGCTACACTCAGCTGGAAGGTCTTCTCTTCTTCCAAGTCAAGAAATGGTCAACACGTATGCCAGCAGGAAATGAAACACTCTTTTGATATATCAAATGAAAGAAGAAAATATATTGTCCACTTCTTTACTTCAGTGTTATTTATTGGTACAGCATACCCACAACAATAATAGGACAATACTATTTGTGATATGCTTTAATAGGAATGAAATTACTTATAAAAAAAAAGCTACTGCATCTTATTTATATTCACAATATTTCTTAACAAAGAGGAGACATTGGTAAGAAAAAAAAGAAAAAAATTGGGAGGGCTGGCAGGACATGGGTTGAAAAAAAAAGAATTTTTGTTACTTCTATAGAGTGTGGTCAGCTAGGACAATTTCACTTTTGCATATGGTCTACTTACAGGATGATAAACAAAACAAAATTCTGCTACAGAATTTATTTATGATCAGCATAGGAACAAAACATGAAAATGTTGGATAATAGTATCATAACAATGGTATACACATCCATTATTATATATATTTAAATACTCTCTTTATGAGGACAGCAAAGTACAGGCCTGTATTCCCAATGTCTGTCGTGTTTTCTTTTCTCTTGCAAGACATTACTATATCTATGAGCAGGCTCTGGTTCTTGTGATGCATCCAAAAGATTGTTTTCACATGAAAATACAACCACAATTTCTTCTATCAAGATAACACTTCTGTAGGAATCTTTCAACAGCATTGTAGGGGATGAAATTGTCAAGACTGACATTTTTCAAGAACTTTTGATCCTGATTTTATCCACTCTTGTAATCGGGGCAGATTTAAAATGCACGGGTCATGAAATCAAGTTTTGACAAAATAGAAAGTTAACTATCATTATGCCTAGTTGAAATACACAAGTTATGTGTCCTTTGGTAATATTCTGCAATTACTAGCCAGGTTAGGTGGCATCTTGGTAAACCACACAATACTGTACAGTAGACAAGAGATACAATAATAAAGCACACACTATAATTCATTTTGATAGGAAGATAGCACAAATAATAGGCTGTTTAGAAAATTATACAATGATGATAAAAGATATTGAAAAGAGGAGAGAAATACCAAGAAGGATGACTGTGAAGATGGACAAGTAGAAAAAAGAATGCCTCACCTGCCACGCCTAAAAAGTATTGTTATGCCTTATTAATGACTAGCTAAGTACCCATAAAAAATTACAGGATTTTTTACAAATGGATTAGCATTTGGATCAAAGTGGAGTATCTGCTTGCAATATATTATCTGATAGCTTTGTGCTGGTGCAATGCTGAAGCAGATGATGGCCTACCAAGGCTCAGTATTGTTGAGTGCAAGAGGCCTGGTCTCAGGGAATCAGTATGTCCTTGGGCAGCACCATTATATTGCATTAAAAGGCAAGGGTTGGAATTGCCCTAAGCCTCCACAACACCATTTACGAGGACTGGAGCAATTTTTGTAACTTCCCATACGGAAGTCCACATCAAACCAACCTTGCTCTCGTGGGGAAGTGAGTAAATATGGATTGGCACTTCTATCTAGGATCAAAGAGTAGTATGTGTGCACTCATAAAAAAAAGTTTTATAAACTGATAAAAATGTATGAATAAATGGATACCCATCATCTTTTCTATGTGTGGATATTTACTAAACACAGTTTTGTAGGAGTGCTGGCAATGTAGTTAATTTTTCAGAAGCAAACAGCGAGATTGATCAGATTTAGCCTCAGCTATCTTGTCAAAGAAGTGTATACCTTAGTGAAAATGGGTTTCATTTTTTAGAATTTGGTTTTGACAACAGCTATTTTTTTTTATCTCTTATTACTTCTGGCATCATCTTATACAAAACAACCAAGGTTGTTAAAACTGGCCTAGAATAGAAATTGAAAATTGTTGACCCACTTGAATGTTTTAGCTTCACTCAAAGAAGATCTTTCATTGCTTCAAATAATATTTTGGAAATGTGATCTCCACTATTTTTTGATACTAATAATAAAATTATGATTTTCTTTTGCTTTCTTGATTGAATCGATGAGCAATCCCCTCCCAAAAAAGAGAATTTAATACGGTATATATCAGTCTGTAAGATAAGGATTTACAAAGGTAATTGGGAGACTGTTTCACACTGCAACTCCTTAAATCCCAGTAACTGTCAAGATTGAGTTTTAATACGCAGCACCCGAGAGTCAAACTACCAGCAATTTGGATGCTGTGTATAGCATTTTTCTGAAATAAATATCCATCTTACACACCTACATATATGTTAACTCTTAGACAAACAATCTCTAAATATTTGCAGCTTTAGAAGATGAATTAGTATTGTTATATTGACAACACATATTATATACTATGGAACCAAAGTATAACCAACAGAATTAGGCTCATGACAATAAAAGTAGTAGTTAACATCAGTAGCCGACATCTTAATGACTCTGAAGAAGCAGTGCTTAACAAAGGCCTTAAGTTCACAGTCAATAACAAGCAAATACATTAACTTAACTTGATAACCTCATCAAAGGTTATCAAGTCCCAAACTGCCAAAAGATCTAACAGATGTATTAAGATGGAGTGAGATAGTTTTTAAAATGAAACTAAACATCTCAGAAGAAAAGTCGGCTCTAAAGTCTCTACAAATAGGAAAAAATATCACCTTAGTTCCAGAACGATATAGCAAATATTAGTCTTACTTGACGAAAAAAGTGTATGAAGAAAAATGACGAGCCTAATTGAATTTGGTAGCTGAAAAAAAGATAAAGAAAGATTCCGCTTTCTCTCTCTAAGGAGGGGAAACTTTCTCAAATCCTAAAATAAGATGAATTAGTACCTTCATGGTTTCAGTTGAAAAGAAATTTTTCTGTTGTCAAAACAAAAAAGTATGTTTTGTTCTCATCTCAGATGATAAATCATTTTGTGTGAAGAGGCTTATTAGTTGTGATGAGATCTTGACCCAAATTCTTATGATCTGTTTTGTTAGAGTAGAAGGAAATGGAACAAGCAAATCTTTACTTCTGGCCTTGAGACATTTTTTTATTCTTTGATAAAATGGAGCAAAATGATAGGTCAGTTTTTGACATTTCCTTTCCCAATTTAAATTTGACTCCCAAAATTATATTTTTTCTCAACATACTAGATATCTTTCCTTTAGCCGCAATAATCAATATGAAGGAATAAATTTATACATACATATATATATATATATATATATATATATATATATATATATATATATATATATATAGAGAGAGAGAGAGAGAGAGAGAGAGAGAGAGAGAGAGAGAGCAACCAAAGTGCAACCACTAATCTCTCATCATGCGTTGATGTCGGCAGTCATTCACAATCCAGACTCACTGGGGAAACAAATTTTCACCATTTTTCAGTTTCTTCTTAATTTTGAATACCCTTCTCCTTGATTCATTGGGCTAAAATCTTTACCAGATTCCATGATGACAATACACGTACAGTAATCATGACTACAAGGGTAACATATTTGATTTGAGACATGTTACTATAAATTAGGTTAAATGGACACATGATTAGAATCAAGAAGTCTTAAAAGGACATGATAGTTTTCCTGAGATCAGCCAAAATTATATACATATATATACATAAATATATATATATGTGTGTGTGTATACATATATATATATATAGAGAGAGAGAGAGAGAGAGAGAGAAAGAGAGAGAGAGAGAGAGAGAGCGGGCGAGAAGGAAAGGGAGAAGCCACAACCAAGAACAATGATAGGTAGAAGCTATATTCAATATCGACTAAGAAATCTACACATATGCACATACTCATCATACATATTTTTGGTTGCGCTATTCTCAGAGTACTGAATATCAAAACAACAGAGCGTTAAAATAAATAAATATGAATAAATAATCAATAATTCATTTTTTTTATTAATATGGATCTACTTGAGAGTTGTGGTTTATTTGCAAATTTTGAAATAATTTGAACAGTGTTTGCTGCTCATGTGTTATGATATTGTGAGACTTTGTTACTTGAAATGAATGGAAATTTTCAATTTTGTTTCATTTGAAATTTCACTTTAATAAGCCGAAAGGCAAAACATGTTATGGGAATTGAACTTATTTAAATACAACTACTTTTCCTTATTGTCGACTTGACACACACACACACACAAACACATGTATATGTATGTATATATATATATATATATATATATATATATATATATATATATATATATATATATATATATATATATATATATGAATTTCTTTAAATAAGGAAAACATTCATTTCCTTCTCCCAAATCAATTTTAAGCTAAAATTTGTAATATCAATTTCTAGCACTCAGTCTGCACACTCTGTATAGAATATTCAGAAATACAGAAATTATCCGGAGTTAAGGCAAGTGTTATTAACAAACAAAATTGGGTTATTATATCTATCTGATATACTCAAAGAAGGTAAGTGTGAGCAATTTTTGACACCTGGAAAGCTCAAACTTTGGGATCTTGAGCCATTTAGATTCATGCAGTAAATAAGTGAAAGTTGGTAATTTAAGATAAGTAAGGAAAACCAGGTAATTCACAATAGATCCTCACTGAATGTAAATTATTGTAAAGAATATGTAGATGTAGTTAAGTGCTGGGAAGTGCTCATTGAGATGATGAGAAGATATTGAAAGGTAGTCAATAAGAATCTCTTCCACTTTGCAACTCAGAAGATGAAAATTAGAGATAAAATGAATAAGATAGGAAATACAGACGGATCACGATAGATATGAACAGACAGAGGAAGATATGAACAGCCAAAATAGATGAAGATTTCCAGAAGATAAGTAGAGACAGGTCTGGTTAGTTACTCAATAGAAACTGTCACATAACCAACATCTTTTGGCAGCATGCTACATTAGGGGAGATTGAAAAAAAAATTTGGAAAAAGGGGTAATCAATGAATAAGTGATCACTAAAAATGTCTCAACTTTGAAAATACAAGCATCAATTCAACCGGACACTAATTAAGGGACCAATGTAGCATAAACTTACATGGTAAATTTGAAAAATACAAAAACATTCTTTCTAGACATAATAAGGAGTTAATATTTGGATTTTCAATCTTCTAGCTCCATTGATGCATCCTGTACACATGATACCTAGCCAGCAGGACAAAAACTGAAAAAGTTTATGTTGCCAGTTTTGGTGACAGTTGTGGTTGACAGTTTCTAGTAATAAAAAAAGAAATTAGTCCTCTTTGATAGACAATGGAATTATGCTGAGGTGACCCACCAAGGTTACAAGCCTTGGATACCCTGTCAACAGACAACCACCCCCTTCTTAGCCTCACCGATGTAGTCCAAAGGGATATGGTGTACAAGATGTTTCATATCTATGTTAGCATCTGACCACCTTGAATGGGCTTCAATCTCAAGTTTGGAATCAGAGTTGTCCTCCAAGACTGATTGCTTTACATAGGCTTGAGAGCCCTATCTGTCATGTACATATGAACAGACTAAAATAGGTGATACTAACAGATCAAAATAGAAAGATACCAACAAACAGACATAGACAGATATGAATAAACTGAGAATGACATAAAAAAATGCGGGTATAAACACACACATATACATATGTGTGTGTGTGTGCACATGTATTTATATATATATATATATATATATATATATATATTTACATATTGATATATGTGTGTATATGTATGTATGTATTGATATACACATGTATATATATATACATATACACACACACACGTATGTACATATACATTTAAACATATCTTCATCAGTTGTATTTAAGTCTGTATTTCCAGATGATTTTTTAAAAAGTCTAAGTTGTTTGTACACTTAGAGAAATTGTATTTCTGCTTCAATGCAAATGCAATATAGTCAAAGATTATTCAGTTTCTCTGCTTGAACAACCATATTAAATATTTTTCCTCAGTCACTCTCACCGTTTGTGCACTAAACATCTATATCCAAAGTGGAGAAATATTAAGTAAGAAGTAAACAACAATAATGTCTGCTATGTTCTGGTAAAAAAATCTACATCTATATTTTTGGAATGAGTTTGCAAACACAAATGGAGGAGAAAGTGTTTTAATGGTGAGAGAAATAAGTCTTCTTTACATTTCTTATATATATTGTCACTCATATATATATATATATATATATATATATATATATATATATATATATATATATATACATACATATATATATATATATATATATATATATATATATATATATATATATATATATCATAAGCCATTGTAAGTTCACTGGTGGACAGAAACCTTTTCTGTCAGCCCCCTCTCCATGACATCCACGATTTTGCTAACCTTTACCATGTCCTATTGTCAAAGCTCTCTATCCTGTCTCTCAGGAGATAGGAATGGCCTGTGCCCAACAGTGGACTTATAACCGCTCTGATGAATCTGATGTTATAAATAAACTAAATCAATTTAGTGGCTAAATAGAACCATGATTTCAGAGAGCAAGCAAATCATTTTCAAAATAACTAGAAAGCACTTAAATGAGGCTTGTAGGCTTTGTTGGATATTGTGATATCTTTGCTACTATATAATATAAATCTGGTCTAATAGCCATCATGACATCTACTTCCAACCATCTTTTAGAATTTATATCCATTTCACTGGGAAGGAGTATCTAGGTTTACAATTTTGTATTCAAAATTTGGTTATTGATTTTTGAATAAATCTGGACTGGTTCATTTTAGTTTGTAGAGATTACAATTCAATACTGAAAATGAATATCAAAAAAAGGATCTATTAAAATAAGAATATAACAAAATTGAATATCTTTGTACAATACACACACACACATACACATACACACACACACACACCCTTTCTCTCTCACTATCACTCCCTCATTTTGGTATTGACTCTAAAACATAATGACTAAATTTGGAGCCAGGAATTTCACACCTGAAAATTTGTGCAATGTTTGATCTTTTTCCTGGGATTGCCAAAATGAGACGAAATGAAAAAGTTCTTCCTAGAAATTATCCCTTTTGAGGATAAATGGCGGAAATTCTCAGAAAAGGCTTAAGCTTCTTAGAAAACACAAGCTGTTATTCAATCAAGTGAAGCCAAAAGATATCAACTCAGCCTGGCAAAATCTCCTTTCCTTGTATCTACTATTCGTTTCATAAGTAAGTAAATACATACATTGAAGGTTTTAACCTGGACAAAGTAGACCTCTACATCTCCCTTGGACAACGAGTTCCTGTGACATCCTAAAAAGAAGAAATCAAGCAAAAAATCACTTTAGGATGGCAAACTTCTGTTGAACAAGCTCAAAGTTCAAGAACAAGAAAATCCCATTAGTCCTAAAGAGAAGAGTATACAACCAATGCACCCTCCCGATGGTCACAAATGGACCTGAAACATGGAACCTAACTAAAAGTCTGACCCTGAATCTGAGAACTATGCAACGTGCTCATTAGAGAATCATATTCAACATCATATGAAGAGACTACAAGACAGCACAGTATATAAGGGGAAAAACAAGAGCCTGAGACATCATTGAAACAATGAGGAAACTCAAATGGCAATGGGCTAGCCATGTTGCAAAAATGCAGATAATTGATGGACATCATGACTCATAACATGGGTCCCCAGAGATCTAATGCCGAACTGAGGCCGGCACAGTATGAGATGGCGAGACAAACTGGACAGGTTCAGAAGATATTGACTCCGCAACGCCCACGATAGAGAGACGTGGCAAATCTTCGAGAAGGTGTATGTCTTACGATGAACGATAAAAGACTGGTGATGATGATTATGATGATGGAGTGACTTTACATTCTCTATTATTATTTTTTTCTCGTATTTGTTTCAAATTCATGTAAACATTAGTAAGCTTCTGTTGTATTTTACATGCGAAAATGTTATCGTTCATTTCTCCGTGATTTGCCTCTCAAGTATGTAAGTCCAATCTTCTCCCACAGAGCTGCCTAATAAAAAGTAGTAGTAAGAACATTCTCTGTGGTACCTTCTGATATCGTAACATTTATATAAATGGAGTCAATTAAACTTTCAAACAACCACAAATTACACCATCTTCAAAGATACCAAGGAACTGCGCAATTTTCCCTCAGTTTTCCATTTTGAAATTTTCAGCCAGGTGTTTCGTAACATTGGTGAGTATATAACTAAGATTTATTGCAATTCTAATGTTGTCAGCTCAAATCACAATAACTATAGTCTCATCCCTAAAGTGTTTGATATATATACAAGGGTCAGCCAGTGATCAGATAAAGTATTATTTGATTGAATACAACTATAGTACATTTTTCTTGTTTCGTCCACTTCGTCTCAGTCTTTTTTTTTTAGTCTACATACTTTCCGCCGTTTTGCCATTGATTATAAAATCTTCTAGTTGTTCCATAAACAATTAGCAATCAATTGGAGCATTCAACTAAGCAGTTTTAACATCCGTCTTGAGAGCAATCAAATCATAATGGACCGCTAAATGCATTAACACCCGAATGGACATAATTCGTGCCGTAGGTGGAAATTTCTCATGAAAATTGATACCAGGGATTTGCGAATATCCCTTTCGCGATGAAGCGTGCCTTATACTGTTCTCAACCATTTTTGTCAGGTTTGATTGCGAAAACCCAGCAACCCCCACAGCTGTCTCACCTTCTAGTAATGTGACTTGATCATACGTATCGTTTTCATTTACAGAGATTATTTCTTCTTCCGTGGCTTTTCGCCAATGGCTCGAATCATCAGAAGTAATGGCCTCTTTATATGCCTTGGGTACGTAAGACAACGAGTAACAACAACCAATGGTGTACTTCACGCTATCGTCAATGCTATTCCACCTTTATTGGCTTATTGGCTCTGATCGAAGTGTAGTATCTGCACCATGCATTTTCCAAGGTGCAGAATCTGTACCTAGACATCCAATGGACTGGAGGGGAGGTGGTGAGGTATATCAGTCCGGGTGCGCCGGTGCAACATCGTTGCCGATGAGGGATACTGAGGCTCAGTACTGCTAAGCGTATTGAGACCTATGGACTCGTCCGAGGTCCTCAAATATTAACTCGGGAAGCAGCTCGCCAGGGCGGTCGTTGTCCCATTGCACTAAGAGGGGTGGGTCGGACTTGTTCTGATGCCTTCGCGATATTAGTTGCTGGGACTGGGGCAATTTTTATGGGTGCTCCATCATCCTCCATTAAAAACGACCTTGTGTCTCATCTTGCTCTTGTGGGAGGGCAAGTAAATCGGAATGCTACTCTCAACGACATAATCTTCAGGATATCTGGTTTATGTCGATCCAGTCTTGAGTATGGATCAGCACCATCATCCTTAGTACGCTCGTATCTGAAATCCTGACCAATAATTCCACTTTCTACTTCAGTTAGAGATCTAGATCAACAAGGTCAAACTTTCCAACTGATTCATACCGATTTGGTGACTTGCCTCAAAGTTTTGAACGGAGGTAAGGTTTTCGTACCGTTTAGCAGTCACCATTGCTTTCTCAATCTTCTCTTGTTTAGAGGGATGAGCTTCAATACGCTCGGTTCTTGTTATGATAATAATGTCGTCAACCCTAATCACAATAATCATAATCTTATCCCTAAAGTATTTGATATATATTCGAGAGTCAGCCAAGGGTCAGTTGAACTTTTTTGCATCTGAGTAATAACTGTAAGAAAAGGCTTGTGTTCTCTTAGAAGCCCTTTCAAGACTATAGCAGTTAACAATTATTTCTCCTGCTGTTTTTAGCAGCATTTTCGGCCTTTAGCATGTAATTGGTGACATTTCCCTCCAATGGTTTTCTGAAAGAAGTCAGTTCGGTGAGCCAGGAAATAATTTTCGGTTTCCATATCATATATAATGCTCCTTTAGAATTTGAAATACCTTCCTTCTGTCGTCCTTGTCATCTTGAATGACCAATGAAAGACTTCTGTTGTCCAACACTGGACTAGTCCAGCAAAGGCATTGGCAATTTTTTCATTATAATTATCTCTCTATGGAAAACTTTCTGGTTGCACAATAACATTATACAGATTTTGTAATCGCATATATCATTAAAATTTGACTTCCTGCAGCTCATATTTCTTACTATCAAATAACAAGCTAGACCTGGCTGAGAAATCCAGTTCTATGACCTGGGCCCACAATTTATTGATTTCTGCGACATTACGTGTATTGCAATACAGTCGATGCTTAGAGAAAAAAAGCGAAGAAGACTCTTTGTAGAACAACGAGCAAACTCTAATTAGCAAATGGCTGCTTCCAAACATTCTCTATATATGGCCTCACCACACAAAATTTGCATGCATACTTTTACGTACAAGTACGAAAATTCACAATGTTCATTTCTCAACATGACCTCTAAATTTTTTTCAAAAATTACTTCGTAAATAGGAACCCCAATACATACCACGAATTTTGTGTTCTGCAAAAATGATTAACATGAGAAAAAAACTCACAAAACAGTGTTGTCAGAATATGAAATCATGAAAAAAAATCTTTAAAAGAATCAATGTGGACAGAATGATTGTTCTAAAGTGATATATTTATGACATCATTGGCGTTTCTACTTGGCTGTCACTACTTCAGTATTATATCCATTTAGAAAATAGTACCCCACCTTTCAAAAACTTAAAAATGTTTCAAATCACTCCGGATTTTTTCGCACACTAATCCTGCAGATTGAAGGGATATTTTGAATCACTCAAACAACAACGCACCGTTTGAGATGAGAAGATGAACATAGCCTCAAACTTTAACAAATACAAATAGAGATGATGTAGAAATAAAAAACAAAACAAAACAAACAAGCAACAATCCATGCGTGTTAACTCGATATTCATTTTAATTATCTGTTTGGCCCGAAAGAAAGGAACAGGATATTCGTAAGTGGACCAATCATCTTGATAGATCAAATGAAGAACTAAGATGCTCTGGCCAACATCTTCAAATCTTTATTTTATTTTGCACTCATCCATGGCAT
The DNA here is from genome assembly GCA_963457665.1 of Thysanoteuthis rhombus. Taxonomy (NCBI): domain Eukaryota; kingdom Metazoa; phylum Mollusca; class Cephalopoda; order Oegopsida; family Thysanoteuthidae; genus Thysanoteuthis; species Thysanoteuthis major. The sequence goes on from OY735211.1 coordinate 50,650,941, forward strand.
CTGAGAAGAATTTATCAGGCGGACATAGATTCTCTTTCCTATTCCGTTAATCATCTTGTTTTATTCATTAAGGTTTATCCCATAAGCAATCCCGAATTCAGATCCCCGGGACAAGGTGCAATTCACAATTCGTAAAAATCTAATTGCACTCCTGAATCTCATTAACACTTTGCCTGCCTTTTAGCGTTGTGATGTTATTCTGTATCTGATTCTCGATTGTTACTCACAAAAGCACAGATAAAAGGAACTTAATCTCGCTTGATGTATGGAACTTTTTTTTGCAATAAACATCAGAAGAATAAATGATGCAAGTTTTATATTCTTTATCTTGCACGCGTCTATTTGTAAAAAATACGTGAAAGCTAGACCAATTAACCGCCGTAATGAGCATTTGAATTGTTAAAAAGGGGGCGACTGTTCAAAAATTTGGCAAATAGTAAAAAAAAAAGGGCGTTTGGTCGATGTCGAAAAGAGGATGGGTTAATGTTAAAAGAGGGGGAAGAGTTCCCCCCGATTTCGATCTATAAAAAAAGTTCACCCTTCTAGTTCGATCCTTATGAAGTGAAAAAAAATCAATCGTTGGGGGTAATGTTTTAAAGGGGGTGATGTTAAAAAGGCAAAAATTCCCCTTCAATCTTGTCCACTAAAAAAGAAAAAAGTCTTCCCTCTATTTTGATCACTTGAAATAGGGAAAAACAAACAAAATCACTCTCGATTTTGACCCTACGATTGGAAGTTCCGTCTCGATGTCAAACCCTGAGACCCCTAAAAATGAAAGTAAACACTCTCTCTTTATTTTGAGCCCTAAAATGAAAAAAAATGTGCACTTGATTTTGACTACTAAAAATGAAAATGAACGTTACCACTCGAACGGAAACAAAGAACTCCATCTTCGATTTGGAACAAAAAAAAGAGAATATATTCCCATCGATTTTGACCCTTAATAGAGAAAGAAAATTTCCTTCGATTTTGACACCTGAAAGAGAAAAATGGGAGTTTCTCATCGATTTTGTCCATAAAAATTGAAAAAAAAATTCTTGCATCAATTTTGGCCCTTAAAACTGAAAGAAAATCCTTCCCTAGATTTCGAGCCCTAACGTAGCGAAAATTTCCCTAGGATTTTGATACGGAGGAAGAAAATCTTACCCTCGATTTCAACCCCTAAAAATAAAAGAAATTCGGTTCTGAATCCCTTGAACTCAAAGATAAATTACCCCTCGATTTTGAACACTAGAAGTGAAAAATCTTCTCTCGATTTTGATCGCCTAAAGTTTAAAAAAATAATTGGATTTGGACTGCTAAAAGTAAGAGAAAAAATTACCCCACGATTTTCACACCAACTCACTGATTCTCAAGTGTCAATTGTCTGGAACAGAAGATAATAATACCGTTACAAACTTAAAATTTTCTGTGTAATCGTTGAAAGAGTCGAATTGTGCGCGAATTTAGTTGTTACTGTGTAACTCATGCTCTTGTACCTTACGTCACAGACTTTTCAATCTCACATCAGGGTTGGGTGCTTTGTTAGAATATCTAATATTTAACTTGAATTATTTGTTTCTCTCCTTATAATTCCATCCTACGATCCAAATATACACATTACTATACCTGCCTGCATTATAAGACGGATCGTAAGTTGACACTGCTTACAATGCACTGGTATTATGGATACGAAGCTGTGTATCGACGACTCGAGCTTTACAGTTTATATGACGGGATATGTTGCAATGAGCAATACCCCACCCCCTCCAAAATGCCTTTGTGAAACCTGCGTCCTACAAGCCGTAAATTACGGGATTTTACCAACGTTGTAGTTGTAGATGGTTTCCGGCACTGACCTCCCAACTTGTATATTCTTATCAAACCTGCTTGGTGAGTGTGACGGTTGCAAGTTTGAAAGCACTCAGTATTTGAGCCTAAGATTTCGCATACTGATTTTCAGGGTCTTTCATATTCTGGTGACTGGCGCTCCACACACTTGCCTAGTTCTGTTTTTTCAAAGTAGACTCACAAAGTAGATGAATGCACTTCCTGGGGAAATGAGCACTATGGAATCTTTGTAGCGCTTATCGTGGAATTCCCTGATTCCCTGACGGCAAGGGTGCACAAAATGGGATGACAATACTCAACGAACCATATCTCACAAGCTATTTATAATGATCTTGATCCAAAATTTTAAAAAATCGGGATACTTTGATCCTCATTGGGTGCTCTCTCTCTCTAAGTAACCTCGTGCCAGACTAAGATAAGCATAGTAGATATTTACGTTAGATTGATGTTTAACTGACTAGGTTCAGTTAAAGAAAAATCTCACTGAATTGAGCTTAGCACGGCACTAACCCAAATGTGGGTGGGAAGATTGTGGTATGCCAATCTCCTAATAAGAACGGCCAAAACATCCGAAGTGCTAATCTTTTTCTTAGTCTTGAATAGCGACGCAGATACGAAGCGGACACACCCAACTGATCATTTTAATTCGGGTTGTGGTTTTCTTAATCTGTATTGATCTTAAAATCATTTTATTCGCCTAGTTTCCCACCATTTGAGTTTCAATCTCAATTTTTGAAAATGCCACGAATAAATTAATTTATATGCTAACACACTTACGTGGCTCTATTTTGATGTGTTCTCGACGTTTGTGGGGGCAGCATAAACAAACCCGATTCTGTGGATTCTGAACCCAGGGCAGTACCTACTCATTGCAAGACAGGAGGAGAGTCGTAAGCACATTTCTGACACCTTCGTGATATTAGTCCTGGGGACTGCGCAATTTTTTTCTAGTCACCCCTACAAGTGTGAGCGTCACATTACACTGACCTTGTATCACATCCTATCCTCTTGGAGAGTTGGTTGAATAAAAACCAACATTAAACCTATACAAATGATATGATTATTTACGTAGGTATAAATCACACAAACTTTTAGTATAAATGTATTTATTTCAATCAAAAGATAGCATACCTTGGACAAAATTGTTTTTTGTCAATTTCCTATTCGTCTTCATATTTTGTGTTTAATTACTAAAAAAATAAGGCAACAGAGGTGTGCAAAAAAGTAAGATATTAGCAGCAGCAGCAGTAGTAGTAGTAGTAGTAGTACCACCGGCAGTTGTCTCCATAATTCCATCTTTACCTGCAAGGGCCTAGTTTGTTACAGTGTGTTCATAGTATCCCCTTCAACTCTTGTTTGCCTTAGTGTGACCAGAAACTCGCTAACAAAGACAGCAACAAAGAGCGTGAAAACAAATCCCAATAAACTATTGCTAACTCAGCCTACGATTAACCCTTTGGTTGGTGGATCTTCTTTTTGGTGGTGGGTCACAACCAGTGCATTTGGCCATTATAATACTAACCACTATTCGTCTACCATGAGGACTAAAAATGGCCATTTGTGCACCAAGGAGCTAAACATCACTGAGGACCACGAGTGTGCGACTGGACGCCAGAACAGCACCAAGAAATTCTATTTTATTCTGTTGGTGATAAGGAGATAACCCAACTCCCTACAACTTGGGAAGAAGTCTCCTACTCAGATGAACGAAAAAAAGGAGCTTACCTCAAGGCTGTCAGAACTGAGAGAGGTAGAAAGTTTTACCGCCAAAGTTTAAATACCGTAAAGATAACAATTGGTTATCTTATTGGTAGTTCTGTGTGACATCAAAGAGGGAGCGACAAAGATTCACCATTTCTGAAAGGATTTTCAACTGTGTTAGGAATAGCAGGAAGATTCCTGTCAAGGGCAGATAACTCCAAATATTTGGAATTTATTATTGCTAAAAAGGTAGACTCTACAACTTTTAATTGTAACTCTCTGCAGTCCAAAGATGATTTTTTTTCTAGTAAAGAAATCAACCTTACCTACTGACGAACATCGTCAATGCCTTCATCCTGTCCCTCAAGAGTTATTCCGTACAGATCTTTTAATATTGATCTCTTTGAATCAATGCAGGTTCCCTTTTTGTTTCTTCCCGTCCTCAAACTGAAAAGTGTTCCTCCGGATCTGGTATAGTTTTGCTGACCAACAAAAAATACATAGTGAATCTGATTGATTGTACAAAATATGTATTTTATGGTGGCCATTCTGAAATACCAAAACGTTGACCATATGTGTGTCTGTGCAAATGCCAACATTGATTTTCAGATTCTCCATGCTCTGATGATCCCGAATACGTATTGGTAGTCATCAATTCTCCCACATTGACTATGACGGCGGCTACGTCACACTTGAAGGCACCAGTTCATTTCAAAAGAGAACTGTTAGTTAAAACAGCAAATATTTTCCTTATCAAAACATCCATTTATTCATTTATAAAATAATTAGCAATGCGCATATGCCGTCTGTCATGCTTACGTCATCAGTGACGTCTGGCGATGTAACTTAGAAGAAATAAAAATCTTATGTAATGTTTTACATGATGCATTTTATCTTGATTTAATTTTACTTGTAGATTGGTTCAATATCCGGGAAAGATTGAATGTACACAAGAAAATGTTGCATAACATGATGTTTTTGATATTTTATGTCAGGCACCTAAACAAGGAAAATGAAGGAATCAAAACAGACAGTGAATATCTGAGCAACCTCAGATTTGCAGACAACATTGCCCTTTTTGCAGAGAACCTACACGACCTCCAACAAATGCTAGATGGACTAAATAAAGGAAGTCAGCCCATACATGAACTTCAATAAAACAAAGCTTATGTTCAACTATCACCTCGGAAACAAGAACACAATAATCAAAATTGAAGAAGCAAAACTGGAGAAAGCAGACCATTACATCTACCTAGGACAACAAATCTCCATGAAACTCAAAAGAAGAAGAAATCAAGCAAATAATTACTCTAGGATGACAAGTCTTCGGTTGAATAAGCTCAACCCTCAAAAACAAGGAGATTCTGTTAATCCTAAAAAGGAGAGTATAAAACCAATGCATTCTCCTGGTAGTTACCTATGGAGCTTAAACATGGAACCAAACCAAAAGACTGACCTACTGACTGAAAAGCATTCAATGTACACATGAAAGAATCATGCTCAACCTCACTTAGAAAGATCATAAGACAGCATAGTATATTAGGGGAAAAATAGGAGTTCGAGACATCATAGAATCTACTAGAAATAGCCATGGACTGGTCATGCTGTAAGAATGGCAGACAACTGATAAGCATTATGATTCACAACATGGATCCCCAGAGATCTCATGTGTAACCGAGGCCTGCAGAGAACTAGACGGATAGATGAACTTGACAAATTCAGAAAGTACTGGCTCCATGATGCCTACAATGGAGAAGTGTGGCGAATACTAGGAAAGGTCTGTGTCCAACGACAGACGTTAAGAGACTGATGATGATGATGATGATGATGGGAAAGTGGTTAAAAAGAGATAGATAGCATTCTTAAGAAAGAGAGAAAGCTGTTATCTTAATAAGAGATGGGGTAATAATAGAGAGAAAGCATTGGTAAATAAAGAAAAATATGAGTGTGGGCACAGAAAGGAGGATATTTTTTCTTTTTCTGCATCACACTACATCATATTATCATTAGATTCTTGGAAATGATGTGTTCTTATAGTGTATATTTTACCTCCGATATTACTTTTTTTAATTATAGAAAAATTCAAATAACAAATAATGAGTAAATTGTTTTAGTCAACCTTCACGTTTCATCCACCATTCACTGTTCAATCATCCTTCACATTCTGTTTGCCCTTCACATTTCATTTGCCCTTCACGTTTCATTCACTCTTCAAGTTTCAATCTCCTCTCACATTTTATTCACCCAACAGCCAGAAAGAGAAAGTAGAAGAATATAAAATGCCACCTTCGGCAGCATTCATAGATCCCAAGAAGGCTTTCAACTCAGTAGAAATTTCCAAGGTCATTAATGCTATCACCCTACAAGGTTTATACAGAGTATTGCAACAGCAACTCCTTTATCAGCCAATATGAAGACTCAAAGCCCTTCCCGCTGTAGACAGGGGTAGGACAAGGTGATACCAGCACGCCAAAACTCTTTACTGCCTAGACCGGGAAAACAAAAGAATCAAAATAGACAGCATCATCTTTTTTGCTGAGAACCTCCAAGACATCCAACTAATGCTAATTGAATTGAATGAAGAAAGCAAGAAAGTTGGCCTTCTCATGAACTTAAGTAAAACAATGGTCATGTACAACAACTTGTCAGATATAAATGTACCATGATCAAAATTGGAAACACAAAGCTTGACAAAGTAGACGGCTACATCTACCTAGGACATCGAATCTCCATGAAATCCTTAAAAGAAGAAGGAACTGAGCGAATAATCACCTAAAGTTGGCAAGTCTTAGGTAAAGCAAGATCAAACTTCAAGAACAAGAAGATCCCATTAGTCCTAAAAAAAAGGTATACAACCAATGCATCCACCTGGTAGTCACCTATGGAGCTGAAACATCGAACCAAACGAATAAACTGTCCCATAAACTGAGAACCATGTTCAACATCACATGGAAAGACCACAGGACAGCATAGTATATTGGGGGAAAAACAAGAGTCCAAGATATCATAGAAACCATAAAGAAACTCAAATGGCAATGGGCTAGTCTTGTTGCAAGAATGACGGACAACCAATGGACATTACAACTCAAAATATGGAGCCAGGGTTGGCAGAATATGAGATGACGAGATGAACTGGACAGGTTCAGAAGATATTGGCTCTGCGACGCCCACGATAGAAATGTGTAGGGAAGTTCTATGCCTAACAACTAATCCTAAAAGACTGACGAAGATGATTCGATGTCCAAATTCTCACAGATCTCATTCAGATTTTTTTCTTAATGCAATAGGAGTTGATAGTTCTTAGAACTGGGGAAAATTTATGTTAAGACCATTAATTGTTTTCTTGTTTAAACAATCATATTTCTATTTGAGTGACTGCATCTTTCTGTCCTCGACAGTGGTTGCTATTGTTGTTGGCTTGTTCCTAAATTGTGAGGGTCAGGGGGAAATTGGTCTGCCTATCAGCCGCAAAACAAATGGTTTAGGGGTGGACAGCTGTTAGCATCCCACGTTTCTATAGCCTAAGTTATTTAGCGTTGTGTGGAGATTGGACTCCGCCTAGGTGGATTAATGGAGATCGCCACAGCACGACTCTGTAGATGATCCCCTATGTGACCGATGAAATTCTGATTCTTTCAGAAACTGTCAACTAGAACTGTCACCAAAACTGTCCAAATAGGTTTTTTCAGTTTTCTAGTTGGTCTGGCTGTATCTATATAAGACATGTACGTGCAAATAGAGCTAGATTGCTGAAAATTTCAACATTTATTCCTTATGTCAAGAAGGAAAAAATTTTTTTTTTAAAGGAAATTCCTCCTGGAATGGTTTTTAGTAGTGGGTTCGATTTGCAATGTAATTTTATGCTAAATTGGTTCCTAGTTTGTATCCACTTGTATTTTTTGAAAATCCAGACCATCTAGTGATCTAATAAAAGGCAAAAAATTTTTGATTGATTGCCCCCAACACAACACCCTATTGTGTTTTTTTTTCGTTTGGAGAACATCTCATCACTGGAATCATTTGAAATTGAACTCCATTGCTTTGGGCTTAGCTTAATTTTTCATGCTATACGACTTTCCACTGTTTCAAAATTGCTTTTAGCTTCATATTCTTGCCATGTTCAATTAGTTCAATTAGTGCTTCTCAAGCACTGGAACAAACTTGTTTATGTAACTTAACGTTACTTTGTTATTTGTCCTCTTATTAAAAAGTGTTTCTCCTATTCACCGATGCTCACACCCATCTTGCATTTTGTTTGTGAGCTCCTGTTTTGTGGTTGACAACATTTTTCAATGGTTCACCATGAATTGATGAAAACTGGCTGTATTCAACCCTTCGGTTGAGTAACCCCACCATCAATCTGAATATATAGTGGGACTTTCAGAGATATACAACTTCATGGGATTAAGAAGTATATCTGTAGTTTGATAGCAATGAATAGTCATCATTATCAACTTTTTAGTGTCTGTCATTGGGCATAGACTTTCCCCAAGATTTGCCAGACCTCTCCATCATGGGCATTGCAGAGTCAGTACTTTCTGAATTTATCTAGCTTGTCAAGCCATCTTCTTGTCTGTTGGCCACTATATTGCATCTGATCTGGGGATCCAGGTTCCGAGTTGTGATGTCCAGTGGTTGTCTGACATCCTTGCAATATGGCCAGCCCATTGCCATTTGAGTTTTCTGATTGTTTCTATGATATCTTGGACTCTTGTCTTTCCTCTAATATACTTTGCTGTCTTATGATCTCTCTATATGATGTTGAGCTTCATTCTCTCTTGTGCACATTGAATGGTTCTCAGTTTGAGGATAAATCTTTTGGTTAGATTCCATTTTCAGTTCTATTGGTGACTATCAAGAGGATACATAGGTTATATATCCTTCTTTTTAAGGTTATTGGGATTTTTGTGTTCTTGAAAGTCAAGCTTGCTCCACCAAAAGCTTGACAACATAGTATGATTCTTCATTTTATTTCTTCTTTTGAGGATTCTATGGAGATTCGTGGTCCTAGGTAGATGTAGTGGTCTACTTTCTCCAGATCCGTGTTTTTGCTTTTGAACATAGTGTCTTTGTCCCCTATATGTTTGTTGTACATAGCATTAGTTTTGCTGAAGTTCATGTGAGGACCAGCTGTCTTGCTTGTTTCATTTAGTTTATCTAACATCATTTGAAGTTTGTGAGGTTCTTAGCAAAGAGAAAAACGTCACCAGCAAACCCGAGGTTACATATTCTAATTCCTTTGTGTTCCCAGTCAATATCACCCACTCAAGTACTTGTGGATCAGACATAAATAGCTACAGATCTATCCCTTTATAAGTACCTGCAAACAGACCAACCACTCTCATGTGGATGAATATTAAGAAGGTATAGAACGCAACACAAGTAAAGGAGGGATGTGGAATTATGCCTCAAAGATAAAAACCATACTATGGGGGTGGGGAAGATTACCACTCTGACCTGCCACAACAAATAATAACCTGCGCAAATGTGCACAAAAGGTGGAATGGATGTGGTGATTGGTAAAATAGTTGGACAAGGGCCAATGAGTGGTGTACAGGTAACGAAGAGGGAAAACTATACTTAACACTCTTTCCCTTATAGTTGTTATCGTTGTTCAATACATCATTGTCGCTGTTATTCAATCAAAAAGCTAAAATATTCTCTTGTATAAAAAAAAACAAATTTCACAAATAACAAGAACAATGATTATACAATAATGAAGTTGATCACTTATAAAGCAAATAGATATGAAATGATTTTTTCAGAAGCCGATCATAATCATGTGTGCTGAAATGTAGGCTTAGCAAATCCTGTTTAATTTTTGTGTTACAAGTATGAAGTGAAGTTTTTATGAATCTTCATCATGAGTAGAGTGGAGAAAAATATGTTTCCAATTTTTCCCTATATGGGATGTGTATTCTATAGAACGGACAAGAATTAACTGATAAACTCCAATATCTTTTATATATCACCCAAGAAAAGTTAGGAAAAGGCATATTTCTTCTTGTTTGTTGGCTCAGAACCAAAAAAAAAACATCAATAACAAATGAATAATTATTCATCAAAATGGCAGCTTTTCATGCTACAAAAGCATTTCAAAGACGAATGGTTGGCCTGTCCGTAAATTATTCAATGCTTATTTCTTAAAAAAAAGATGATATTTCAAGATGGCTGGAACATTAAGATTGGCAAGGAAGTATATAGTGACATCTTATTTCCCTTGGGAATAAGCAGTCATAAAGATATCATATAGTAATCTGCAGACCAGAACCTAATTAGTGTAAAATACAGACCAGTGACTAAAAGTTTTTTTTTTGTTTCAAATTTGGAAAAGCTTTGTATCATGCTTGACTTTAAAATTATTAGCCTTTGATATGAATAATCATGTGTGATCTATTTAGGTGGTTATTGCATAATGCAATGGTTAGTAAATTACATATTTCTCTTAAATACATGAACATACCCAACCTGTTGAGCAGCACATGGAATTTAAAGGTGTTCTTTTTATTTAGTTAAGACCAACATAGTAAGTAACATACAATAGCCATTTATGCAAAGATTTTATGCTTTTATGTTTTGTTCTATTTTCAAGAAAGACATTCAATAATTTATCATGAGTTTTGTAGGTTTTTCTTCCTCTGATTTTTTCTCTACAACTGAGCAAAGGACCCATGTGCTTAGAAAAACAAAAGCAAAAATTACCTGCCCATGTTCTGGCCTCATAATCAGATAGCAAGGTTGACAGCCATCTTGTTTATGGAATGGTTTCATCAATATTTTATCCCAAGAGAGAGAAAATATTTGGAGGAGGAAAGATTGGAATTTTGAAGTCCTATTGATACTAGACAATGAAAGTGGCCATCCTGAATTTGTTTTAAGGCCCACCCAAGATAACAGCAACAAGATCTTTTACCCAGGGGGCCAAGTGTAACATTGGCAATATCCTTACTTTTAGGTCAAATGAAGGCCAAGTGATGGAACAAATGCAAGTTGAATTTTTTTTCCAATTTTCCTCCAGACCAAAGTCCAAAACTATATACAGAGGTGAATCAATAAGTCTCATAGTTATCAGCTGAATTTTGATCTGAAATTTCTCTGGATGTTGCTCAATCATTGTGATTCTATCAAGTGCATTGGCAAGCAAGGAGATCATGTTGAAAAATAAATGTTTGCTGTGTAAATATCTTTTGAAAGTATCACCTATAGGTATGGATTTACCAGTCTATATAGTGATAAAGTCTAAAAAAAAATTTATGAAAATAGAGGGCAAGGTTCTAAACTGACAAATGCATTTACGTAAGACTGATGATTAAGTTAGAAAAAGACAAAGAAAGTGGAATAAAATGACATGCAATTATTGGCTGGAAATCAATTGGTATGAATAGAGACATATTGGAAAGCCTCTGTGTGCAATCAATGCATAATAACAGCTGTGACTTACAGATGCAAAACATGGAAACTATCAAAAGGAACTGAGAATCCACATAGAATTGTACGGAGAACCATGGAAAGAGCAATGCTAGTGATAACTCTAAGAGATATAAGAAGATCAATAGGGATCAGGGAAAGACTAGAGTGAAAGTTATCATACAAATGATTGAACAAGAAAAATGGAAATGGGTGGGACACTTGGTAAGAAGGTATGGCTGCAGATGGAGCAAAAGACAAACTGATTGGTAAAAAAGTGAAAAAAAGCAGAAGCAAGATGGGAGAATGAGATAGAAAGGTTTGCCGGTAAGATAAGGCAGAAGTTAGCATAATTGTAGTTGTCATGGATGGAAATAGGAAAGACCTCTGACCAGCAGTAGACATACAATAGGGGATGATGACAATGATTATATATATATATATATATATATATATATATATATATATATATATATATATATGTATATATATATATATATACATTTATATATACATATTTATATAAATAGTAGAACGTGGATTTGCTACACAAACTAGCTCATGTTTCTGCCCTCTCAGGGCCTCATCTGGCAAATTTATTTCCAGCTCTACTCTAAAACAACTTGACTTTCATGGTATAAAGTTGAATGTATTGAGCAGTCTATGAAATAAATCCATCACAATCAGAAGTCGCTTTATATCATTAATGTATTATCATATTATGCTATACTGCTAGCCTGATCTGTACCATATGCATTATATATATATATATGTGAGTGAGATGATGATGATATTGATATATATACATATATATATATATATATGTATATATATATATATATATATATATGAAAGAGAAAATTTTTTTCTCTCAATGGGAGTGGAGTTCACATACCATAAGATAGAATTTAGTTTAATGAATGACAACACAGAAAAATGATCTTCAGTTGCTCACTTTAATCCATGACAGGTTCAAACCTTGGGCAAAATACCCAAATGGTAGACAAGACCAATTCTTCTCCCTTCCTCTTGATTCTTCAATGCACTCTTTCTAAAATGGTAAAGCACAAAGCCTCCAGGCAAAATTTTCAAGCCTTCATTATATCTTTTATTTTCAACACAGAATTTATTTTTTCTCCATTTCTTTGAGACATCTTCTTCCATGCTAATGATTCTAATTCAAAGAATGAATCTTTTATGGACTTTTCGATTACTTATCCATTTTTTGGCAGAACTGGCAAATTCAATCTTTTATCACTTCCAGGATGAATTTTCACAAGTTGTCAACTCAAAACTTTGAAGAATCCACATCTTTTTGTCAGATCCAAACCATCAATCAAGTGAAATTTTCATTCAGAAATTCTCATAACAAATGGGGCAAAATACTTTTTAATTATTCGAGGAACTGTCCATTTGGGAAAGTGGTTCAAATAGCTTTATGAATAGAAGTTTAACTACTGTATTTCCAATAACATTATATAATAATAAATGTCACTCAATCTTAGAACGGTCCTTCAAGGAGCCAAGCCTCCTAGGCACCCAAATCTTAGTTATGCCCCTGGAAGAAATGCTGCTATCTCAAGCCGTCTACTACGCAGATGTGAAATGAACCATTCTGGAAGGAGAGTTAGAATTGTGGCCAGTGACCAAACTGTCAGCAGAACAGAAAATGGGATTGGCAAGCCAAGTTCAAACTCTAAGAGCAATCTTTGTTTGCTTCTTTGGGAAAAAGCATGAATCTATCTCTTATCCCCCCATCTAGAGGTAAATAGTGGGTGAAATGAGTGACACTTCGTCAGGACTTTCTTACCTTTCAGTCTACTTGCCAAGATGGGGTAGTGTAAAGAAATTTTGTGACACAGGATGCTGAAGTAGAGATGGCCTGGCTGTGGCCAGCATAAGGGGGTTCAAATAGCTTTATTGTATGTTTATTCATTTGAGGTTAAAAAAACATGAGCCAATAAGTTCTGTAGTAGAGATTTTAATCTGTGACATTGTACTGATTCTGTATAACATTTCTTGTTTCTTTAGACAAATTTCTTGCGATATCCAAAAGATATATATATATATATATATATATATATATATATATATATATATGTATATATATATATATATATTTCATATAAACCAAATTATTGTACATCACTTCTAAGTTAACAGAACTTGATCAATTTTATGATTAAAAAAAATTTGACTCTCATCATGGTGTCACCCCTCAGATGCTATCACCCAGGGCAGGCAATCCCTTATTGTTATGCTACTGGATAAGAGTACATTTTTGTGTTAACCAGTCACAGGGAAAATTACATTGTACTTAGCTATGTTTCACTCAGTAACATCTGACCTATGTAGCTTGTAACAACAAACATCAAGTGAAACAAAAGTATTCAAGCGTTTAATGATGCTGCCAAGGGCATTGGTGTCTCAGTCATCTTCAAAATAAAACCTCTTGGAACCTCACACACTTATTCCATTCCACCCACCTTTCAAAGCAAGATTTAAAGTCCTTTTTCAAGATCGCTGTCGACCTAACCTACCCCAAACCTCTGCAGTCAGGGTTTCCTAGAATTTCTGACTTTTTTGAAAGCTGAAATCTCTGTTAAATTAAAATACATTAAATCAAAATACAACCATATAGTTTTTTTTTGTCATTTGAAACTGGGGTATCATTGTCGTTAGTAGGCTATTTTTTGATAATATTGATAGCAGGGAAGGATGAACTTTGGCATAAAGTATAATGTTATCTTATTACAGACCATGAACCAAATCTGTCAACATCAACATAATCAATATCAGCATAGGTTTCTTCAGTTTTCAAGTGGGTCTGTATTTTTGGTGTATGTAGGCATCCCAATAGAGCTAGAAGACTGAAACTTTTAACATTTACTCTTCACTATGACTACAAAAAATTTTTGCTTTTTGAAAATTTCCCCCTGAACAGATTTTTAGTGGGGTTTCAATTTACAATGTTTGCACTAAATTGGTCTATCAGTGTCAAGCAGCACTCATACTCTTTCTTTTATTGATCACCATCCAACAAAAGGCTAGAGAAGTAACTTATTCATTAATCACTCCTAAAATATCATTCTGTCAAAATATGTTGGTCTTGTGATGGTCTCTATCAAGTAACTAACCAGACCTGATTAATCATGTTTTAAAGTCATGAAAATTTTCTTTGCACATTGTTTGTCTAAGTTTCACCACAACAGAAAGTATTCAACTGTCAGATATTCCTGAAAAATCTGACTTTATATCAGGGAATTTTCTTATTTTGACTGTTTTTATTCTGTTTGATTTATTCATTTTCATATTAGTATTTTGAAAGTCCCACTGTCTCAGACACATGACAGGAGCACCTTAGCATTTGACACCCTGGGAGACTACCTGTGTTACCGGTACCTATGGCTGACCCTGATTAGCTATCACCTTTGGGTACAGGGTGTCAATCTATGCTGATGTTAATATATCGGTTCTCTTACACATCTGTCAACCATGAATATCATCTGCTTAACAGTAATGCAATCCTGAGAACTTTGTCACTCTTGTACTGATTTATTCAAAACACCTTTTTTTTGACAAGGTGTCCTACAAACATGATTCAATATTTATCCGAATCTTGTCATCTAAGCCAAACAAGTTGCTTTTGCCCGGTTAGTCATGTAGAAAGACACTTACAGTTTTAAGAAACCATCCATTTTGAGAAGCATTAATCATCTTTCTCTTAAATTTTATTCCCTGAAAAGAAATTGTAAATTACTATTCATTGTTTTACCCAGACTAGTTTCCCCATCTTGGTTATTTTCATCACAAAGTCTGTCCAAGTGAACCTTTTGGCTTTTTTCATGCATCTGCTATACTCGGTGAACTTCTGGGAATTTTAAACCAACCCTTTTATCCAATCCATGGGGTTGGATCCATGGTTTCCAAACTTTTAGCTTTTAGCTTTTCATACTAATTACTGAACTAAATCAAAAAGCAATCTTTGACCTTTAAAAATCAAATTCATTTGAAATTGGATTACATTTATCAAAATTCTAATACATGGTACAGGTCTATGTACCAGTATTATGTTTTTTTGATTGCTGTGTAATTGATGTTTTTTTACATCCACAAGATTTGCAATGTTAGGATCCGAAGGAACACTACTGCGGATATGCAAGCACTATTCGACAGTGGTCTGTGGACTCCAGTTTCAGGACCATTTATTTTGATTGTTCTAATTTCATTATCCATGCCACGGTGGGGGTATATCTCATATCAGTTAATCTCTCCTTGTGATGTCACTTGTCTGCCTCTTCCACTGAACCAATACTGAACTGAGTATCAGATTTTTTTACCACTACCAGACCTAGGGATTGAACTTTAGACTGCCATACTGGTTACTAAATATGCCTAACCAATGTTGTTATCCACTCAACCACTTGTAATTGCCATGTAGATCATGGTAAATCAGTGAATAATGATGATAATTACTTATCAGAGAAACTCAAAACGAAATTGTAAATGTTCAAAATCAGCTGCATTCTACAAACAAGCTGAAGGGAAACTTATTGAAGTTGAGTTAAAAAGGAAAGGACTGTTGATAGCTTCTCTCTTTACTCAGGCCGAAAAAAAGAGGCAACTTATAGCAAGAATAGGGTCAAAATCAGTGTTGCCAACTCAAAATTTGTTTGTGCTAAATCAACCTTGGAAAACACCAAAACATGCTGAAAAACACTGTTAGCTATTTCATGACCATTTCAAATAGCTAAATGGCAAGATCCCAAATCGCTGGGGAATAATGCCAGAAAAGAACACTATAAATGGGTTAAAAATAACATTTAAATTAAATTTTTGCGCTGAAAAAAAGAAACAAACTGAATTTAGCGCAAAAAATGCTTAATTGGTAATATTGGTCAAAACATGTTTGCTTGCATGGAACCAGCTTCATCCCTCATATCATTTTCTCTCATACCATATTGCTAGTTACCAAAATCTCGTCAGCCAATTTAAGTCTACTGTCAGCAACTTGGTGGGTGCTCAACTTCCTTTGGAAAACTCTCAGACGCCAATTGCTAATTTAACAAAAAAGGGTGCAGCATTGGATGAAAGCATAATGCTGACATCTATTGTGGTCTCTTAGTTGACGGCAATGTGGCTTCTGATGAATGGGATGACCAAATTAAGACTGACAGAACAAAGGAAAGAGGAACGCTATGCATTTGTGCAGACCGGCCCAGAGAGAGGAAGAGAAACCGCAGAAAACAGAAGAAGAGATACGGAGAGTGATAGACACATCCATCCAGGGATAATCGTGTATTTCCATGTTCCTTTGTACTGTTCTTTCTAATATCATTTTATGGTTGAAAAATAAAGGATTGCTCTCACGGTAAATACAAAAAAAAAAAGCTTGGCTGCAAAAGGGTCTAATTCCCTTGCTCCCCAAAAAGTTGATAGTGGTATATGTATTCTTGTCTGTCCATTTACGCATCTGTCCTCACAATATCTTGAAAAGTTTTCAATGAATTTCAATGAAATTCTGCAGAACGGTTGGCAATGGGCTTTAGGAAGAACGATTACGTTTTGGGGTAGATCCAGGATTTTTGATTGAGAGATATTTTTTCTTTCATTTTCATACAATTATGAATTCACTCATGTTTATCTCTACAACATCTCAAATAGTTCTTGATGAATTTCAATGACATTTTGTTGAAGAGTCATCTATGGACTGAGGAAGAGATGATCAAATTTTGGTGCGGATCCAGGAATTTTTGTGCTTACCTTCCCTGCATTGTAAGTATTTGTGAACAGGTTTACCTGCTTTTATTCAGTTTTTAGAGACAACAGCGTTGGCAGAGGTATCCACTCTCTTATTTATCTCTAGCTTCTTTCTTGAAATTCAAATATATATATATCTATGTTTCTTTTTCTGAAATCTGACATTCACAAGATATATTAGTCAGCATACAAGGCAGAGCAGTGTTGAGTGTGAAGTTTCCTAGATCTGCAGTTTTTGAGAAATCTAATAAAAACAAATAAGAGACTACGGATTATAGAACTTTCCTAAAAAATTGTAGATTTAAATTTAGATATAAAATAATATCCTAATTGGCAATAGATATAAATTTTGAATAAATCTAATATTATAATTCAAAATGTAATATGAAATATAAATTCATTGAAGAAGAGTAACTGAAATACTTTGAGAAGGTAGTTTTGTATGTAGAAAGGAAAATTATTTCGCCTGACTATTATGGCTGGCTGTTTCACACACCATAAAATCTCTTTTGGAATGGGCTCTGTCCTCGTGGTTAGTAAAAACCATTATACAGTTATGCATCCATATATTCATTGTGTAGCATATATTGCCAGATAAGAACCAGCTTTTCCACTGCATGAAAGAGTTTCTTTGTCAATAGGAGAGGAAATGAATTTCTTTTGCTCTCAATATGGGCGTATAGCAAATGGTGTTCTTTTAACATCTTTTGAAAAAAATTACTTCATAGAAGCAGTGCACAAGACCATTAACTGTGACTCAATACTGTTCTTTATCAAGCACTCCACATGGCCTTGATTATGAAGTAGCATTCACCAATGATAGAAAAAGGGGGATGTATGCTGGGATACATCATATACTTCAGAGACAATGCCATATATGTAGTTCCTAAAAGCCATCCTCACTATATACGTTGTTTCCAAAATCCATTTGTATCGCTAGCTTTCATCCATGTTATTTCCCAAAAACCAATTCATTCATTTTATCATCTTGAATTTGATGAGTGCTCCAGTTTTGCAACCTTGTATCAGTCTCAGCTTTGCTCACTAAATGACCTTGAAGGAGGATTTTTTCATTTATTAAAAAGATTTTGGTGATACAGAAATCACATGGGATTCAGTTCAAACATTAGACATCAGTAATTTATTCAGTGGTGTTTATTGGGACAGTGTCAACCCAGGTTTGCCTACTCAAAATCTTCATTGTGCTAAATTAACCTTAAAAAGATTTAAAAATGTCAATGTGCACTAAAAAACAA
The DNA here is from genome assembly GCA_963457665.1 of Thysanoteuthis rhombus. NCBI lineage: Eukaryota > Metazoa > Mollusca > Cephalopoda > Oegopsida > Thysanoteuthidae > Thysanoteuthis > Thysanoteuthis major. The sequence continues at coordinate 50,668,895 of OY735211.1, forward strand.
AAATGTTGTTAGGCTTTTAATGGCCGTTTTTGATAGTTTAAAATGGCTAGCAAGTAAATAAAGATTGGCTAAAGTTGCCAAAAAATAGCACTTAAAGTAAATGATGAATTTTCAGTGCTAAAACATCATGGTGTCACTCCCGTCAGTTCATGAGTGACTTATTTCACCATAATTCCTCATTTGTCTGTAACATTTTCCAAGGTAGATAAATATTAAATGCCTGTTACAGAGTAGTCCCCCTTTTCCTTCTGCAAATGCATGAAAAAAAATCCATGTTCATTCTGGTTGCACATAAACAAGAAAATGCTGAGCAACACATTGATTTTGATATTTTTCAAGTATAATGTAATTACAATATTATTTGAATACAGTTGTCATCTTTTTAGGGGTGAGCCAAACTAGCATTAAATCCAAAATGTCTTCTCAACACATACTTTCAAAATTGCAATTTATGGCTAAAACAAAAAAAAATATGAGGAGACTGACAAGTTGTATGATGATGGAGAGAAAGAGAGAAGCTCTCATCATCATTCTTCAAGATTCCTTGAACCCAATCTGTTACACATTTTGCTTTCTAAAGGAATAAATCTTCCCACGTAGTGACTTTCCAATAACTTGTCAGTTATTATCCTCCAAAAAAAGAAGCTGTCATCATCATTTTTCAGGATTCCTTAAACTAATCTGTAACACTTCATGCTTTCAAAAGGAATAAATCTTTCCACATGGTAACTTTCCAATAACTTGTTGGCTATTATTCTGCACGTATCTTGTTTAAAAGCCATGATCAGGAAATACATGAAGCTTAAGATAAGAGAGAAAAAGGGAAAGAAAAGATGATGAAAAATTTTCTAAGGTAAAACTTTTCCCTTGAGTGATTATAATACACATTTGGTGGCAAACAGTTTTTGCATAGATTCAAAAATGACTGCTATTGCCCCTTCCTCTCTACAGACTCTTAGAATACTCACAAAAAAAGTATAGGTCAGTGTTCCAACAATGATTTTTCATTGACTGATGATTTCTTTTGTCGAACTCCAAAATTGGGGTGGAATTGATTTTTCAACTGTAACTACAACAACAACAACAATCAAGGGTATGAACCTATATGTAAAATTCACATTCCCCAACTGAGTTTTGAACTCACTAACAACTGATTGTCAGGAGGCTGTCTTACTGATTGAGCTAAACTTGTGAGTCTTAAATATTAATGAGAATTTTTCATGCAGATATACACGGGCTTCTTTCATTCTAATTGATAGATTAATCCAAAATAATATATATATCTTATAATTTTTTTTACTAATCATTTATACAATTCAATAATTGTAGTAGTTATCTTCAGTCAGAATGGAAGTGAGAGTGAAGTTTGACCCTGCAGCAGCCAGCCTTGTTTTCATTCTTGTTTCTCTTGTCCTAAACATCTGACCCGCCATGAAATTTGCCTGAATGAACCATCCTAGCCGGGGGCATAACCAGAGATCCGTTTGAGATTATCTTCAGAAGGCTAGACTAGGAGAATAAAGGAATCAAAATAGACAGCAAATACCTGAACAACCTCAGATTTGCAGACAACATTGCCCTTTTTGCAGAAAATCTATATGACCTCTAACTAATGCTAGATGAACTAAATGAAGAGAGCAAGAAAGTTGGCCAACACATGAACTTCAACAAAACAAAGATCATGTGCAACAACCTCATCAGAAATAAGAACACTAAGATCAAAATAGAAGACAGAACTGGAGAGAGTAGACCTCTAGATCTACCTAGGACAACAAATCTCCGTGAGACCCTCAAAAGAAGAAGAAATTAAGCAAAGAATCACTTTGGGATGACAAGCCTTTGGCAGAGAAAACTCAACTTTCAAAAATAAGATGATCCGATTAATCCTAAAAAGAAGGGTATACAACCAATGCATACTCCCAAAAGTACCTTATGGAGCTGAAACACAGAACTTAACCAAGAGACAGACCTACAAATTGAGAACCATGCAACTTGCACACAAAGCTTTCATGCTCAAACTCATGTGGAGAGACCACAAGACAGCACAATACATCCAGGAGAAGATGGAATTCGGGGAAATCAAAGAATCCATCAAAACACTAAAATGGCAATGGGCTGGCCATGTTGCAAGAATGGCAGACAACCGATGGACATCCTTCGGGAGGTCTATGTCCAACAACAGATGTTTTGAGACTAATGATGATGATGATTATTGTGAATAGTTAGTAGAAATTCAGTAGGTAAACTACTATTCATAAATCTTTTTTGGTGGTGAGGATTTAAAAGTGCCCCCTCAATTATTTGTTTTCAATTTTACATCTTATTGTATAGAGGCTACTTCCTGAGGGCCCAGATTGACTTGAACAATTAATCTAATTTAATTGTGAATCACAATATCATATTGTTCACTGTTCTACTCTTGGATACAAAAAAAATAGAATGCTGATTTCATATGAAATCATTTCTGATTAAAATTATCTCCCTTTGACCATCTGGCGAATTGTTCCATCCATTTTTTTATTCAATACACAGAAAGGCTTCACTATTCTGAGGCTATTCATTGAAGTGTTTCTCTGATATTACAAGCAGTTTCAAGTCATTTATGAATTTATGAATTGAGGTGGAATTCTCAATTTCAATGTTCATACCACCTTCTTTCAAACTTTCAGACATCTTTCTATGCTCTTGGAGTGTAAGGCATTGTGAAGTTATCTTGCATTTAGTTTTCCAATTTTTGTTTCATTACAGCAAACAGAGTGACTGTCAATGACTTCATCTCAATAAGACGTCAAATCTGAGTAAAATAATGTCTTTCATTTTATCTTAAGTCTTTGTCTCTTGAAATTTCCATCTGCTCTCAAAGACATACCTGAAGACATAGAGCACCAAACTACCCCTAATCTGGTTTGGTAATGGTGAATTATCAGAGCACTCAGTAAAGTGTCAACAAACAATGGATACAAAGCTGTCTCCATGTTAATTGGATCAGTCTATCTTAATGAAAATTTCCTGATGACAAAAAAAAAGATCGTCTATATATAATTCAATGAGTATCCATCTATCTATTTACATATATTGTATGAGTGTGTAACACTTTTCAATGAGGGCTCAGGTACTACACTTTGATCTGAGGCTGAATAACCGGAGAGTGTACAGATACTGCACTGATCTTAAGCAGATGGCCAGGGAGTGACACTTTTATCCAAGCCAGAGTACACAGATATTCTGATCCTAGGCTGAAGTGCTGATCCAAATATAGATAATCCTATCATATTTGTCTGTTACTCTGCAAGTCTTTTCATAATTGAAAATGATAGATGAAAGTCTCAATTTAGAAAAAAAAATACTAAAGATATCTTTAAAATTTCAAGTCATAAAATACATATCGAACTCTTGAGTGGATACTATCAACTACATATAAACATGCTCATTAAATATATTTGGGGTTAAAAAAAAACTGGAACTCTTAAATAATGATCAATGTTCTGCATTTAAAAAACAGTAACCTTTCCATGATTCTTTTTCCAAATCAAGATAAGAACCAAAAATCTTTACAATAATTAAATTCCTTTTCATCTTCAAGAAATGAAGCAATGAAAATGAAAAGCAATGCAGTTCAAATTTGCAAATCATGAAAAATAATATTTTTAACTCAGGATTTTTGTTAGAAACAATCAACAAAAACTGTCACCAAAACATCAATATAGCTTTTTTCAGTTATTAAGGTTGGCTGGCTGGCTGGCTGGCTAATGAGGCTGCACCAATGGAGCAAGAGGGCAAAATTTTCAACATTAACTTCTTGTTATATCTAGAAAAAACGTTCTTTTGTTTTTTCTTTAAAAATCTCCACCAACGAAAAAGCTTTTTAGGGGGTTTAATTTACAATGTACTCTAATGCTGAATTGGTATCTTAATTTGTGACTATTAGCATACTTTCATGTTTGTTTGAAAATTCAGACTTTTCTGTGATCGGCACATGAGAAGAGGCAAGAGAAGCTACTAATTCATTGATCACCTCTTCTTCCAGCTATTTAATTGATCACCCCCAACACAGCATGCTGCCAAAAGACATTTGACAAGTGAAGGTTTCTATTGAGTGACTAAGCAGACTTGTCTTATCAATTGGCTTTTGCAGTGGAAAATAAATTTTTCTTTGCTGTTTACAATGTATAAACTACATACTGTAAGAAGAATGTTTCACAAAAGTATATGATGGACTACTGCTCACTGCAACTCCTTCAAATCTGATAAATATTCATATGGAGCTTAGGTAGATGGCCCCAAAGTCATCATACCTATGTATTGGGTGCAGTGTAATATTTGCATAGTTTTTCATTATCATCAAATATCAGTCTTATACACTGGCAAACACAGTATACATAGTCTATAACTTTGAGAAGAGTCATTAACATACCAACCTTTGTTTGGACAATCTAAGCTCTTCTTCCCATCTTCAATGTTGACACAACATTTTGGCCAATCCATTCTGCAGCCTTCTTCAGATGTGATATAATAAATCAATTTATATATCTCTGTGATGCCGATGATAGAGAGGTCTGGCAAATCTTGGGAAAGTCTATACCGAACAATGGATGCTAAAAGACTGATGGTAATGGTGGTGGTGGTGGTGGTGGTGATGAAGTAAAATGATGGATATTACATATTGAACCTGATGAAAGCCATAATTTGCCGAAAGGTTGTGTTAACATCAAAAATGGGAAGAAGAGATTAGATTGTCTGAAGAAAAGTTGGTACAGTATATATTGTTGAATGCCAATAATGCTATTAGCCATTCTATGCAATAAAAGGAGCCATTTTATATTCTGGTTGATCTCTGTGATAATTGAATTCTTTTTGCTCTTCAAGAAATGGAGCAATAGAGATAAAAAAGCAATGTTGTTCAAGTTTACAAATATGGAATAATGAGAAAAACAGATTCCAATTTTTCTAAGGGCAATCAAATCTCTCCTTCCCATTTTTGGTATTGTCAGCACGATTTTGCGTCTGATCCATTCTATGACCTTCTTAAAGTGTAACATGTAATATCAGTAAAGAAAAAGGATCTCATTTTCTAGGTCTATCTTATATTAAAACAAACTGTTCTGCACATGTTGCTTAAAATGGAATAACTTACTTTACAAGTTTTGCTGTTAGTGTTCAAAATTTTTCGTTCGATACTATCTTTTCTTTGAACTAGTAGAAAGAGACACCAGTAAAAACAAGAAGACTCCTTTTCCTGTCGGATTACACAAGATGAGAAGTAGAAAAAAACAAACAATGATTTTTCCACTGCTGCATAAAAAGTATAAACTGTCTCTTTCTCCTCTTACTCTCATGGTTGTGACTTTTTACTAGTATTTCCAATGCTGCACAAATTGATTAACTGCTTACAAAGTGCTTGGAGAACTGCAGATCAGTTTTACAGATTATAAAACTCAAGAGTAATAAATTGATTGGAAAAAAAGTCTTTGGTGTCCATTAACATAGTTTGTATTTTCAGATTGATTAGTCGATGAATACTTCAGTCACCTGTTTTTCAACAAAACCATAGTTACCAGATTTTATTTGTCAAATAGAATATAGACAAGCTACCCAAGGGAACTTGTTGGATTGACAAAATAATTTTTACCCAGTTTACTAATAATTTGAAACAGGATAACTATGCTGAGCTGGATCATGGCTGAAATAATTGTTCATTTCTGACAGTAGATGCTCAAGTTTAGATAAAATTTATTCTCATATTACGCAAGCCTACATCATCATCATCATCACCACCACCACCACCACCATCATCATCATCATCATCATCAGTCTTTTAACATCCATTGTTGGACATAGACCTCTCCAAGGATTTGCCATAATTCTCTATCATGGACATTGTGGAGCCAGTACTTTCTGAATTTTTCTTGTTCATCTCTCTATCTTGTATTTTGTTGGCCTCGGTTTCGCACGTGTTCTCTGGGGATCGATGTTATGAGTCGTGATGTCCATCGGTTGTCAGTCATTCTTACAAAATGGCCATCTCTGTGGAAGGCTTGCCATCCTAGAGTGATTATTTGTTTGATTTTCTCTTCTTTTGAGGATATCATGGAGATTCATTGTCTTGGGTAAATATAGTGGTCTACCTTCCCCAGTTTTGCATCTCTGATCTTGACAGTTATGTTCTTATTCTCAACATGATTGTTGCACATGATTCTCATTTATTGAAGTTCATGTGAAGGCCGACTTTATGCTTAATGATAAATAAATGCAATAAAATCTTCCTCCTTACCCATAGACAATGGAACAACACTGAAGTGACCCCTCCAGGGCACAAACCTGGGCAAAGAGTAAGGAGATCTTGGGATGCTAAGTTGATAGGATCTCCTCCTTGTTGGGGTATTTGAAAAGTAGAGTGCATTATCCTAGGTAACTGTTTGGCTGTGGGAGCTGCCGAAAGAGCATCAAATTTGGCATCCAATTGCTGTGAGGAGAGTCCATTCCTTGGTTTTGGAATCATAATTATCTTTCTTCTACATTTGTTGCCTTCCAAAGGTTACAGAGCCTAGTCTAGGGATAGAAGAGATGGATTCAACCTTTCTCTTAGGCATTAGTCGAAAATGAACATAAACAGCCGCATGGCTCCTTGGAGAGAATTAAATGTGAAAATGCTTTCAGTACTCCAATCATTCCAGTATTTATGGCAAAATATGACCAACATCACTATTTTTGCACAGTTTTAAAGGTTTCAATCTCCATATTGTTGACTAATATAAGAGTTTTATGTTTGCCATGATAAGACTATTCCATTCTGAATCTGTTGATGTCTTATTCTTTATTAGTTGACCTAAAATGAAATTATAGGAAATTTTCAATTTAATCTTTCTAGCTGCCAAAAATACACTCTGGCTGATTTGTCAATGCGTGCAGAAGTGCTTTTAAAAAATGTCTTTGTAGAACTGTCCCATTAGAAATTGCCATTAAAACAACTGGATTTAGAATAGAAATCAATGCTCTTCAATTCCATAAAAATTCAAGCGAATTTGCTGTATCGAAACATATGAAAAATTGGATTAAAAACTTTGACCTGATATATCCATTCATTCTAAATAGTAATAAACTCCTGTGTAGTATCAAAATATTGTACAAAAAGTGTTTTGTTTCTATATAATAAGTTGGGAGATGCTTTTCCCTGCTTTGAAATCAGAGAGTATTTTCTGCTTTGCATTTTTGTTTATCATGATGGAAAAGTCATGCAGTGACCATGCACAAGCTGTCTAAATATCCTGACTACTATGACTTACTGAGACATTCCAACCAACATTGTTTAAACTTTTGTGCTTTGATTTTGTATGCTTTATGGCATGTTTGGTCTAAAATACTGCTTTACATAATGCATATCAAACTTTGCAGCAAGAAGTCTTTGCCATATCAAAAACAAGGATTTGGTTTATATTGGAAATTGAAAATTATATGCTAATACAAGGGCATATAATTCTAATTTGACTAAATTTGGATAATATTCTCAATACTGCATCTATCTCTCTATCTTCAAGAGAGGAAATATGAGGCCAGACTGACAAAATAAAATATAAAATGAATAAAATCTCAACTTTGATATCAATATTCGTGTTTCAAGATTTTTTACAAACCTATTCACAGATTTTCCAGGAGGTTCATGTTTAAGAAAATTTAATGTGACACGGAACTTGCCCCCAAACAGATCAAATTTATATTTTTGTTTAAAATATTTCCCGACAGATTTTTTCTTTTCCTGTATCCCCCCCGCCCCTAGTGATACCTCAGGGTTAGAGTTTAGGTTATTTTTTTGAATTCTTTTCCATATACCCGACGCAATTATAATATGCATGACTTAATGCTCTGTATTAGAATAGCTTGATTGTGTGCTTAGTTCTTCTCTGCAGTCCTTATCATACCAGCCTGTATATGTCCAGATGGCATTTATTTTGTAGACTGATTTTTTGTTCAAATAGTTGGGTATTTGTCACCAGTAACAGGACTCCAAATGGTAATTTTCTTGGCAAGTAGGCTCCCCTCATATTAAAGCAATACAATCTTTCTCCATTCAATACAGTCTTGTGCCATACTATGCTGAATAAATACCATGAAAATAGTCAATGTTTATATTAACAAAACAATCATTACTGTATGAATATAAAAAAACTTGGGTGACTAGGCAATGATTGATCGGTTTATTGATGACTGAGGGACAACTGCACGTTTCTGCTGATTGGTCAATTCATACTGGGGACAAGACAATTGCTGATTGGTCAGTTTATACTGGTCACAGGACAATTGCATCCAGGACAACTGTGTCCTGGTCAAATGCAATAAAGTTATTGCCGTCCCTGCATCTGTTTCTTCACATACTAGACATTTGTGTTCCAATATAAGAATGAATATATAATTATGGTAGGAAATTATACATGACTGTTGAGAATGTCACAAGAGGGAAGCTCAGATAGATATATATATAGAGATGTTGATTGCATCTCTAGAGTAATAATAAACCAAAAGCCATTGCTGGAGAAGAGAAATTCAAAGACTGCACCAAGTGCTTCGATGGGAACTCACTACAGGGAAAAGATCAAGAGACTGTCCAAGCACAACATACTTGGGAGAAGTCTGTAGTGATACTAACTAGCAAAGAGGAGAACTCTCAACAACTCTGTAAAACCTGGTTGAGTGGTGAAATATAGTCCGAGTCTGCTTTGCTCAAAGAGATGAGGTGATAATTATTTTTTTTTCATATTAGATGTAATTTTTTATTTTCAAATCATTGAGTCCCGAACAATCCCATATCAATATATGCATACTTCATATTAGAAATAATTTTACATGTGTATTAAGGAATGGATTATGATTATGAATTGTGCTATATTATATAAAAACTCATTTGAAATGATCTCCCATCATTACATGATTAATATATCCCTCAATTTAGACGAAGTAAATAGAATAAACAATTAAAGAAAATGGGGCTGATACAGGAATTGAATCTGTCACCGATAGTTAGCCACTTCAAGCAAATTAAATCAAACAGCCTGCCAGCAATGCAAAGGCCAAATAACTGCTTTCAACCCATATCCTCATCTTGTTTATTCTCAGTCTATACATCTCAATGGAGAGATCACAAGACAGTACAAGATTTAAGAGAAAAAATCAGGAGCCTGAGACATCATAGAATCCATTATAAAAACTCAGATGGCAATGGGCTGGCCATTTGCAAGAATGGCAGACAACTAATAGACATCACGACTCACAACATCGATCCTCAGAGATCACATGCATAATTGAGGCCGGCAGAAAACAATATGAAGAGACAAGTTCAGAAAGTACTGGCTCCACAATGCCCATGATAGAGAAGTGTGGCAAATCCTGGGGAAGTTCTATGTCCAACAATGGATGATAGAATGATGATGATGATGATGATGATGATGAAATGGAATCGTTGAAGAGCCTTATATTGATACCTTCTGTCTGATTTCTTATTTTGTGACCTTCCACAGTCAAACAATGTTAAATCCTGTCCACATCTTATAGCTGATTCAGCAACACTACCTCTTTACCAATCATATATACATCATCCAGCTCGAGTTCATTTCCACAAGTATGGGAGGCCAAAAACCATCCAATGCATGGCCGTCTCTACATTTTTGGCCCCTTAGTTTTTAATGACTTCAATCTTCACTTGATGCTCTTAATTTATTCTTTCATACACTTATATAATGATATACAGACACTCACTTACATACACAGATAAAGATACATTTCATTCTTACGTAGGCCTTCATACAATATCATATAATTTTTTTTTTCTTGTACGGTTTTTATTATGTATACAAATATCTATTATGAGTTGACCTGCCTATTTCCTGAGATTATATCCTAAGGCCCAAGTGATTCCAATATCTGTCAATAATTACAAAGATAATTTCACTCCTAAAAAAAAATGGTCATGCTTTCTTTAATGGTGCAATTTAAAGTCAAGATTATCAGTAATCTTTGCAATCATTCGCAAACTGACGTCAGCAAAAATAGTGAATGGAGTTAGGCATGTTCTTCGTCGGAAGATACAAGAACAGTTTATACAACTATCTTCTACATCTACAAAAAAAAAACAAGATGTTTTGGCTAATCTATGTATAAAACTACCATTTTTGCACTATTGCTCTTGAGAGAGACATGAATCCACTTCTTCCCCCCGTGATGGAAAAATAGCAGGGTAGTAAGAACCCTTTAGCCCTGTGAGGCAGCCCATCTTTGGCAAGGGGCTGGCCACTCCACTCAATAAAACCTTGTTTCTTCTGAAAATGTAATGAGGCCCTATGCTTCACAAGGAATCAATAAGAAAAAATCCCTATCATGCTTACAAGTTTCTTGGAGCAGGAACAAAACAATCAGTTCAAGTTCATCTCTACATTTACCTACTCAGTCCTAAGAATATCTATAATTTTGATGATGCTTTATTTATAAAAAAGTCAAGATATGTAATTGTATCCTGTGTCTTATGAGGATAATAGATAAAAATGAAATATCTAATAAAAACTGATGGAAAGAATGGTTTATAGTTTTTCAAAAGAAATACCACCAGATACAAGGGTAATCCAGGATTTTGAGTATGGAAAATAAATACATGTGTAGGTCGACCAAAATTTTGAGCCAAAAAAAACTCATTTTAAAATAACTTGACTCACACAGGATCATGTATGGTTACTAGTGTAATACTGATCTATCGTGTTTTCCAAAAGAAATGGATTGTGGATTCAGTTGAAACTGCGATGAAATCCAGTTTCTGTTTGCTATTGTTATTGTTGTGCCAATGACTCCTTTGATGACTTTGGAGCTCAAACTCTGAGGTGCAGCATCTTCCACTTATGGGACACAGAATCCCATCATCTGGCTGGAAAGTGATATGCACTGTATGCAAATGCCTTTCATGGTAGTGCTCTTCACGGGTGTGGGTTGCAGTTGTTTCCGAGGATTGAAATGCCCTGATGACATGTTTTTAAAAAAAACAAAAAAAAACAGACAGGTTGGCAAACATTTATTCTAAGTTGCTCTAATAAAATGTATGCAAAGCAATAATACAATTTATTGACCAGCTACAAAAAGTTTTTTTCATTAAAATCCTCTGTGGAGTGAGAAAACAAAGTAATGATAATGTTTCTCAAGTCATTCTCTCTACTGACAATGAAAGATGTTGGCAACCGAGTGATGATGAGTAAATCATTCTCAAAGGTCATTGCTTGTGATTTTGCACCTTTAATGGGGATCCACAATCATAATATTACATGATTTGCCAGCTTAACTTGTCTCATTGATATACTAACCTCACCAACCTGACTCAGAAGTGAAACCAGTACCTTGAAATTGAGGAATTACCTATCCAGCACAGAAGGATGCCACTTAATCTGTTACAAAAGACTTTGACTGTCCCATAATACATTTAGTAGTGGCAACCTGTTGGCTGAACTTAGATTAGTCACTATCATGTCTACTTCCCTCTTTGACTCAAACCTTTTATACCAACTCACAAGATACTCAGCACAAGATATTTCTCTTGGATAGCTGTAATCCATGGAATTTCAAGCCCTAAGTACCGTGGCCCCTGCAATTTTCTAGCAATTCCAATGAATAATGTAGTATTGTCATTTGTATGTTTAAATATCACAGTCTCAGCACCTAATATTTGTATGCATATATGACACTGCTCTGTGTATGTGTCTAATACATTGTCTTCTGTACACATTAATTGTTTTGTGTATGCACAATATAGTTTCCATGAATATGCCAATCAAATAAGGATTGACACTACCATCAAACTTGACTAACTTTAATGACCAGGACATATTTTCCAAATGAAGAATGAAAGATTCCCCATGCAGAGCCTGTATTCAGAACAAGGGTTGGTATAAAAAAAACATACATGGATCAACTCACAGCAACCCTCTGGGAATTTGACATTCAACTATTCAATCATGAAACATATGCATGTGACCAGCCAATATGAAGAAGAATTTGCCATAATGGGATGGAGAGACTTGAGACTAACCATAGATCAGATGCAGAAGCCAAATAAGGAACATGCAATGCAGATGCAACAAGAACGAATCAACCACTCAAACATAACTTAGCATATTCCATGCATCGTATGTTTTCTGTAAACGTTTGTTATATTGTCGAATGCATCCTTTTCTTTTTATCTTTTTCTCAATTGATAAACCTAGTGACTATCTTCAACGTGATTAACAGGGCAAAAGGATTTATTCTGACTACCGAGGTTTACATATCAAATTCGAACATCACATCACGAATGTTATTCCAGCTGGCA
>OY735211.1:50686228-50768728 GCA_963457665.1 Thysanoteuthis rhombus
TTTTGGTTGGGAATTTCAAACTATGCAAATATCATACGAATATTTTTCCTATGCACTGGTATCATGATGATAGTTCCTTTCCAGCTGGATGTATTCATGCACACACATTTTACACCCAGTGCAAAAAGGAAATAAACGTGCACACAAGTATTTTGGAATGTTGAATGGTTCAACAAAAATAGTAGAAACTGTTGCATTGAGTGCATAATTTTGTCATAAGAGAAAAGTTTTTCACAACATAAGATTTTGCACACATCAACTTCTAAAAATTAGAGGAACATTGAATATGACTTAATAGTCTTTTAATGGTGCAAAATTTCAGAATTACCGTAATTAGCAGATGCATAGTAAAACATTTATTCTAAGGATGTGTCTCTAATATGTTTGTTGGTCGTTAAAAAGACACTTTTCGAATTTTTTAAAATTATTTCCACATAGTATATTTGATCATTTTGTGATGGATTGTCCTCTGCTGAATATCAGTTGAAAGAATCTTTAATGATTAAAGAAACAAATTTGAAACTTTTTTCCCTTCTGTTTCATGTTTTACAATGCATCTACTAATCACAGCAATCCTGAATGTGACTTATGAATTAACCATTCGGCTAAAGAAACTTCTGGGCTCAAAATTGCATTTTTTCAACTTCAAAAACCATTCACATAACATTCTTGAGCTTACCACATCTGGATACATAGCTAAAGATTTGGGGCCCCGTGAGATTTAGCTCCATGCAGAGTCACCTACAACATTCAGTGAGATTTGTCAGTAGAAATGCAATAGGTGAACTACTACTTATAAAAATTTTCAGATCCTCCTCCATTAGGTGCCCAGGGCGGCATTTTGAAAAAGAACCCCAACCCAACCCAACCCCACTTTAGCTACTCCTCTGCTGCATCATTACCATAAACAACTTGTTGCCTCACCCTAAGGCCAGCCCTGACATAAGCATCAGCAACCTATTGCCCAGTTTTTCCAGCATATTTCCAAGATTACACAAGAAGAATGAACAGTAATGAGAGTTCATTTCTAATTCAACGATGATTCTCATAAAAACAGTTCTGATAAGTCACTCAATAGAAACCATCATATGACCAATATCTTTTGACAGCATGCCATGTTGTAGTGATCAATTTAAAACTTTGGAAAAAGATTATTGAACAAGCTATTCCAATCATATTTTGCTGGAAGGTCATGAGTAAAACATCAGAATTTTCAAAAAACAATCATGAACCCTGCCAGCACAAACTAAGGGAGTGAGTCAGAATGAAATAACATTGTAAATTAACCCCATAAAAATTAGTGGAGGGAAATTATAAAAAGACAAACATTTTTTTTCTAGACGTTAATGGTAAATGTTTAAATTTTCTGTCTTCTGTCTTCATAAGTATGGCCTGCATGTATGCTACATAGCTGGCCAGACCTAATTCAAAATTGAAGAAACCAATGTTGACGTTGACTGGTTTGGTCGACAGTTTATAATTATCATGTTCCTTTGAGCAAACAATAAGGTGTATTCATGCACAGGCAATAAACATCTGAGCAAACTTCAAAGGTATTTCTCAAATTTCTCTAACATAGTGCAAATAGTAAAACTGGGAAATTTTGAATCAACTCAAGCTATTAACTTCAGATGACTGAAATTTAAACCATTGAACTTAATGCAATTCTATGCCTCAAACGAAGGAAAATTTTCTCCATAAATAATGGACCCTTCTAATTTTCTGCTTGTTTCTATGTATCTCTGCCAATAACTCCAAGTGGAAGGGTCCATTGCTTTCAGAGAAAAAATCTGTTCATCTCATTTTGCACTACCTGGTATGAAGTTACTGCCTCATTCAAGACATGGCAATTGAAAGGCTCCTTGATGAGTTAATGAGTTAAAAGAACATTATGCGAATTTATCAGTGCATAAATAAAGACATAATGTTGTACTGTACATACTGAATTGTGAGGAGATTACATTTTTGAATGGATTTAGCTGATATGAACAGAAACTGTCAATCAAAACAGTCAACAAAACTATCAGAACAGGTTTTCAAATTTTCAAGTTCGTCTGGTTTGTTCGTATGTATGTATCACACATACAATGCACGATTGGGGTTAGAAATTTAGACATTTACTCCTTGGATAAACCAGGTTATTTGCAGAAATCTTTTTGATAAATTGTATAATTTTGCCATACCATAAGATGACCAGTACTAGGGTTCCTGGTGCCTTGGGTAAGCTTAACTTAGGTGTTCTTTAAACTATAGTATTATTTTATCCATTTATTTACTTGTAAATTTGCCTCACAGCGCTTGCTTCCCTTCCCAGGCCTGAGTTAATGTGAATTCTATATCTTACCAAACCAGCATAGTGTGACTAAGCTGGTCACCAGTCATGACTATTTCCTTTCCAAATTGTTTCCCTTAGTTTCTCCAAAGTAGAAAGTATTTAACTGTTAGATATTCTACAAAGATCTGACTTCACATTAGGGGATTTTCTTATTTCGTCTTTCAATTTATTTATTTTCCCATTTGTTTTAGGGAAGTCTCACCATCTCAGATACATGACAGTCACCCCCTTGCACTTGCCGTCCAGGCTGACTGCCTCTTTCTGGTACCTACAACCAGTCCTCTATACCATATAGTGGTAACATTTGTTATGCCTTGTTTCCAAGTAATTAAGAGATTTTTCATGATTTTATATAAAATCAAACATATATATAAAAAAAATCAAGCCTTGGCAAAGCATATGGAGATCCTGGGATTCCCAACAGAAAAAGTTTTATCAGTTTTGCTGATGAAGTCAAAAAGAAAGCAAAGCGATAAATCTGACATCAGCTCGGATGCAGGAGCTACCAGTAGAATGTCAATGTTGGCATCCAACTGCCTTAAGGAGGCTTCCTTCCCTAGTTTAGAATTAGAATAGCCCCTCTCTGAGACTGGTTGCCTTCCTAAGACTGGAGATCCAAGGCTGCCCTGATATTTACCCAAAGCTGGTGGAAAGAAAAGATGGATTCATGCTTTCCTAAAGGTCAACTCAAGCAGTCTCAACTGGAGTTTGAACATGGCTCACCATTTCCATTGTCTGTAATGTTAACTGTTAGGCCACTCACACCTCCACATGAGTCGTAATGGAAAATATAATAATCATCTTCCTGCAGTTGTTCCCACCTATTTAGTCCAACCTCTGGAATAAAAAAAAGAAGAAAGAGGATGATTGACTTTAACTGATCATCTTTCTCTGTTGTTCTAGATACTTGCAATCTAGTAGCAACAAGATTCTTACTAGTTGAAGTTGCTAGCCCCACACTAATACCTTCCCCTTTACCCTGGCCATCTTCTCTTAGATGAACTGTAACCTCTTAGATAAACTACCTTACTAGGCTAAAGAGTTCCAACTAATCCATAGCTGGGGAGGGGGTTAGATTCATATCTTCCTCAAAGGCATTAGTGTGAAGTGAACATAAACAGCGTTGGACAAATCTCAAACTTGATACACAAATTTCATCTTCCCTGCCAGTAACTATTATGCCACTCTATACCTTTAGTTTATTCCTTACGGAGAAGATAAATCATTTGAAAAAAAAAAAAAGATCAACTGGTCTGGTTTGTCACTCTATAGAAACTGTCACTTAACTAAGTTTTTCAGCAGCATGGGTGATCAAATAAAAAAAATTGGAAAGAAGGGGTGATCAATGAATAAGTTACTTCTCTTGCCTTTTACTGGGCAGTGACCACTAAAAAATACTGCTAATTCTTCAAAAAGCATGAGATCATAAACCAACAGATCAAATTATCATAATCTTAGACTGCAAATTGTAATGATACATGTCTTGATTAAATTTAGTCTAAAATCTAGATAATATATTTAAGAGAAGACTTTCTTCTATCACAGTAGACTATATGGCTCCTTAAGGCGGTCAGATATCAACTTGGACAATCTTCTGACAACTTTTGCAGCCAAGCTGGTGTCAAATGCATTGCTTTACTTTCCTATTGACTATCTCAGAGAGTCAGAGAACAGGAATCTGCTGACAGGAAATCCTAAGATCTACTAAGGACTGTGATGTATACATACATACATAGCCAGCCAGACCCACTAGAAAACTGGAGAAACTTATTTTGACAGTTCCTAAATCAAAACAGAATCATGGACAGCGTTACAAAGACTATCAGTCACAGTGATGAAACTAACAAAGATAAACATATTAATTCAAAGAACACATGGGACATGTGAAATTCTGGAATTATAAAGATTTTTACATTACCAATGTCTTCAGACAGCATTCATTGTTGGGGATAATCAATAAAAAAATTGGTGATCAATGAATAAGCTATTTCTGTCACCTTTTGTTGGAAAGAGATCACCAAAAAACAAATGTGAACACTGCTAGACACAAACTAAGGGACCGATTTAGCATAAAATTTCATTTCCAATTATTTAGATTCTCAGTTCTTTAGGTCCACTGGTGCAACTTGTATGCATGATACATACAAAGCCAGCCAGACTATCTTGAAAACTGAAGAAACCTTTGTTGACAGTTCTGGTTGATAGTTCCTAATGGGCAAACATTCACTCAAAAAACACAAACGATAAACAATTGCAAAATGATGAAATCTAATTTTTACGTTTTCATCCCAGCGTGTTAATTTCCTCTGACAGCTGCATTGTTGGTCTTTTTTTTCACTCTTCATTTCTTTAATCAGTCTCTCAATTTTAAGTATTTCATTATCGTCTTTTCTCTTTTTAACTTTTATTTACAAGTCTTCTTTACTTACCAACAGTTATTTTTCAGAAAGAAGCCTGTCACCTGAGGCCTTTTTAATTAGCTAAGATATGAATTACATAAACTTTTTTGAAGGGGAGTTTCTTCCATATAAAAACTGACTGTACTAACGAAGACTGAAACAAGTCAATTTGTTCCTCGTCTTCAGAAACTGTGCAAATTTTAATGAGCAAAATATTTTTCACTGTGAACTGTCTGTTTTGTACATAGTATGTTTTGACTGTACGAATATCTTGGCAAAGATATTTTTGTTCATTTATTTGTTGTTAAGAATTTATTTATATTGTTTCGACAGATGTCTAAGTAGTTTAACTTTGTGCCAAAATTTGAAAAATAATTGACTTCAAATGTGTTTTTTTCAGGTATGTATTTTTAATTACCTTTGTGTTTTTCCTTCTCAAATACTCAACCTGGAGATATTAAGATGACCTGACTGTCGATGACACGTAAAGTGGAATAGACAAACCCAGCTCAGGTTCCAGGTAGATTGTGATCATTTTACTTTAACACTCTTCCAACTGCCTGATCCCCAGTTTTGGATAAAAGAGTAGGATGGTTAGAACCCCCAAGCCTTGTAATGCTATCCATCTAAGAGAAGGTTATTCTGAAAATAGCCTACAGCTTGGCAGCTTCCTTGGCCTATTGAGCCACTGAAAGAAGGTACCAAGCCCAAAGAATGGACTTGTTGTTAGTGAGTTGATCTCAACAGCAGTGGCCAATGGCAAATAAACAGTTGTTCAAGCACTTTCTGCAGACTTTCATGTCATATCAATGCAATATGAAAAGTTCAAAAATTGGAAAAATGGGTCCCATATGAACTGAATTAAATGCTTCATGACAATGCCAAACGGGTCTTATTTTGATTAAATATGGAAAAAGGTTATTGATTCAAATGGGTCATATTTTGATTAAATATTTACCACTTTTTGTTATTGATATCATCATTCATCTTACAATTCAAAAATGGCATACATAGCAATTGAATCAATCCAGGAGTAAGAAATTCTTTCAGGCTGTATCAATAATTGTCTTTGGAAAAGACTGAAAAAATCTGACTGTATTTATCGATCAAGTCTATTTTTTGTATACATTACCTCGGTCACAAAAATATAAGTATCAACCTATGTAAATATGGATAAGACAATCAATTTTTTATATCTTTCTTTTTGTTTTATTATTTTTCTATTTTTTTTTCAGCTGTTTTTACTATTTTTTTTTGGTCTGCATACATATTTATAGATCAGTTTCAGACCCTTCATATTTATCTATTTATTCACAGATCTATGTATGTATCTGCTTTCAGTTTCTTCAAAACTATTTCCCCAATCATTCACTCTATCTCCCTCAGATTAATTATTCAATTCAATCTCACTCTCTATTTCATACTTACACAGATGAACACACACACACACACACACACATATATATTAGAGAGAGAGAGAGAGAGAGAGACAGAGAGAGAGAGAGAGAGAGAGAGAGAGAGAGAGAGATTGAATAAATTGTACAAAGGGAGCTGAAATGAACTTATACAATCACTTTCTTCTTCTTTCCCCTTTCTATATATATTTGTATACATACATATACATGGATTTATAAATGTATATGTGTATATATAGATATATGAATATATGTTTTTAATCATTTGACAATTTGCAAAAACTAATTACTTTCATATATTTATTTCTGATTACACATTTCACTAACTGATCAGTTTCAAATGATATATTTTTAAACTTGAAAAATATCATTTGAAACTGATTTGATGACATTACCAGTTGGTAAATGTAACCGGAAATGAATATATGAAAATAAGTAGTTTTTCTAAATTGTCAAATGATTCAATTGTACATTGCCGGAAATAACATTCCATTTATAAGAAATATATATATATATATATATATATATATATATATATATATATATATATATATATATATATATATATATATATATATACATATATATACATATACATATATATATATATATATATATATATATAGAGAGAGAGAGAGAGAGAGATAGATAGAAAGAGAGATAGAGAGAGAGATAGATAGATATAAATATAGAGAGAGTGAGATATGTCAATTTATATATATACATGTATACATACGTATAAATAGATATATAAAAATATATACCAGGGCTCTTAGTAAGTTCCTTTGTGACAGATTGCAGAGATGTTCTTATACAATGACACAAAACCTAGGTTAATATTAGAACACTAGTATATAGCATGAACTCTATTGGCAAATACTTATGTCAAGTACTGTACATATATATATATATATATATATATATATATATATATATATGATCTTGGAAAAGGCTGATTGCAAAGCACTCAATCATCAAAATTGTCTGGACAATATTTGTGTACATTGAATCAAGAGATTCTCTTGTATGTAGACAAGAAAAACTGACTGAGAAATTAAAAAGGTATTCTTTGTCTGTCAACCAGTCATGTAATAAAGAAAAGATTGTTATAATACTAATCACATAGACATGTACCTGGTGAATGTTAACATTTTATGCCTCTCGCACTTGTCAGCAACTCACTGTATCTAGCTTCCTATGGATTCTGCAAATAACTAGCCCATTTGATTTTCAATAACATATTCTACAATCATCCTATCAGGTTTGAAGTTTTTTAAGGCCAAACAGTTCGAACCATTACTACTATGTGTGAATGCGATCAATCTCTCAGATTTATCCCCCTTCTCTTTAAGATAGATACATCAATGAATAGATTTTAGATCTAATCTTTCTAGGTAGATCTGAAATAGATTGATATGGAAAGATATAGAGATTTGAATAAATAAATGCCACAAACATGCACAGACTATAAAACACACAAACACACACACACACACACACACATATATATATATATATATATATATATATATGTATATATATATATATATATATATGTTCGATTCCTGCAGCAGCCTCATTTCCATCAATTGTATATTCTATATTTGCCTATGTAGGCCAGATGATACATTTGCTGTGTAATAATGGGAGATCATTTTAAATAAGAGTGTCAATATACTATGATGCAATCCATGATCATTCTGTCAGATCATATACATACATTTCTTAGAAACACACACACACACACACACACACACATATATATATATATATATATATATATATGTATGTATGCATGTATGCATGTATATAATGGAGTAAGGATTCACTATACAAACATGTTTTTGTCCTGCCCTGGAGAAACCCAAACAGGGCAGAAACATAAACATATTTGTGTAGTAAATCCTCACTCTATTATATTTTAAGTTCTATAAATCAACTTGATGTTTAATGCTGAATATATCAAGCACTTTATGAAATAAACCCATCACACATTGGATATTGTATTATATCATATTGTATTGTATTCCTGATTTGTATTGTATATAAAAATATATATATATATATATATATATATATATATATATATATATATATATATATATATATATATATATATATATAATATCTATAAGCTTTGCACATTTCTGCTGAAAGAAATTTCATAACTTTTATACAGTGCCAAATCATCCTATGATGTTATATCATGCAAGTCAGTTACTTTCCAATCACAGCTAATGTACTGTGTTTTGTAGATTGCAATTACATGATTACATGTAGATCAGATTTTGTGATTTACATGACAAATCTCTGACAGATTGATTCACAACAGGATAGATTTTGTTATTTGCATTTGATTAATATGTCACAGGTTTCACACAATGTTGCACCTCAAGGTGAAGTTGTTGAGTTTTTGGTCGACTTGATCCCATTTGCTAAATAAGCCCCTGATACTGTTTTCCTATTGACAATTCTATTTCACAAACATTATATAAAAGATTTTGTTATCAGAAATGAAAGCGGTCATTTCTATCAAGCAACTGATAATTTTGATGGATTTTATTGAAGAAAAAAACATTCATAAAGAAAAATGAGCCTATAATCGTAGAACTTCTTGTATCACAGAATTTTTTGTAGGTGTATTTGCCCTGGTGAAACTCTGAAATTACAACAGAGTGTTTTTATTAAGTTTTATAAAGTTATTTTGCAGATCTATTATTACATTCCTGGGCAGATCCAGAAATCAGTTCTCAATTGAGAGATATTTTTGTTATTCTGCTGGAAGACAGGTAAAAAAGTGAACGGTTGATAAACAAGCTAAATTTAAATTTCAAGAGTAGTAACCAACATTTGTACATTGTTTTTTTTGTTTGAATAAATTTTTATTCAGTTTTTAGTTAGTGCATAGTGTTGGCAAAAGTATGTGCTTTTTCATCAATGAAAAACATGGAATTTTCTAGAAAAGAGAAACAGAATGAATATCAATCTAAAGAAATAAGTTCACTTATATCATTTTGTGTCAATAAAATAGTTCTTTTAGCATTTAAAATCTAAATTGTAAAACCATATTAATAATCATTTTCACTTGTATCATTAGATGGATTTATGTTCGTGTGTATCATTGTAATTATGTATATGAATGTCTGTGTCAATGTGTGTGATTTTGTGTTGATGTGTATGTAGATATGTGAACACGATTGTTGTCGTTAATTTCAGCCAAAAGCAATAAATTCTTACTTTTTCATGGAAAAGTAACACTTAATTATTATTCCAGGCTCATATTCTGTTGATAATAATGAGTTTCTATGTTACAAATGATAAATTTAGAAGTAAAGTAAGCAAAAACTTCTATGTAATAAGATTCAAGATCAGATCAGCAAAACAAGAAGAATGGACATTGTTTTTTCGACTTTTGACTCCAAGAGCATTTTAACCATTCTTTGAACAAGAATAGCAGTTCAGTTGAGAACCTGTTAGAATATCTTCTATTTGCTGAAGGTCATATTAAGAGAGGTTAATAATTGCATTTACTGTCAAAGAATTTACCAATCTTGTCTTTTGCTTTCAGATTTCCTATGCAGGAGTAATTTGATAACAAAATAAAAATCAATAAATGAAGATTACTACGTCTGATATTATTATAGCTATCATTGTTTGATATCAAAGCAGAGAAAGATGCAGGTGCAGATCTGGGAGGTGGCGCAGGGGGCTTGGGCCTGCTCAGGCAAAGCACGAATAAAAAATGATTTTCATTTGTCTACATAAAGAAATTTTATAAATGAAAAAACTTGGATCAACATGGAAACCAAAAAAAATATCATTTTGTATTTCATTTAACATAAGATGTCTTCTTTTTCATTCTTTATCATTTTTTTCATTTATTGTGGTAAATTTCTTTTATCAATTTTTTTTCACTTGACTCTTTTGTCAATTCTAGTTGTGAAAAGCTATGACTCAAATGTAAGTGAAGAATGCTGCATCATATATTACTCTACAGTTTTTGATGTTAGAGATTTCTCTTCTTTTTCTGGTATTCATTTGTAAAAAAAAGTTTTCCCTTTAACGCCCCCCCTTCTTTAAAATCTTGGATCCATCTTTCAAAGGAAATTAAGCGTAATTGAGGGTACTAGGAATAGTTTCAGGACTGAATTTCAAGTTACCTATTCCTCCACACAAAAGAGTAATGTAAAGAACCTCTGCTAAATTTAAACCCTTCCTTTTATCTAAGTATTCATTGCAGACAATCGATTCCTTGGAACACGGAAATAAGATCGGTTCTTCTGGCATTTTATTCTTTAAAATCAAAGAAGACTGAACCAGATTATATAAACTGAGTTTCTTTGATCCCCAAAATAAGAGGATTGCACTCAAAGATTAATTGGGGTTCTGGGAAATACCAAACTGAACATTAGGAAATAGACCTCAAAGACAATTGACTGACATCCTCTTCCTCAAATAAAGGTCAGCCAGCTCAAGAAACTGGGACTTTTGATACACCTGAATATCTCACTATCAGACTTAAAGAAATCTCTTGCCTATATTTTCCTAGTGTGTGCCAAATTATTATACAGAAGAGTTATGATATTGTAAACTTAGTTTCACAAAAAATGGAGAAAAATAATTTAATACTAGCATTGGCAACACCGACCTGCACCAACATAGCAGAAATGAAGATATCTTGCGAAGTTTTGTTATAACCTTGCATTCAGGAAGCGCAAAATTATTACGTGACCACAGCAAAAATATCAAAATATGAGTCATTTATCACAGGCTGAGAATTCTATCATCACACAGCTTGAAAAAGGTAGTATAATCATTGTATAGCAAAGAAATATGTTGAAAACATGGGTGCATCACATAGAAAATTAGATAAGGGTAAGTCCAGGTTAATAACTCAGTGGGAAGTGTCTTAAATTAGGAGAATTGTAGAAAAAAAAAAACAGCCCCTGAGTAGCAAAACTAATTTTAAGGAGGTTGATTGAAGTGATGTACCCAAATCATCTTGATGCTAAATATCCGTCATGTTGCAAAATGTGTCAAGCCTTATATAAGCTCAGGTACGAAATGAAACATGTGGAATGGAATATGAAGTATTTGAAAATTGACTTCTATGTTGTTTCTTTTATTGACAAATGCCAAGCTTTCTTTGATGGACCAGAGGGATGGAGAGCTGGCAGCATTGCAAAGGGAGAGAAGTGTTCTGTACAACAAAGCATCAACAAGGTGGTGGTCTAGTTATGTTTTCAGCTGGAATTTTCTGACACAAGTTGGTTGGACCTTGGCACGTATCAGATGCTGTAAAACTGTAAAAATGAATTCCCTGGCTTAGATTGGACTTTTGAAAGATAATTCTCTGCCTTGTTTCATGAATAAATCTCTTAATCAACACCCCTTCATGCAGTGTGCACACGATGGGCGACTACCAGACTAAAATAAGTTTCAGAAATGGTCGCATATTAATGAACTGACTGTTTTTCTCTCCAGTTTTCAACCTGATTGAAACTCTCTAGAGCAAACTCAAGAGAAAAACGCATGAAAATGAATGTCAGTTTTCTACCAAATAAGATTTATGGGAAACTATTCTGACAAGTGCAAAGCTATTACAGCTGAAAAAATTCAAAATTCAACAAAGTCAGTGGATGATCGACTAATCCGTGATTCATGCATAAGTATCTTGCATTTCAAGCAAAGAAGATGATTTGTATCAGAGTTTTTGTTTTCAAAATTGCATGTTGTTAATTCATAGACTTCAGTATTTCATGTATATGAGTTTTTATAAGCTATTTAAACTTTCATAATCCTAAATGAGTGCTATTTAATGATTTAATCAATATATAATTAGTGTATTGTAGTGATTTCTACTCATGCTTAATAATTTGGCTTGATCAAAATCAAGGAATTGCAAAATAATACCTCATCTTTTACCACCAGTACATTTAAGTTCAATATTTGCAGGCCTTGTATAATTATGCTATGTGAATATTTATGAACAAAATTATTGAAACTCTTCTACTGAAGCAGAATTTAGAAGGGAAAAATGTATTTGCTTAATTTGACAATGCATTGTATTTGTTATTTCAATATAGTCTTTAACCCTTTCAAGACTAACCTATTAAGCTGCTTAATGACTGAATTTTTAGATGAGTATGAAAAAACCAGAATTATGCTGATTTTTATATAGAATTAGACAACTATTCATTCATTGAATGAAAAAATTAACCATATTTTGAAGAACCAAAATCATGATGTCCTATTATACAGGACACATGAAGAACATTGGATTAGCAGATAAATCTGCTAAGACGTTTATCCTATTTTCTTGTTTCCTCTTCAGCCTTTTAGTGCCAAATGATTTTTGCATTGGATCTATCCTGTGACGGCATCATTGTCTACATTTGTAAAAGTCGGGAAAATCTCATATACTTTATTTTTCATGACATATAGAGACCTTGGAATATATGTGTCCCAGGAATCTGAAAAGGCTTAACTGGCTAGTGTTGATTTGAACCGATAAGCAAGTACTGAATATTAGATCAAGGTTTTTTTCTTTTCAACAAAATGGTGAGTCTCTTTCTTACTGAAAATCATATTGATATTTACAAAGCTTAACATAGTCTGACACAAATGAATACCAAATTGATAAAGAAAATAATGCTTGACACTGTTCATCTTACCATATACATCAGATTATTAGACAAATGGTTTAAAGGGTATTTGGCCCTCTAGTCATACTACCAGTGCATTGGATACAATTTAATACTTGAATATTCTTCTTTCTTTTTTAAAAAAATCAAGTGTTCATCTTATATACCAGCATATACGGTATAGGTAGACCTCTAGTGATAAACAAGATTTATTCCTAAGTCAGTCTTTGAGCTAAATTTGTAGGTAAGTCAGAACAGGTATATATGGTACTTATTTTGCATCAGCTTGTCAAATATTTGTCTCAATATATATTTTGTCACAATATATTACATAGCAATCACCTTCACTTGCTGCATGTCCAGCTTTTAAAATCATTGAAAAGGCCCCCAACCTTTTCTTGCTCAAAAGTAAGTCTAATAGGTATATTATACTAATTTTGATAGTCTAACTAAATTAGCCACTGCCTTTGCATTTCAATGATTAAATCACTGTGTTGTAATAATTATTGCTTTCATTGAAGCAGAAGCTTTCCTATAGTATTTAATTCTCATTCTGTCCTATAAAATTTTGGAAGAGTTTGTTATCACAAACCGTTGTATCTAAAACAAATTTTTAATATAATAGGCTTTTTGTTAGTCCTTTCCTAAGTATGAATTGTCTATAAGTCAGACATTCTCCAACTCAATACTGTTTCTATGTAATTGCCACAGCAGTAAACTCTTTTCATTTGTACAGATTTGAATTTGACTTTGAAATAGAAATTAAATTCATTAGGAGGGAAAATGGGAAGAATTAAATCAAAGAATTAGAATATGGCAGAGTGTCTGAATTCTGAGTTTCTCTAATCAGCAACAGATAAGCATAGTTTCCTTTTAACTGTGCACACCTACATGTTTTTGAACCTGTATACAAAAGAAATTAATGTGTGCACAGATCATTTGTCACCCAAAATAATGTGGTAATTAATTATTATTCTTATAATCACGAGTATGATAATCGTATATTATAATCATATTATGTACAAATAGAATGATGAGCCTCCCCTCCAATTTAGGCAAAAGCGTTAAATTTTGTGCAAATCAGTGTAATTTGAGCAAAACCATGTTAAATTTCAGGAAAATCCGTATGATTTGAGCAAGATTATTTTGAATTTTATGCAAATCAAACCTCAAGAGTATCCATATGCTTCTGAGTATTGGTATAATCATTAATTTCTGCATTATATCAGGTAACTGAGCAATTGTGAGCACATTAATTTCCTTGGTGTGCTGGTTGGTAACCTTGCGTGTGCATGCACACCTGCACAGCTTAGAGGGAACTTTGCAGACCACTTGACTATGTCCATAATTGCAACTAAAACTCCAGCCTATTCGCTGTCTATAATTACAGCTAAGACCCTTGCACATTCGCAATGCAATATTCATACCTATCAGTTCTCACAGATAATTCAATTTCACATTAAGAAGCGCAGTTGGAAAAGGTGGAAACATTGTAAATTCCAACTCGGTTGGATACGAAAAGAGTCATAATATCGATGTTGCTATTTACATTTTATCTTTTGATTCTGACCCAATGTCATTGTAAAACGACCTCTATAGAAAAGTGACCTGGTTGTGGCCAGCATCATTATCCTCATTCTATGGTATCTAACCTCATCGTCTCCCATGAGAGTTTGGCATTACTTCAAGCAGACCTGGATAAATATAAAGCAAAATAAGCATTAAATTATCATAAGTTGTTTACACTGTTTAACATGAAAGCTTAAAATCAAAATTTAGTTTTTTCTCTTTTATATAACTCAAACATTCAAATGATTTCATTGTCTGCACAAATACTATTGTAGAAAATTGATTTTTATGCAAGCATAAGTGGTTGGTAAAGATCAGATTTAGTGAAGTACCAAGTATATTTTTGTTGGAAAATGTATTTTTTCTAATATTTTTGATGTGTCTTAAATGAATGTGAGGGTTATTTCATCAGGAATGTTCAATTTTTGAAAATCTTGTCAGTTAATCAATAGGAGGATCAAAATGGGAGCACTATTTTGGGGCTGTGCTTAGGGCATCAAGTGGCTTTAATCAGGACCTGATTTTGAGGCTGGTAATTTGAATTTAAAATGACCTCATCTGATCCAACAATTTATACAAACCATCAACCAAAACTGCCAACATAGGTTTCTTCAGTTATTAAGTGATGCTGGCCCATTGGCTTGTTATCTATTGATTCATGTATGGGCAACACATTCAGACTACAACAATGGAGGTTGGCTGAAAAGTTGGACTTTTATACCTTAGTATATTTTTAGAAAGAAACATTATTTCTTTTTAGATTATCCCATAAATAAGTTCTGAGTTCAATTTGCATTGTAAGTTTATGCTAAATTGATCCGTCAAGTTGTGTCCCACAGTATTCATGCTTGAAAATTCAACTTTTTTTATGATCACTGCCAAACAGTTGGTAAAAGTAGTAACTTATTCATTGATCATCCCTTTTTCCAATTTTTTAAATCATCAAACCCAACATGACATGCTGCCAATAAATGCTGGTCACAAGACATTTTTTATTGACTGACTAACCAGATCTGTTGTTATTGCTATTCTGATTTTATCTCTTGATTCTGATCGAATATCATTGTTTAATGATTTTCACAGAAAAGTGCCCAGGTTGTGGCTAACATCATCCTCATTAATAACCTCTTCATCGCATCAAGCTACTGTGTTACGAATAAATTGCATTGAACACACTTGTTCTTGTATGATCAATGCAGATGAGCAACATCAGGCCTGGTCAGTACCTGGGTGGGTGACCGTGTTGGATTACCAGGTGCCATAAAAAGGAGACTAATCTCTGCACAATGTTTAATAAGGCAAACCAAAGGTTCCTCCCTCTCCCCCCACCCCTTGAGACCTCTGACTGGCCTGGCTGTGAGCAACATAAAATGAATGAATCTAGCCACAATGTATTTTATGATAGCTTCTACTTTGAGGCTATTTATTCGGATCTAAAATGACCTCATCTGATGCAAGAACCTGCTTTTCATTTAATTTTAGCAAATGATGGCTAAGCAAAATTTGCAAAAAATATTAGAAAACGTTCATCCAGCTTTTTTACTTAACAGCAAAAAATAAATCACTGATATGAATTAAAGCAATTTTTGTTTAATAGCTTGATGATCTGGCTTCATTGAATAAAACTCAGACAAATTAAATCAAAATATTTGAATTATTGGCATATTTTTCCAAGATTAAATAGAGGAAAAATCATGGAATCTTTCGATTGTAATCGAAAATAATGGAACCATTGACAAAAAAAATTATAACTTAATCTTTTTTGCTCCTCTTTTGGCTTATATGATGACCTGAATCCTTTGAGGCATGGATTTAACTGATGAAAAACAATTCTCTCCATTAGGCTGGTTTTTGAATAGTGGTTGAAAGATCATCTTTGCACGATGGAGCCTTGTCATGGCCCATTTTTTAAATTTTCCAATAAGATTGAGATCCGGACTGTTGGTTGGCTAATCATTGATTTTCTTAAAAAAAAGCTTTAATACCCTTCACATCCTGAAACATATGGAAAGTGTCCAAAATTTCAATGTGCACCAGCACATTGCCTGTCAAAGCAATAATTGCTACCTGTTCTTTTACCTGACATGCAACCCCATAACATGAAAGAGTCGGGAAATTTGCTTGTTTTCTTCAGGCAGTCATCTTTATATATGAATGACACCAGATAAGAGTTGCTGCATCAATGCCCTGGCCAATCGTCATCAGTCTTTGGATGTAGACCTTCCCCAAGATTTGTCAGACCTCGCTATCATTGTTCTGTAGAGCCAATACTTTCTGAACTTGTCAAGTTTGTGTCTCCATCTTGTATTCTGTTGGCCTCAGTTATGAATGTGATCTCTGGGAGTACATGTTGTGAGTTGTGATGTCCATCAGTTGTCTGACATTCTTGCAATATGACCTGCCCATTGCCATTTGAGTTTTCTAATGGATACTACGATGACTCCTGTTTTCTCTCTGATATATTGTGCTGTTTTGTGATCCCTCCATGTAAGGTTGAGCATCATTTTTTTCATCTGCACATTACATGGTTCTCAGTTTGCAGGTCAGTCTCTTGGTTAGGTTCCATGTACCAGGTCCGTAGGTGACTATTGGGAGTATGCATTCATTGTATACTCTTCTTTTTAGGACAAGTGGGATTTTCTTGTTCTTAAAAGTTGAACTTGCTTTGCTAAAAGCTTGCCATCCAAGAAGGATTCTTTGCTTGATTTTTCCCTCCTTTGAGGATTTCAAGGAGATTTGTTGTCCTAGGTAGATGTATCGGACTACTTTCTCCTGTTCAGCATTTTCAATTTTGTTCACTGTGTGTTTATTTCTGATATTATTCTTGCACATAATCTTTGCTTTCTTCATTCAACAAAGATACACCATAGGGAGTGAAACAGGCCATCAAACAAACAAAGAAAGGAAAGGCCCCTAGGAAATTGGAACACCGCAAACATAATGCTTTTATGCAAAAAAGGAAACCCAGAAGATCTCAAGAACTACAGATCAATAATTCTACTCAACTGCATCTACCTATTTTTCACAAAAATCATTACCAAACAAATCATCAAAACTCTAGATGAAATCCAAACACAGGAGCAAGCTGGCTTTAGGAGAAGCTATTCAACCATCATCTCAATTCGATGAATTAACTAAAAGAGAAAGCAGTTGGATACAAAATGCCACTGTAGCATTTATCAATTTTAAGAAGGACTTTGACTCGATGGAAATTCCTTTGGTCATCGAGGCTATCATGCTACAAGGTGTAGACCCTATATACGTTAGAGTACTGCAACCTATATACAGTGACAGCCGTATGTATTTCATGTAGCCAGAATGTTCAGCTATTAAAAATTGTTTTGTATCATATCTGTGAATTGTTTTTTTGTAAAAAAAACTGGATAACATTCCTTCAAGTGTGGTCATTCCA
The DNA here is from genome assembly GCA_963457665.1 of Thysanoteuthis rhombus. Taxonomy (NCBI): domain Eukaryota; kingdom Metazoa; phylum Mollusca; class Cephalopoda; order Oegopsida; family Thysanoteuthidae; genus Thysanoteuthis; species Thysanoteuthis major. Next base: position 50,704,003 of record OY735211.1, read on the forward strand.
TATTTTTTGTAATGATTAGAATTTCCAAATGCTCTCCATAAGCTGAATGGATTAGCACGTGAATGTTTGCAGGATTTAGATTATCTTTGATTCATTTCTTAAAGAATCAAATTTTTTTCCCAAGAACTGGATCAAAATGCTTTGCTCCAAACACTGTATTCCCTATGTCTAAGACAATGCAAAATCAACAAAAGTGGAAAAATATACTTTATTTGCTAGCCTATAAGACAAAAAATAAAAAGATTAGTGTCAAAGCCTCTTAATAAAGTCACTTACTTTCCTGCCCTCTCCTTTCATAGCATCTTATCAAAGTACTTCTCTTTTCTCCCCTCTCCCTTCCTACCCTCTCATTGAACTATCAGTCTTATTTTCTCCACTCTACCTACCTGCTGTGTCTATCACACATAGTATCTGTAGTAAGCATCAGTCAAACCTATTGTTGTACACTGATGATAACTATCAGTGAAGCATCATGATAGAGTGAAAAAATAATAACAGTTTTTCCATATGGGAACATTGTTGGGGTTACATAAAACAATTTTACTGCACCATTATCATTTATTGACTATAAAGTTCCAACTTCTAAACCTCCACACCTTTGGTAAGAAGGCCTAATCCAAGGGAAGGGCAAATGCCCTATTCACCCCCTGCTCCATTTGCACTGATGCAGATGAGAAGAAGGTTTCAATTTCAATAACTGCCACAATTCATTTCATGCTGTCTCGGTGTAAACATGATTATACAACAAAACCAATGGTGTATTATTTGATTTGAATGAGAATGTTGTCACTTGTCAGGGAATAAAGATGGCTGAAGTCATTCAATGGTTGATATGTAAATAAAGATGGTAAAATACAGCTAAACCATCAAATATCCATCCCGACGTAATTCCTCCTGTAATAAAATTCGCTTTCGTCGGCCGGCATGAATTTTCATTTCTCCTATTTCATGATCTTTGGATTAAGAATGATCTAAGGGTAATAGAACATGACTATATGCAGATTTAGCCAATGTGTGATTTTTATCCGCAATAAAACACTTGCGCTTTCATCAGGGACCCTCACAGCAATAAAGAATCCCATTTCCTTGTCTGCACTTACACAAGCGTGCTTCACCATGGGGACACAAATATTCAGCTGATTTATGGATCATCTATCAATCCAGTACCAATGGCTTCTTCTTTTCTATGCTCCCACTTAGCAAATGTGTCGTTCAGAACCACTCAGCTAAAAAAACAAAAAATAAAAAAGATATGAAAGCTTCTCTGTAAACATCCAAGTGTATTGATTATTGACTTTTTTTTGTTGTTGTTGTAATAAGAAAGCTTGAATTATAAGTATGAAGAGCCAACAGGGTCATAAAACTCTCGCAAACTAATATTTGTAGAAAGACTCTTGGAAGACATCTACTTATATGATATGCCACTGGATCAGAGGAGTAGTTGGAGATTTTTGAGCTCGAAGGTGGTTGCTTGGTTCCTTGAAGGGTCTTCTATAACATTTAATGAGATTGCTTGACATAACAACTCAAAATGTGAATCCCCAGAGATCATATGCAAAACTGTGGCCAGCAAGATATAAGATGGCCTGATGAACTAGACAAGAAAATATTACCACTGTGACACCCATTGTGAATCCTATGTCCAATGACAGAAGCGATGATGATGATGACGATGATGTCGTTACTTCATAATGTCAGTAGAAATGCTGTACCAACTGCTATTTAAAAAGATTGTGGGAGCCTCTTCCATTGGGGGCCTGAGGATGTTTTCTAATTACCCTGCACCCTATCCCCTCCTTAAGCTATGCCTCTACATGTGATTATCTATATTTTTTGTCTGAAACTTTTGTCAAGGGAGATAACTATTAACTGCCAATTGTAGTCTCCCTTATTTATTTGTTTTTTTTCATATTCATATTCATCCTGGTTGAACATCAACAAAAAAATGCTGAGCAACTTAATGTTTTGATATTTTCAGTGTACAGAGCAATTTCAAAAGTATTTGAATGCCAAAACATCAAGCAGATGGATTACAATGAAAGGTAAGGAGTTTTTTGGAACATCAAATCCAACCCCAACTGGATATCAACTTGGAAGGAAAATCAGCACTTTAATGTCTGCATGCAAAGAGACAAAAATATCTTGATAGTTTCATAAAAGTATCTCAAGAAAAACAAGACAAAATCTTTACAATCATTCTGCTTACGTCAGATTATCATGCTTTTCTACCTAAGATCAGAGTCTAAAATGTGCCTAATCCCCAGCCCTTATGAATTGTAATTAGGTATGCTTCCTGACCGAGAAACCTACATGATTTCATTAAGCTGGAAGGAATGAGAAAGAGTGAGGAAGAGGAGGTAAGGGAAAAGAGAGTGTGAAGGAAGAATGGTAGGATGTAAGAAAGCTAGATAAGAACAAAAAGGAAACCAAGTGAAGGGAAAAAATGAATGTATTCAGATATATAGAGAGGGAAAGGTATGGCAGTGGAGAGAGACAATGAATGAAAGATCAAAAGGTAAGAAGGAATGGAAAGGCATGAACATTACAATATGAAACTCATCCAGGGGAGATAAAAACACGGTCAGGCAAGGATGATTTGTAGGGATAAGGGAGAGAATGAGAAGATACAGGTTATTGGTCGGAGAAGAGCGGAGGCATTTTTTTTCCTGGATCATCATCATCATCATCATCATCATCATCATCATCATCATCATCATCATCAACAACAACAACGACATCATCATCATCATCATCATCATCATCATCATCATCATGTTTTTTATTGTCCATCATTGGACATAGACCTTCCCAAGGATTCGCCGCATCTCTCTATCATGGGCTACCGGAGCTGAAATTTTCTGAACCAGTCCAGAGTGTCTCACCATCTCATATTCTGCTGGCTTCGGTTCCGTATTTGTTCTTTGGGGATCCATGTTGTGAGTTGTGATGTCATCGGTTGTCTGCCATTCTTGCAACATGACCAGCCTGTTTCTAGTCGCTCACACTTGAAGAGTAGAAAAAGGCTCTTATTTCATTCAAACTTTGATTTTGAGACCAGAATACTGATATTTTGAAATTTACTTGTTTCCAATTAGATCCAGGATGAATTTTCACATTTTAGATCACATAATGTCAGGAAAATAACAAGATATAAATCTAAATCAAAATGTATTCACACTATTGTTAAACAAAAGTGAACATAAAAGATTTAAAAGTTAGCAGAGAGTTATGATTGCACTGTTATTCACTTCCACAAATCCAGCTCCAAGTATAAAATCCCATCATGTTCTTGTTCTGTTCCTTGGTAGTGGTATTCAAAGTCAAGTATTTCCTTGTGGAAGTACTCACTTTGCTTCTCTGAATATGCTCCCTTGTTCACCTTGGATTTATCAAGATCAACATCAACATTATGCACTGGGAGACATTCAGCAGTCCATTCTTATTTAGGAAGCTCCTAGCCACTGCAAGAATGCTGTGTCATGGTGCATTCTCTTTCCTAGTGAGCTGGTGCATTTAAATCTTTGAATATGCTAAGGCAGCTACCTTTTAAAAGTCAATAAACATGAGTAACCACTTCGACAGATACCAACATGCGCATTTCGTTAACAAACATTGTTATATTCCAATGCCCCAGGAATCACCTTAATCTGACCTAGAGATGATCAGACATAGTGCACATTATATTTTCTGTTCATCTACCAATGTGTGATTTTGTACTCCTGTAATTGTGGCTCTTTCTGCAGCATCTGACTCGGGGATACTAATCAAACACAGAGCATCTTATATAGCTCCTAGGTGTCTGTGTGAGGAAATCGAACATTTGTGAGGGTCAGCATTCAAAAGGATAAGACTGTTATATTCAAATTACTATTTATATTACTGAGAAGTTCTAGAAAATTCTAGAAAGTTCTTTCGTTTCCTCTTCATTACATAGAAAATCAGTTCTGAAAACTTCTAGAAAGTTTTATATCAACTACTCAGCACTGAATCTATCTGGAATGTTTTGGAAAATATGGTGAATTGCAAAGTATCGATGTCCTGATCACAAAAGCAAGGTTTGAAAGGAAGAATGGCCATTTTGTACACTTATTTTTTTCAGACATAGTCAATAAGAAAATAACACTTATTACAGTGGAACAAAAAAGAAGAAATAATTGTTACACTGTGTAATGGATAATCTTAGTTGTTAACATTAATGGGATTTCATCATGTGGCCAGTTAATTGGGATTAAATAAATATGGTAAAACTGTTGAGATGAATGATCTAATGAAAGAGAATAATGTTGGAATGCCAGAATTTTGGGAAATTCGTGTTTCTTGAAATTTGGGTTGGAATGGGATGGGGCAAGAAATTGATTTGATAAGAAATTGTATGATCCGTTTCAAATAGTTATTCTCAAGGGAGATCACTGCGAAAAGAAGAAAAGAATACATAGAAGATATGTTGTCACCCACCATTCCGTTTTTTCTCCTCCTTGTTCCAAGACATTGCCTTGTCAGTTTGTACAATCTCTCAGAGTATTTCCTGGGTCCTGTCTCCTTTTATTGACAGATGTAACAATATTCGTTCTCTTTCTTTCTTTTTTTTTGTTTAATTTTATTTTTTCTCAGATTCGGCTCATACAACAAAGATAGAGATGAGACAACAGAGGCAGTCATCTCAAATATTATCTCCATCTCGAACAAGTGGTTGTCATGGTTATGCCAAGGGAAATAATTGTTTCAATACATCGACAAGCTGGGCAAAAGATAAAACGAATGAGACAATATATATCAATAAAGATAAAAGCAACACCCACGGAGAGCTTTTGTAAAAGATGTCTTTGCTGAAGAAAACAGCTGCAATGTTCCCTCTAATTTTAAGCAGTCAGAGTGTGCAAAAATCTAATGTTGAGCATTTTTTTCCTGTGTCAAAAGTATGTGCGCACTGAATTCTTGTGCAAATGTTTACATGAAAATGTTTCTAGGTATTTTTGACACAGTCTCTATGAGCTGTGTGAAGATTATTTCATAGTTTACATTTGTGCAAGCATTTCAGTGAGTATATTATTTTGTCATTGGTAGAAAATATCGATAAGATTCTTGCATGCACTAACTACTGAAACATTGCAAGTCTGCTTAACACTTTTCTCCTTGGATCCAGCAAATTGATCAACTGACTTCTTACGACTGTATGTGTGTTTCTTATATTCACTTTGAAGAAAATTATTTGCCATTATCTTTTTATGAATTGATCAAGTTCTTTTATTCTGTTGTATAATTCCCATTAGTGTCAATGGTTTGTGTCCACAGACCAGAACAGAGCAGGGGGCTAGAATTTTGAGGTGATCTACTCCCCCAAGTAGAGGCAAAAGAAATACACTTTGGTAAAGAATATTGATATTGTAAAGAGAGTCTAGGGGGACATTTTAGCTTAAAATATTGACATTTTAAAGAAAATTCATAAATGATCAATATTACGAATATAGAATAAACATAAATGCACTAATATGTTTACAGCTTCTCATTACACCACTGTATTCCATGCGGTGTCAAGACAAAATGTGTGTGTTTACAAAGCAGTCAATCTTAGGGTGTGAAAAGTATATTTCATCCTTATTTCATTGTCTTATACATTTTGAATGAAATTGCTTGCCTTTACCTTCTTTGTAAATTGTTTTAGTTCTTTTATTCTATTCTGTTAGTTGTAAATACATCATGTACACAACATGCACATGTATATAAACATACATAAATCATACATATTTAGCAATAATTACAAAAATACTGAATGAGACATGAGATCTACATTTCCCATCTGGTCTGAGCCTATTGCTAGCTCTTCATAAGCCTGCAGGTTGATAAAAAATCTAGGATTTCAAATGCTGATTTTCATGGATATTTGGGTCTTTGAATTAAATTTAAATTGTGGTAAATTCAGAACAAAGAATTCACTTGAGAACTTGACTAAATTCACCAACAGATGACACCCAGTTTTAAGCTTACACATAAATGACAGTCATGTTATCGGTTTTACTGAAGGTTTTCCGACAACAAATTTAACCCTGAGGATAGATTTCCTTATCGTGACTTATCAATAGTTTCTTTCAAAATAGTAAACAATGGAAAATACATTATCTGAATTTTTAAGAGGAAATATCTTAATGAAACATTTTTAGACTAGAATCTTTTGCTCCTGCTTGTATAACATTTTCTGTCCAATATATTCTGCAGGCCTTTAAATTAATTTAAACATCAATAAATTCTGTTCTGAATTCACAAAGTAAAAATTAAATTTATCGATAAGAAGAATATGTTGTCCACAAAATTTTGTGATATAAAGTAACAAAATAGAGGAATAGTTTGAATATTTTTAATGAAAATTTAGAAAATTCAGATAATTTGAAGAATTACTCATAGGGTAATATTTACCATTGCCCACATGGTTGGAAAAAGTATATGCACTCACTGGTATTTGTTTGTCTATCCACATGATATCTCCAAAAGTTCTCAATAAATTTCAATGAAATTTTTGGCTGTGTGGTCCGTGGACTATAAAAAAAGTGATCAAATTTTGAAGTAGATCTAGGAACTTGTTTTTGATTGAGATATATTTTTTTATCATTTTGCAGGGAAAAAGACTGAAAACTTGAAAAATTTAAATTTTGGGGAAGTGACTCAATATTTGTACATCGAGAGTTCTGTCCCTTGTTTCCTAATCTCATTCAAATTTTAGCTAGGGTACACAATTGGCTGAAGTATGTACTTTCTGAGCGCTTTCTGGTTCATTAATCCAAAGGGAGTAATTTCTTTGTCTTTGTTGTTCTTTATCACAGCATTTTGAACAACACACCCTCCAAGTTTCCTCAATTATGTTAAGAATGTTAAACATTCCACTTGACACATGAGGACAGACACTCTCCAGTGAGATTACTCAGTCAGTAGTGATGACATGGAGTAAGCTTCTTTACTGCGAGGCTAGAGTGAGCTTTTTCACTGTCTGACCTGGTGAGGCATTCTTCTGATCTTGTGCAGGGGTTTTTGCAAAACATTGCATCGCCTCAGTAACCTACAACAATACAGATTTGGCTCTCTGGGAGAGATTTCAGACCATGGACGACATTAAGGAGAAGACAGCAACACAGATAATTGTGATCCTGAAAATGGACATCATACTGTTTCAAAAGGTGAAAGGGATGCAGGGATAATAAGCAAATTAGTAAACCCATAAAAAATGTTACCCAAGGTAAGAAGTAGTGTTGTCTGCACTTTTTGGTATCTGATTCTTGATTTAATTTGAATAAAATCCAGCTATTATGACAACGAATGAGCTATAACAGCAATCTTATCCCCAGAAGTGCTGCAATAATGGGAGTCTACACTAATTTATCAAATTCCCTAAATTAGGTAAGGAAGGGGGCCGCTGTCTTATCATTTTTTTAGTTCCTGATCATTTACATTCTTGAAAAATCTACAAAGATCTTGTGCTAACAGCATTTACAATACTTTACACCATTTGGCTGTATGACTATGAACACAATTAAATTTTTACATCCATTCTGATTTAAAGCAGTTCACATTTACTGACCAGAACATCAAACGGGTTTCACTTTTCCTTTGATCAAGGATTTTAATCAACTAACAACCACTGATAAAATTCACTTGCTGCACAACTAAAATTTGGTACATGAGCTAGGGTGGGAGTTATAAGGACATGGGGGAATTTGTGATTGTGTGTATGTATGTGTATGCATATTATAGTGTGTCCATGGGATTTATTTCTCCACACATGTCAGGTTTCATTGAAGCATATGTGTTTCCATGTGTTTAAGCAATTTTCCCTCTGTATTTATATATAGACAGGCCATCCTAATCTTAAGCTAAGGATGTATTCCTAGAGAAGGGAACATAAACAAAATTGGAACTAAATCAATCCACTAGTTATATTAACACAATGACACTTAATGTGAATCTTATAGCCTTAGCTTTGTGTAGATTGCTCAAAATTTTACCAAGGATGCCAACAGCAGTGAAAAGATGAACTACAGCTACTCCAACAAAAATCAAAAAATGATTTAGGAAAAAAAATTATGCAAATTTCAAACTGGCGTTATTGACAATTGGCATGAATCAAACTGGCGTGAAATCAGAGCAGCCTGTACATATCTATGTGTATATTCAGGCTGAATTCATTTGATGAGATTGAGTGTGTATATATATTTGTGTGTTGCATGTGTCTACAATTATGACTGTGTGTTACTAACTTAGTTGAGTAATCTGTGTGTGGGCTGAAGTAATTTGTGTGTGTGTGTGTATGTGTGTGTGGAGGCTGCATGTCTTTATGGCTGTATGTAAGTGTTTTTGTTTAGTAGCATGTGTGTAGATTCAGACATAAGTAATTTTATTAGACTGTCTACATAGGCGTATGCATGTGTTCATATTTTGTGCTTCTATATATATATATATATATATATATATATGTATGATTTTACTGAATGATATGTGAGTGTGTCTATGCAGATATTGTATATATATATATATATATGTATATATATATATATATACAAAAGTCAAGCTTGATAAACATGGAAAGTGTTTAAAGATGTTTCTGTTAGCATAGTGTGGCACAGGGTTACAATAGTTGAGCCTTCAATGGAATACATGCTCAAAATGAAAGCAATGAGACTTGCTCACTAATCTTCATTCTATGACAAGTTTCCATTTCCTACTTGTGCCAATGAAGTTGGAGGAATATATGTATTTGGTTGTATCTTTCCATCTGTCCACACAATATCTCCAGAAGTTCTCAATGAATTTTGATTAAATTTTTTGAAAAGGTGGACAATGGGGTAAGAAATAATCAGATCAGATCCAGGAAGATGTTTTTGATTGAAAGATACTTTTTTCATTTTTTTCAATACATTCATGTATTTGTTTATGACTGTCTACATAATTTCTACAAAGGCACACAATTAACATCAATGAAATTTGGGGAAAGGGTGAGAAATAAACAACAAAAAAAGTGACCTTATTTGAGGATTGATCCATGCACAATTATCTCCCTTACGCCATAGTCATACATCCGCACCACATAATATCATTAAAAGTTCATGTCTGTCCACACAATATTGTCGAGAGTTGTATTTTAATGAAATTCTGTGGAAGGGAGGGCAATAGGGTAAGGATGAATCGGTTGAATTTTGGGGCGGATCCAGGAACGTTTTTTTTGATTGAGAGATATTTTTCCATTCATTTTTCGTACATCTATGTATACGCTCATGGTTGCTCACACAATATCTTCAAAAGTTATGAATTAGGGTGATATTTTGTGGAAGGGAGGACAATAAGCTAAAGAAGAAGCAGCTACATCTGTGGACGGATCCATGCTCAATTATTCCCCTTGAAAATGGCATTGGCAGAGAGATACAGTCACTGGGTTCTCTCTGGTTGTTTGCATACTTTTGAGTATAAGTGATTGTGTGTGTATGGATATCTTTTCATTGATTTGATCAGTATTTGAATGTGTCTGGATTAATGGGTCTTAATGGATATCACAAATGCATGTTATGTACAGTGGGAGCAAAAAGTATTCAATACATTTCAAAAAGTTCACTTTAACATACTTATACAGCTTCAAAATTGATAGAATTTAGAGCAAAGATTGAAAATACAAAAAATGAAAAAAATATAGAAACATGATTGAACAATAAACGTTATGTAGAAAAATCAGAAATCTCAGGCCAAATGATGTCAATTTTGAAGGTGTACGGGGAAGATGAAATGCACTATAAAAAATGTATCATACTTTTTACATTCACTTTATACCAACCCTCTTGAAATGTGTGCAAAGATTCATTTCTGTTTTTGTGTGAGGCAGGCTCTGTAGTTTCTGGGCTTGTGTAATGATAGATTAATACAACAGGAAAACAGAATGTTCTGATCTTTGAAGATACAGGATGACATGAGATTTTGAATTCATATGCATTAGAGCTTGTGTAGTTTGTTTCAGGTGCCAATAATTAACCCATTAACTGCAGCAGGTACTGAATAGTAATAGTTATTACTGCAATGACTGAAATTTCAATTATTTGCAGTTAATAGATAAATGGCCGAATAATGCTTTTCTGGTAAATTTTAAATAATTTACCTGATATAAATTTGTTTTCAGCTTCAGTACACTAGGAGAACATACAAGCATCAAAGTTGTTTCTTAGAAGAACATTAATCTGTTTCATTGTTAAAAGGTTTCTGCTGTTGATTAACAGAGGGGAGTTTGGCTGCTTAGATCTGATATCTTCATGCATGTAGTATAATTGAGTTTGTAATCACTAGGATATAGAATATAAGCCAATAGATTCCAATAAGCTAGAAAACAAAATCAAATAGAAAAATATAAAATTATAAGAAATAGTAAAGTAAATACTTTCTCTGTAGAGAAAGGGATGAAACAAAAAGACATAAAATGAATGCAGTGAACTGGCCCAAAAGGGATACAAAAACAAGTATCATGGAGTGGAACCAAAGAGTCACTGAGAACTGTGCAAATAGTTTGAGTTCAAACCAAAAGCTGTCCTTAGAATAACAGAGTGTAAAATACTTTGAAACTTCAAGATCTGAGCAATGCAGACGATTGTTGAGAAAAGATTCTGTTAACTTTAGGATTTGGCTTTTCCAGGAGACCACAGGTGAAAATGAAGCAAAATAAAAAAATTATACGCATACAAAAATCTTGCTTGGCAACTGATAAAACTTTGATACTTGCCGGTAAAGGTCATGCCCAAAATGATTGATGCATTGGGAGCTGTCAACATGATCCTGGAGTTGAGATTTGAGAGAGTGGAGATTCCTGGAATGGTTGAGATCATCCAAACCATGTCAGTATTGAGGCTCAGCTAGAGTTGAGGTGAGTACTGGAGATTTTAGGAAACTCACTGTCATTCAGTCCCAAGGGACGATGAATGTGAGGATATTTGTCTGAATCAAAAAGATGATTCTTCACCTCAGAACTTCAAACCACAGTTGCTTACATTTTAAGACTAGATTCTGATCCATTTAACATCTCATTGGAAAATATTTTGATAAAAACCAACAAAGCAGGATGAATCTACTTATTAATAAATGTATGGAATAATGAAAATAGTTTTATCTGCATCGACAGATCTGTTGACAGTTCTTACCAACTAAATACCATTTGCATATTTTAGCATATGGTTATATCTGTAATTCTGAATTGAACATTGAGCTACAGTATTCAAACTAATGTTGGGGTTGTGGTGATTAATTTGATGATTGGAACTGATTGCTTTGCTTGATGTACTTGTTGCATGAAAATGAATAATGACAAAGAATCAGGTGTTAAGAAGAAAAGGTTAATTACTTAAGAGGGCAGGTGTGAGAGTTTCATTTCCAAGTAGTGTTTGTTAATTAGCGATAATAATTATCACTAGAAATTTCTCTGTGAATGAACTGCACCTAGCTTTAGAGGTGTAATGCTAAAAAAAGTAGCAAGGGAACATAGGGCTGCCTTCTCTAGGAACTGGAGCCACTTGAGAAATTTTCAAAACAAACACCATAATACAATCATTTAAAAATTGAATTTTGAAAAACAATAAACAGCTATTATCGCGGTTTCCATCTTCACTCATTAAGGTCTTAGAACTGATATTGGCTAAACAAATAACCAAAAGATATCAATTAAAAAACTCTACAATTCTTAAATGCACAATCCACCGAGCTATGTTCACTTATATGGAAACAAGAAAGATGAAGTGAAATTGAAAAAAACATCTCTTGTCTGCGGCCTTTAATCAAACATGTCTTAATACAAATATATAAATACAAATATATGGAGAAAAACATATATATGATACAGTCAATTAATTAATTTCATTAAAATTTGCAAAATTCCTTGATATTTCAGTAATTTCATGAAATCATATCAAGCATATTCTGCTTCAGCATTTTCAGTACATGTACATCTTAGTTTGACACAAAGCAACAGTAGTGGGGCACCCAGTGAGGATAGAATAATACAATGATAATGGTCAGCATCACAAAATCATTAACCATTGATTGCTACACTGCTTATGAAACTGGGAATTTCATGAAATTACTGAAATGTTCAGGGAATTCATGAAATTCCTCAGGATTTTACAAAATCTTCAGTTTCCCAATCTTACTGTAACATATATACTTACTGGCATAGATTAAAGATACATTACATATATGCTTACATAATGTAACATATATATATATATATATATATATATATATATATATTTATATATCTATATATATATCAGCAGAGATTAAAGATAATATTATCCAAACAAACATGTTGAAGCCAATGCTTTGTTCATTTCACACATCAAACCAAATTATCTTTGTTTTTGGTTATTAGTTTTCAGAAAAGTAATTAGTGGAATATCCATGAAAATATTTTTAGATGCAATATTCAGATTCCCAAAGATTAATTATTTTGCAACAATCTTGCTTCAATGATGAATATTAACGGAATTTGTCGTTTTTTCTCACCAACATCTGAAAAAGAATAAATTCCAATCCTCCTCTCTCTCAATCCTTATCCGTTAAGAAATGCCCAAAATTTATTTTTAAGATTTGGTAGATTTTTTTCTGATTTTTCAAAATATGTTTGGTTTTTGTTCTAGCCATTTTCCTGAAAAGTCACAGAACTTGTTGCCGAGGTCCCCTTGGCAACAAGTTCTGTGAATTTTCAGGAAAATAACTGACTAAAAAACAGGTCTGGTTAGTTACTCAATAGAAACAGTGACCAATGTCATTTGGTAGCATGTTATGTTTGAGGCTTTGTTCATTTCTGGCATCAGACCAAATTTTTGTTCTCAGTTTTCAGAGAAGTAATTTGTGCAATATCCATGAAAATGCTTTTAGATGCAAGATTCTGTCAATTAAGAAATTTGACAAATGAATAAGTTACTTCTCTCCTCTTTTGTTATGGAATGATCGTTAACTGAAGAAGTAGAAAAATCAAATAAAGAAACTCCAATACCTGCCCAGTATCACCTTAATATCTACTCAAAGTAATCACTGGTGGAATTAAAGGTAATTAGTTGATTAAAGATAACTTTTTTTATCATCTTCGATCGTTTTTACCTTTTGTCTTTGAGTGGCTGTTTTCAAATTCTTTTGTTGTTGTTTAGTCCTGTAGATTTCTTGTGGAGCATAGGGCAGTAACCTCATCACACCAGTGTACAATCACAGGTTGATGCTACTGTGGTTTCTGTAGCAAATTTTATTGGGTCTAGTCCAATGCCAAACCCACCTTTTTTACCAGGGCTTAAGTTATACCACCTAACAAGACTAAAGGGCTGCAACTGCCTTATTATTTACCCATAGCTGTGGGAAAAAGTGGATTCATGCCTTACTTAAGGCCGTTAGTGCAAAGTGAATGTAACTGGCCTTGGGCAAAACTCCAACTTGGTTTGCCAATGGTTGTCACCCATCCAACTCTGGTGACAATTTGGGTTTCTGCATTTTTTAACGCGTACATCTTGAGGGATGGTTTCCGATATCTGTACCTCACATGAATGAATCACCATAGTCTGCGTGTGTAACAGGAGTAATTAGCTAAGATTATCTAAAGAATCCCAGCAAAGATTTGGGCATTATTGGCCCAAAATGACCATAGAGGCCCCCCAAAAAACGAAAAAATGTTTTTAGATGGTACCTAATGGTGCACTCATGCAAGAAATTGAGTTTGAAGCCCCCAAAATGTAACCAGGAGTGCATGCAAACACACACACACACACACACACACACACACACACACACACACACACACACACAGACAAGCAAAGAGAGAAGAATCTGTGGTCCACTTGGCTGGTTGGTCACGCCATCTGTGAGGCTACGGTGATTCTATTATCATCAAAGTTAACATTTACTTTGCTCATAGGGGGGAAGCAAATTGTTCGAAGATGCACACTGTGAAATACAGGCATGCATCAATTTGCATCTGGTTTACATCCTGGTAGTATGGGTGCAACTCGATCTGGGCATGTCAGCTGAAGAGAAATATACACACTGCACAACATAAGATATCAGGACACATACATATTTACCTTAATCCCTTTATTGTACATGTCTCTCTTGCCTTTCTCTAAAGGAAGGAACAAAATGTCATCCATTATGTTTCTTTTACTAAGTCATTAGCTCAACCCAGCAAGGTGTCTGCTTTCTTACCTTCTCCTACCGACCTTCCCTGTCTGGAGAACTTGTTACAAACATGACATATACACTGCACTCTCTTTAGCAAGTTATCAATGGAAATTTTCATCATTAGTAGTTGAGCCATTGTACTGAAATTCCTGTCATTTACAATTAATAAGTCTTCAACCAATGTAGCCTACTGATAGTTACATACAGAGCTAAAACATGGAACCTAACCAAAATATTAACCCTCAAACTGAGAACCATGCCGCATGCAGAGAGAATCAAGCTCAACCTCACATGGGGAGATCATAAGACAGCACAGTATATCAGAGAAAAGACAAAGTTCAAAACATCGTAGAAATTCTTAGAAAACTCAAATGACAATGGGCTAGATATGTTGCAAAAATGACAACAGCTGGACATCATGTCTCACAATGTAGATCTCCAGAAATCAGGTTCGAGGCTGTGGACGACAGAAAGTAAGATGATGTGACAAACTTGATAAATTCAGGAGTACTGTCTCCACAATGCCCATGATAGAGAGGTCTGGCAAATCTTGGGGAATGTCAATATCTAATGACAGATGCTAACAGACTGATGATGATGATAATGATGATGATGAAAATATCATAGGGATGCATCTGTGATTGGGTGTAAGTTGACACATCACTCAACTGATTTATAAATGACCACTCTATTTATCAAGGAAAAAATTTCTTCCCTTTCTTTTACAAACTATCAACCAAAAGTGTCTAAATAGGTTTCTTCAGATTTTAAGCTGGTCTGGCTGGCTATGCATGTATCTATGTATCATTTGTGTAGGCCTCACTATGGAGCTACAGGGCTAAAAATTTAAACGTTCACTCCTTATTCAGTCTAGAAAGTACTTTTTTTTTGTTTGAATTCTCTCCAAAAATAGATTTACGTTGTGAGCTAAATTGGTCACTAGTTTGTGACTGCTTGTTTTGGGGAAATTCAAACTTTTTAGTGTTCCAACATAAGAAGAGAGAAGTAGCTTATTCATTGATTACCTCCTTATTCCAATATTTTGATAGATCATCCGCAATATGGCATGCTGCCAAAAGATATTGGTCATGTGTTTCTATTGAGTGACTAACCATACCTGTTACTCTTATTCTTATTGTGTTAGACAGGCATTTTTGCTCTGAAGGAATTTTTTATTTTGTTGTTGATATTGTGATGAATGGCCAAAAGGTTAGCAGTAAGGAAAATGAGATTGGCAAGCCAAGTTCAAACTCCAATTGAGATCTGCATTCACTTTGCACCGATGCCCTTGAGGAAGGCATGAATCCATCTCTTCTCCTCCCAGCTGTGAAGAAAATAGCATGTGAAGTGAGTAAAGTATCCTTTTGTGCTTATCTCCTCCATAACTATTTGACTGATCAAAAACCTTGAAGAACTAGCCTAAACACAGGATCTTGTGATATGTGGACCCCAGGCAATGATGGCTAAAGCTGGAGCTGGAATAAAGAAACTTCTTTTTTTTTTGGTATTGGATCTTTTTACTTCTTATGTGTCCCACAAATGTTGTTGTCTGACCTGATTGTGTTTACAAGTTAGAATTCTCATATTACAAGTAAAAAAAATGGACATTAGTATAAATGACTGATGACTTTTTAATAAGATGAAAGGAATAATTAACTTCTAGGCAGAAATCTGGACTTTTTCTTGTAAAAAATGACAAAATTCTGAATTTGAAATACATCATCTGTTGAATTTGTCTGGATTTTCCATTGAACACAGCATTCAACCATAGAAACTGTATAAAACTCTCTTGATATAAAGAATTAATTTTTACTATATAAATACTATCTTATTTTTATGCTATCTATTTAATATACAGTAATAACTTCTGTATAATCATCTATATAATTAATAATCTGAATGATCTGTGTGTTGGTCTGTGTGTTTTTCATCTAAATAAAGCAAAAAGCATACATTGTTGTGCAATACCCTTAAATTTCTCTATTTCTATTTTTATTTGTATTTTTTTTAGCAGATGAAGTATTATAAATGATTGTTATTAATTTTTGCTCATATTCACCTTCATCCTAATTGTTTTTGCTTTTTATCACAACTCAACTCAGGCTGGGTACTCTTCAGCAGTGAGTAAATAAATCAACAGTGCTGATCCAAGGAATGTCCAATCCAATCAAGCCACTGGTTTGTTGGTAATTTGTAATTAAGTATGAATTGACAAAAAACAATAACTCTATCAAATGCTAATTATAGAGTTGTTTCCATGAGCTTTTTTGAGAAAATAAGATGAATAAGCATGGAAGAAAACTTGACCTGTCTGCACTCATCTCTGTTAACAAGAAATGGAGAAATGCCAGTGATTGAGCTATAATAATAATTTATAATAAAAATGAAGCTTTGTGATAATTAGCATTTGCAAGTAATTATCATATAAATTTCATCAACAGGTAGTAACTTGACCTTGAGTGGAGACTGCTGAAAGCAGCTTTTAAGCGGGTATAGGAAATACGCAAATTACATTTTCTGCTTGTCAGTGCGATAAAAAAAATCAGCAACTGAATATTTTTTCATGAAATTTTACATGTAAACTCCTTTGAAATAAATTTGAAACAGTTCATTTTAATATCATTTGAGTATTTGATGAATTTCAACTCAAGGTTAAAATTTGCTCTGTATCGAATTTGAGTTGGTAGTATTTAATGAACATGCCCTAGTTCTTGATCTCATATAAGAGTTCATCATCTAATGGATTCTGTGTTATTTCTGACGCCTTTTTGTTCTCTAATATAATGTGCTGTCTTGTGATTTCTATATGGGATGTAAAGCCTGATCCTCTCTTGTGTGTGTTGCATGGTTCTTTGAGAGCCAATCTCGTTCCAATCAAGTTCCATTGAGTATTGAATTAAAAAAAAAACAATAGAGTTCATTGACCAGCCAAGAGGCAATTATTAGGGCATCTAGCTGATATAAGACCATTCGCAAATACAAGAGAAGAAGAAATTGATTTGACCATGTATCATATTGTTCATCTCTAGTTGTAATTCTGAAGAGAGATAACTGTGAAAAGAAACAGATGGACAAAGAAAATATCTTGTCACTGACTCTTACATCATTGTCATCTCATATCATTCAACATCTTAGTGTATTTCTTGGTCTTCATGTATAGACAAAATTTATAATGCGCTTTCTAGCATTTTGAACAGAGGCCTGAAATAATGCTGATATCTCAGTTGTAAACACCCTTGAAATTTCCAAGTCCTGCAAGATCATTATGAAGTTTCACGCATCATTTTTCATTGAAAAAATTTTTTTCACTTATTCAGGAATACCTTGAATAGTGCGGTTTTTATTAGTAAAGGTTTTGATGTAGCATGGTACTGCTATACAATTGGATGTAACTAAGTGTAAGCTGGAAAGAAAAACATGTTGAATGATTATAAGATCATAAACAGTGTGGTTTTGAACAGTAGGGAACTATTTGAACTAATTAACCACACTAATCAAGGTATACCTGTAATCATCATTTACCAGATAATCCCAAGACAACTCTTTTTATTAATCTCTGCTACCCACAACAGACTGGTGTTATCATTGTTTTTGGTTTAGGTTATTCATGTGTTCTGACATTCATACATATTTATCTATCTATCAATCCAGACCTGGACCAGCCTTTTCTGTTCATAGCAAAAACTTGAAACTTTGCACATACACTCCTCTCGATAGGAAGGGAAAATGCTGTTGTTGTTTTTTGGAAATTTCCTTCCAAAATAGGCTTTTAGTGGGTGGGGGATTCACCATACCAGTGCCCAGTTAATTTTTGAAAAAATTGAGACCTCCTTTAGTGATCACAGCCCAACAAAAAGTGAGAGAAGTAACTAATTCATTGATAATCCCTTTGGACAACTTTTAACTAAATCATCTCCAACCCAGCATGCATAGATGTTGGTGATCATAATTTCCCTTGGAATGCAAGAATTATATCTTTTCTTGAATCAATCAATGAAAACCAATATATTTTCACTTCTAAAAAGGAAATGCATATATCTCCTAAAAACAGATCAATCAAATGTAAGAAAAACTTCAAGAAACTAATAAAAATAAAGTCTTTGCTGTCTATTCATTGCTATTCTATTATTACCTCTGAAGGAAAATCGTTGGTGTGAAAACAAAGGGAATTAGAAAGTACTGAGAGAAGGCATTCCTCTGCCAACACCATTGTCATTCAAAAACGGTTTGCATGTAACTACGATGCATAGGAGGTAAAAGTAAAAAGATCCCTGGATATGCCTTATATTTTAACCTGTTTGTTCTTAGCCTAAAAGTATACCGTTTCTAACAATATCATTGAAATTCATGAAGAACTTTTGGAAATTTTGTGTGGTGTAGACATATAGCTACTGTGCAGGGAAGTTAATGTGAAAAATCCATTGATCAACTTGTTCCATAGGTCATTGGCCACCATGACACAAAATGTCATTGGAATCCATGAAGAACTTTTGCAGATATTATATAAACTGATGGATGGACACTGAGACATAGACAGAATACCTTTACAGCGCTGCATGACCAACAGAAAAATACAGTGCACGCCACTAATATTACACACTCAACACACTCCATCCCACAGATTTTTGAAAGTTCAATTTTGCCAATTTTTGCTTTTACTAAAAAAAGGCAAAAACAATGTTTAGTGTTTGTTTTGCAGCAAGCCATTATAGAGCAGTGCACACCTCACTTTCTCTCTCCTACACCCCAGTCTTATGTATTTTTCACCACCCCGATCAGTGACAACTCAGCCCAACATACCATCATCACTATTTTGGGTACTGGGAATGCTAAAAAATATTACTTATATAAATTAATGGTAATTCTTTCTTTGCTTTATGCTATTTTGGTTTACAAAAGGCTTTGTATAGGAATGCTCTACTATAGAATAGTGAAAGAAACTCATATCATGTATATATTATATGTGAAAAGTTCCTAGCACCCTTTTCTGAAAACTACAGACTGAATAGACAGCAGAAAATCTGTTTTTTACAGGAAATTATTGCATAAATCTAATCCATAAATGAGTACACTCCGCCACATTTTTTATAGAAAACTCATTTTCTACAGAACAAAACACGATCTTATTATTTTCAGTAGAACATTACATAATTAAAAAAAAGATATCAACAGGTATTATCTATGACCAGACTCTACAGCACTCTGTTACTATCTAAAAATGAGTTCACCCCTAAGAAAAAAGTTTATCTAAAATCAATATTTTGTGTGTCAGTCTTTTTATTGTCTATTACTGTCCATAGTCTTGATGACAGTGACTACACTAGATTAGTACAAACAGTCACTAAAATGTTTTTCAATTCGGACAGTATGCATTTTTTCACATCTATCCTGTTGGATGATCATTGTTCTTGCACAAGTGCTTAATTGGATCCTGGCAACAGACAAGGCCAATCGAGCACTTTTACCTTTTACTCCTCCAGAAACTCAGTTTTTTTTTCAGTTTGAGTGTTTTAGATTATTGGCATGCTGAAACATAGCTATCTTTCCCAAATGTTTGAATGAAAGAAACATGTTTTTTTTCAATATACTGATGCAACCACCACCACCATGCTTAACACTTTTCATTGTAAGTTTCGTCATGACAATACCAAATATTTTTGCTATCAGACCTCAATGGGTTAATCTTTCTTTTCATCTGATATCATTTTTTGTACTTAATCTCCTACGCAAACTTTAAACAAGACAGTTAGTATCTCGATTTCAATAGCGGTTTCCTACACGGTCATCAGACATGTAAGCCAATGTTATTCAGGGTACATTTGATTGTTGTAATTGAAACATACATGGCACGTACTACTTTGACCTTATTGGTAACATCTGCAGCCAATGCTCTCATGTTCTCATCAACAAATCTTCTGATAAAACAAATAGACGTTGGTGTCAGCTTGCATAATTGACCTGGTCACTGCTGTATACATCCAACATTTTACACTTCTCTTGTGATTTTGCACAATTTTGGCAACAGTGATTTTGCTAAACTTCAGTTTTGTAACAATTTTTGTAGATGTTGTTCTGTTTGTGGAATAATTAACCCATTCCTTCAAATCAGAAGAGAATTCTTCTCCTTGTAGGACTATTACTTAACAGAATGTCAGTGATTTTCAACATTGCATTCTCTATTCATACTTAAATTTATCCAAATTTCCAGTTAGAAAAAAAATCAATAATGGTTTAAAAATATGATTACTACATAGAATGAAAAAAACTTCTTTTGTAGGGGTGTGCTCATTTTCATAGTTTTGACAACAGAATTCAACTAATGTTTGGTCATGAAAAATACCTAATAATCGCCATTTTTATTGTGCAATGTTCTACAAGAAATCAGAAAATTTTGGTTTTGAAGAAAATTGATTCACTATAAAAAAAAATGGTAGTGGTAAACTCATTAACAGTGATACTGTATGTATATACATGTTATATATATGCGAAATGATATGTAGTATAAAATGACATTCATGTACAATATGTTATCATAATACCATATAAAAAATGAACTACATGCATGACATAAGCTATATATTAAAATAACAGCTGAAAGAGAGGTGGTGTTTCATCAATACTGCTGGAGTGACATTGATATAACTGTTTTGTTTTAAAATCCCAGAAACTGTTTCATGGTAAACAACTGATGATCCCAACAAGAGAAAATTTATACATTGTACCATAATAACAGAGTATATGTAAAACAGGAAGAAAACACTCAAGAAAATTACAAAAATTGCATTGACAAATATTAGGAAACAAGTGATTAAAGTGACACAAAAAATCTATTGAAAAAGTTTTTTTTGATATTTACGTCTTTAAAGCTGTAAAGTTTTCTTGAATATATGTATATATGAATGTATGTACATATACATATATATATATATATATATATATATATATATATATATATATATATATATTCACACATGTGCACCAAGACAATCTTTCCTATCCTGAGTTATTTCACTGCCACTTTTTCAGAAAAGGGCAAAAGGATCTATTCCAATTTTGGAGGGCGGGGACAAAATGATTTATTCAAATATTAGTTGTCAGGTAAGAGACTACAGAGTGCCTCAGCTTTTACTCATCCTAAGCTGTCACTATTCCTGACCCTGTGATCCTCAGCCTCTACATGGTTCCAACTTTCAAACTCCTCACCCCTAATCCAGGGTAAATGCCCTGTTTCCCACCCACCAGCAAAAGCCCACGCTCATGACCTAAACATTCTACATTGATTCTTTCACTAGAAGAAGTCAGCCATCAATTTCAGTCGAGTGGAGTAAAGAGTAGGAATCAATCAATAATGAATTTATATATATTCCTAGCTCCACAAGTTTGGCCTGAGTGCATAACACATAGCCAGCTAGACCTACTTGAAACTGAAGAAACCTATGTTGACTGTTTTGCTTAACAGTTTCTAATACATCTTCACTTTTTAAAAGGAAAAGCATAGCTCAACTCAAGAACCAAATAAATCAATCAATTCTAAAGACTCCAAGAAACTAACAGAAACATTTTAAAAAAAAGCAATATTTCTTCCAAATATATCAGTTAATAAAAAAGCTTCGATTCATTCGAGAGAGTTAAAAAGAGACTGAAAGAGAGTAAAATTAGAAATTTCTGTTTGAGACGATAGTAATGAAAGCAGAGCCAAATTAACTATCTAGCCAAAGTAACATATGCTATAGACCCCACGATTTCAAGAGCCCCACGCTAAATCAATTCTGATTCAGTAATTGTGCACTTTTTCTCTATTGCTGAAGTAATTTACTGCCTTCAACTTTCAAGAGCAAATGAGTGTTGAAAGATTAGTGATCTTAGCCAATTATCACCTGTAATTAAGGTTATTATTTTAACACAGTAATTGATGGTAGTGCAGCATCCATGAGATACGTATGCTATGCAAAGATATGATAGCATTTGAAACTGAAGTCAAAGCTACTTCAAAAAGATCAGAATGAAAATTGAGTAATACTATTACTGAAATGTCAGTCATATTTGTTGTATAAGCTGGCTGGAATATATATGAAGAAGAATTAATTACTTTACTATGCAAATAAAATATTTTTGTCTTTCAATATTTATGAGTGCATTTTTAAAATCAAAACTGATTCATAACATATGCTAAAGGTTCCACATTAGCTTAACTTGAATAAAAGAGTCAATGTGCCATAAAGAACATTTATTCATTCTCTTTTATCCCTTCTCTTCTCCTTTTTTCTTGCTTTCTCTTCACATCTTTACTTTTCTTTTCATACAAACTCCTTTGGTATATCTTATACATCGAGTATATTTCTGCACCTGGGAATTACAAACTATAACTAACTATGGCAGTTGTTCATGTTAATAATACAAATTCTATGCGGTACCGTGGAGATGATGTGTATCGGTCTTCTGAAGCTAAGTGAACAACTAAACCCAAGTGTCCACCCTATTCTCAGAGCTGGCAAAACCTTCTAACTTTGAGCTCTGAATATTCACACTGGTATAGTCACTGGATGCATGCGCTTCAAAAGAAAAGGACACTTCTGCCTGACTGACAACTACGAAGGATCTGCCAGTCAACAAAGCCCAGTGAAAACAGTCGATCAGGAATGTGCTGACAGTTGACAGTAACACCCAGCAATGGCCAACTTGCTGTTGCTCTCATAATGATTAACAAACTGAGCCACCAGAAATATTTTTATATTCATATTATTTCAGTTCATTTTTACAGAAGAGAGATTTTTTTTTGAATGTGCTACTAATCCCAGGCATTATTCACAGAGGAAGACTTTGTCAGTTCATTTTTTCTCTTGATTCAATGAATGAAAATGAGGACAAAGTATTTTTGGTTATTTTCTTTATAGAATGCCAGCAGATGAAGAGAGAGGGAAAATATTGAGCCAGATTTATATTATTTTTTAGCAGAATTTTGAAAGAATTCCAATGAAGCAGAATTTTATTTTAGATAAAAGAGACAAAGAAAATGTGAAAACCTGCTGTAAAATTGATTTTAGGAGAACTGTATTAAATTCAAATGAATTATGAAATGGGTTTAGATTTTATGAATGGGTATGTGTTGGTAAATCGGGTATGAATATTTAAAAAAAAGGTATGTGAGAACAGAGATATTTAGAATCCATTTTTGATTGGTACACAAGGTCTGACCAGAAAGTATCTGGCCATTTTGAATGTATCAAGAACTGGTCATGTGGCTTTGCTGTTGTCACATTATGTATGTGTGTGTGTCTGGTACATTGAAAGTGTGTGTATGTGTTGGTATATGAATGTGCATACACTTTCCCATGGGTTATAAAGGAATTTATAAGCATATGTATGTATATGCACGGGTGTATATGTATGTGTTGAGACATTGAAAGCATATGAATATACATGTATATATGGTCATGAATATATATAGTATAGCATAAGAATTGAAAGAGAAAGTAATCAACAATCAATATGCAAGGTTCAAGAAAAGTTAAAAGGAGTAGAAAGAAAGAAAGATGATTAACATCATTATTGCAAAAAGGGTAAACGACTCATATAAACGACTCAAGAGTGAATCTTAAATGCTTAGTGATCAGAATCCCCTCTTACTTGCTTTAGTCAATCTCTCTCTCTCTCTCTCTCTCCTTTACTCTTTTTTTCGAACAGCAATTTTCGACAATACAAACACTGAATGCTTTCAAAGAAATGAAAGTATTTTCTTCACATAAAAGATAAGAGAGTTTCTTTCCCAATTTCATTTTATTTTATTAGGTGAAGTATTGTAAATCATTATTATTAATTTTCCGCTACTATTCACGTTCATTTGAATTAATGTTGCCTTATATTGCAACTAAACTCTGGCTGGTTTCCTCTTAGCAGTGAGTGAATAAATCAACTGCGCAGATTAGAATAAAGATTTATTTAATCACTGCTGAAGGGAAACCAGCCTGTGTTCAGTTGCGATAAATAGGAGCAATGATTGGGATGAAGGTAAATGGTAATGGAATGATGATTAATGAAGACTTTCTTTTGTTTTTCGACTTCTCCATGTGTAATATACAGCACTGTAACTTGGTAACCATGAACAGAAAGTCTCCCATGGTGTTACTCAGTCAGTACTGAAAAACCATTGAGTGGGATTGTATATTGTGCTGCACTCACAATGACTGAGCAAATCATTCTTCTCATCTCCTGAGAGTTTTTTGTCAGACAATCACATTACCCAGGTATTTCATCATTCTTTATAGTCTAGATTTGGCTCACAACAATTTATGGCTATTCCCAAAGAGATTTCAAATCATTGATGTGAGAAAGGAAAACATGAATAGGTAAGTGATGGTGATCCTGAAAGTGGACTTGCATATTGCTCTGAAAAATGGAAGAATGCAGGTATAAATGTGTGAAGTACAAAAGGTATAATTCAAGGTAAGCGAAATGAAATGACTGATTTTACCGACTGTGTCCTTGTCACCATTTATTAAAGTCTTATCCACTACACCACAATTGCTTTGCGTACGTTATTTTTTCATAAATATTAAATCATGATTGTTTTGTTTTTTCACTCTCAATTGATGTATAGTGGGCATTGTCTCTGTTGGAAGTAAAGTACTGCTGGAAAAAGGAAGATCTTTATATCTAGCAGTTGTAACCACGGGATGCTATCTACAGAAATCTTCTCCGGGGAAAATAATCTTTCCTGAACACTTTTGCCATCAGTTTTAAAAGTGGCCTTCAGTTTTTACGGTTTGAATCCTTTTCATTCCTTATGAGTTTTTGGGGATGAAAAATTAATTTTTTTCGTGATTATGAGAAAAAAGCATCTCATTTGAATGGATAAGATAATTCATGTTGATTTAAAATAGACTTGCATTTGTAGTGCTCCCTATACTTTTAGTTAGGAATTTAGAACGAAACTCTTCTTTTAGCTAGATATCCAAAACGTCACTTCCTTTGACGACCCCTACGAAACCCACTGGACGCACATGGTCCAATGCTCACTAGCTCCAGTACCACTAGCTGGGTACGCTTCTAGCTCCGGTCTTTGCGGCCGGCCACTCTCTTTCTTTCTCTCATGTTCTATGTCTTTCATAGTCTGTTTGTCGAGAGTCTAACAGCGTCTGAGAATAGCCCTCAAGTTAACTCACTCACTCAGCGATGGATTGTTGAGAGACGATTTTGGATCCTCGTGGGTGATATGTAGTGCGCTGGCCCTGTATCTGTGGAAGGAAGGAAAGTGCACGAAGAGAAGGGAATGGAATGCGTGCCAAGTATGAAGTTGGACGCACATTGTAATAATGAGGAATGAACACATACAATAATTATGGCCAGACAGGAGACGTACGTTTAATACAAGAAATAAAGATGAGGTACATGTATGGGTAACATTAATACAATCGATCGTGAGAAGTAATGTTAGAAGAGATTGTATAGGTGGGAGTTCTCTTGTCTTGATAGTGCTGGCATTGGAGTTGTAGTGGAGTTGTCTGAACGCGTGGATTCCGTATGGTTGGATTTCTCCCAGATACGTGGAAACCGGGTTCAGTGTGTGAGCCTTACTGCCAAGTAAGTGAGTTAACTTGGGGGCTATTCTCAGATGCAGTTTGACTTTCGAAGAACAGACTATGAAAGACATAGAATATGAGCAAAGGAAAGACAGTGGCCGGCTGCAAAGGCTGGGGCCAGAGGCATGACCAGCTAGGTGTCTTGGCACCACTGAGCATTTGACCAGGGAGAAGGAGAGAGAGAGAGAGAGAATGGCCGGCCGCAGAGGCTGGGGCTAGAAGTGTAACCAGCTGGGGGTGCTGGAACTAATGAGCACTGGACCATGTGCGTCTAGGGGTTTATAGGGGTCGTTAGGGGAAGTGACATTTTGGATATATTGCTAAAAGAAGAGTTTTGTACTTGATTCTTAACTAAAAATATAAGGGGCACTACACATTCATTTTTGGCAATTTATTACATTCATGTAATATTGAACAACTGTTGTCACCAAAGCTAGCAAAGGGTTTTATCCCTTCTTATATGTACATGTATTTGCATGTTCAAGCACTCCTGGCCATACCGTTTTGTTAACAGACTTGTAAATTGGCATCAGTACACTGCAAGACCACTTAAAAAATTTTTTTTTTTTGAAAAAAAACTTTTTTCAGCCGTTTTCGAACCTTATTTTGACAGGTTTATTACAAACATAAAAAATTCTCAAGATATTTCTATTACCCTATTTTAGATATTTCCCAGTAGAAATTATCAGTAATGTCATCAATAAAATTCATTTGGACAGATTTATTAATAACATCAAGATTGTCCAGAATATCATAAATGGAATTTATTCTGACTATATCCTTTCATATGACTTCAAATTTTGATGCCTCGTTTGTTCAGTTATTGACTGCGATGGAGAGTTTCATACTTTTTCCATAAATGGATCGTACAATAGAGAGTATAAATATGATTAACCAGTAGCATTGAAAGGGTTAATATATACATTAGCGTTGAATGGGTTAATATATACATGAGAATAAATAAAATTCTGATATTCTGGGAATGCAGCAGCTATGTTTTTTTATAAATGAGTTTTTATAATTCAAGGTAAAGTAAATGAAGTAACCGATTCTGCAGACTGTGTCCATGGCATCATTTATTGAAGTCTTATCCACTACATTACAAACCAGAAAGGCTTTTAGAATGAGACAAGACTTTCCAATTGAGGACACCATCTCAGTTCTGACATGAAATCAATTAAAAAGTGCTAATTTGGAAAGACAAAGCCAAAAGCTGTCTTCATCCAGACAATGCCAGGTAACCATCTATGATTATACTAATCTGGAAACTTGCAATTAACTTCAGAAGTAATGAATCCAGGAATAATTGTACAATTATAGGAAGCTAATTATGTTAAGAAGGTTTCCCATTCAGTCAACTTTATCTAAATCCCATTCATAGTAGGTATAGATGGAGAAATATGCAAAATCTCAGATCTAATTCAAAATTTCCAGTGTCATTTGGAATAACTTAATAAAAATCATTAGTATGATTTTTTTTTCTCGACTGTAATTTTCATATTGGGTATATTTTCATTTATTTTGATTTCTTAAATCTGCAATTGTGATTTGAAAGGAAAATGGAGTTAAACTGGTACAATTATGTCTCAATTTCATCATTTTTGTTGATTTAAAACAGAATCATTAAGCTATGTTGAGAATTATGCTATCATTCTGCTTATTTGTATGTATGACAGTCAGGCTTTTTGATTATTTGTCATTTTCCTCATATCTTTCATAGTTTCTCTTCTCTCAGTCAGCCCACCTTTGTTATATAATGGAAAAGGGTGCTTATCCTCGAATGGGAGCAAAAGGGAATCAAGTTTTATTCTTTAATCCACCCTCAAAAGTCTAAAGCCAATAAATTAAGTTATTGTAGGAGCAGACCACAGGGATGTAGTGAAAGTGATCAATAATGATAATTAAATATATATTAGTTTCATTTGCTTTTGAATGTTATCATGATTAATAAAGATACATTCTATAGGTAATAAATTACTTCAACGAAATTATATACTTTAATTGCAGAAATGTATATGCAAGAGTAATGATGATATCATATTTGTCAATACCCATGTAATTTCCAAAGGTACAGTGAATTAATATGAATGTGTATAGGATTAGGAAAAATTCAACCTCATTTATTATAGACTTTGAAAACTGATTGAAATAGTTACATAGTTTATTGTGGCTAACCTATGATGTAAGTGTGAAAAAAACTTTGCTCCTCTCTGTTTCCGGGAAGGAATTTGAATGCTAATGAAGCAGAAATGTTGAAAGTAATTCTGACGTGGATGAGATTGTGTAATCAATTTTTACATTTTTTTATTCCTAGGTAGTAAGTATTATTTTCTAATTGATTGTGTCTAAAAAGTATGTAAAATTTCAATCATTCTCTTCAAACTTTGCTTTTGTGACTAAGACATTTATAATACTAAAGCAACTTACTTCCAAATGAACAATTTTCAGATTTTTACAAACATAAGTTAAAAAAGATAACATCATATGAATATAACTCTCTTGGCCACAAAAGCAAAGTTTGAAGGGAATAATAGCCATTTTGTTTACTTTTTACTCATGAGAAATTAGAAAATAACACTCACTATTGAAGAACAAAAATTGCATTGCATGGTAGAGTCAGGATCAATAAATTCCAAGGGTCAAGTGTTTCTTTTCAATGGTTATTTTGGAACTTAGTCTCCCGGGACTACCACAGCAAAATGTATGTACCTCTGTAAAACCCTTTGTGAATTCACCTGATTATATGCAAATTTCAAAATATCACTGACCTGGTCATTAAAGTTAAGTTTGAAGGGAATATTAGCCTTTCTCAATACTTTTACACATAGGTAATTAGAAAATGACACTTACTATCCATGAATAAAAATTATGTATTCATGTAAATTGCATAGTTTAATTATCCATTTATGGCAGTTGGATTATCAAAAGAGTGACACTCAACTGAAAGGTGATGCTGAGGTCAGTTTGTAGAGAAAATTTCAATAATTGGCCAAGGATTAAACAATTATCCAGGCAACTTTCCAACAAAACAATAAATGTTGTCAAGGTTATGCACTGTTCTTGGCTCATACAAGGATCAGGAGAAGATTTTTTTTTTGAGACTTAATGGAGCTAATATAACTACAAAATGTGACCAAAACTACAAATGGAAAACTCATGTCTTGATTATAATGGAGCTAACATGTGTATGTAACTAAGATGTTCAAAGGGATACCACCCTCCCCTCCACAGACGCTGTACAAGTACCCTTATCCTTTAGCCATCCTATTTTCAACTGCTATAACTGTTTTAGCATGCCATACTATATTACTTGTCCATGAATGATAGAGTCAACCTATATCTATTAATGGATATTGCATATAGTATTTGTACTGCCGACTCCCCTTTAACTTCTTACCATACCACTGCATCTTAAGCATGCAATTTTTAAAGCCATAGTGGTTCAGGCAACTGCATTGAGGTTACAAGGGCAGCTTATGAAAATTAGAAGTGAAGCTGAGGTCAGGACAGTTCGGACAAAAATCTGAGAGTGGAGAGAGAGAATCCGAGAATGAGAGAAATGGACACCTTTTCTTTTAATGCATCTTCCTCTGCTGGCTTTGTCCCTTGTTGTGGAGAGAAACTCATGTATTCCATGCCAGGAAGAATGAATCACTCAAAATCCTGTGTTCGGTTAAACTAGTATTTATTTGATTTATCCTGACTAGGATTAACATTTCCAGGTATCTTATTCTTTATAAAAATGCTGAAAGATTTTGATTTTATTATACCTGGATGAGATAAAGCTCAGATCTTGATCTTGAGTTGCATCAGTGCGTGACCGCCAACCACAAATAACTTCCAGAACCAATAAAAGGTCAAAAAGCCAATTGACATGTCCCGACATCTTTAATGTCTTTTCTTTCTTTCTTGAACAAGTCCACCAACATACATACACATACTTGCAGTGTAACATAAACGCTCAACTATATACATATGCATATTTTAGAATAAACTATCTAAGGCCTCTTTTAGCCCTCTGGGCCCCTGCTATGATGCACAGGTTGCATCCTTCTTTCAGGGATCCTGTATGTAATCAAAACTAGAAGTAATTGCAACTTGTCCTATGACATCTATTGAGCTGGAACATGGAGTTAACCAAAAGATTTACTATCCAACTGAGAACCAAGCAATGTACACACGAAAGAATCATACCCAACCTCAAATAGAGAGATCATAAGACAGCTCAATATGTTAGGGGAAAAATAGGAGTCTGAGACATCATATAATGAGTTAGAATACTCAAATGGCAATGGGCTGGTCATGATGCAAGAATGGCAGACAGCCACTTGACATCATGACTTGCAACATGGACCCCTTGAGATCACATGCAAAATGGCAGCCAGCAAAATATGAGATGACATGATAAACTAGACAAGGTCAGAAAGTCTTGTCTCTGCAATGCCCATGATGCAGAGGTCTGGCAGATCTTGGGGAAGGTCCATGTCCAAGGACGGACCCTAAAAGGCTGATGATGATAGACAGGTATCTGACTAGTAAATATAATACAAGATCTCCTGCCGCACTATATACATACATAAAGAATCAAAGATTGGGAGAAATATAATTCCATCTACATAGAGACACGCAAACACAGTCACTCCTTCTCATATATTAGAAACCATAAACCAAAACTGTCAAAATAGGTTTCTTCGATTTTCAAGTCAGTCAAGCTAGCTATGGATGTATGTATCACACGTATAGGCATCACCAATGGAGCTTAATGGCTGAAAACTCAAACATTTACTTCTGTTTATGTCTACAAAATACATTTTTTGTCTCTTTACCCCTCCCCCATAGGTTTTCAGTGGGTAGTTCAGTTTGCCATGTAAGTTTATGTTAAATTGATCTCTTAGTTTGTGCCTGATTATTTTTTAAAAATTCTGACTTTTTACTGATTACTGCCCAAGAAAAGGGGATAGAAGTAAATTATTCATTGATCACCCCTTTTTCCAATGGTTTAATTGATCACCCCCAACATTGCAGGTAGCCAAAAATGTTGGTCACATGATGGTTTTCAGCAAGTGACTAACCGGATCTCTTTTGAGTCCTGTACAGAAAATATCTGTCATAAGTCGACATTTCATCTGACAGGCCCTACAGCCAAACTGAATCTTCAAAAAATAGGCTCTGACAGTCGTTCCCCATTTTTATCTGAACTCTCTACCTTTGTAGCTTTCTGTTTCCAGAACTTCCCATTTCTCACTTCTATTAGGAACTGCCAAGCAAAACAGTCATCGAAACTGTCAACATAAGTTTCTTCAATTTTTAAGTTGGTCTGGCTGAATGGCTGGCTGGCTGGCTATTATACAGTCCTCACCAATAGAGGTAGAGGGCTGGAAACTCAAATATTTAAACAGTATCATTTCTAGAAAAAAGTAACTGATTGATCGATCCCCTTTGTACAATATCTTTAATGATCATCCCCCGATACTGCATACTGCTAAAAGTCATTGGTCATATGACAGTTTCCTTTGAGTGACTAACCAGACCTATTCTTCCTTGCTTTTTTTTTTTTTTGCCCTCTTTTTCTTTGACCCAACTTCCTCACTAACTCAGTGTACAAGTGCTAGTAAGATTATCTCACAGTCCATTATTACTGTAAATAGTCAATTCTTCAAAGGGTGCTCCAAACCCATGAACCTTTGCAAGACTAAGCCAAGTATCAATCATCAAAGGAAATATCTGTACCTTGCATGAATGAATCACCATAGACTGCATGTGGACCAAAACTAATTACCATTAAGAATTATCTCAAAATATAGATCTTCTATCTGAAATTATCTGGAAAAATACCAGTGCAAAATTTGGGATTGCTGGTTCAAAATGACTATAAAACCCCCAAAAGCACTTTTTGAAAATCAAAGAAAAGCTTTTTAGATGGTACCTACTAGTGTAACTGAGCAAATTTTCAAGGTTGTAACCCAAGAAATGATACCAGAAATGCCCAGGGACTGACATACAGGCACTTACAAAGAACACTCTCTAGCTTATTTGGCTGGTTGGTTAGCCATTTGTAGGGCCACGGTGATTCAATATTGTAATTGTCTTTCGTCTGGAAACAAATAAACATAGTAAAAAAAAACTTCTGACAACTTTAATGCAATCAAAATTTTCTCATCGAAAACTCAAATCAACGTCTAGTAATTCTTGTCTAAAATTTGTTAGAAAGATTGTTTTAATTAAAAAACATCAACCAAAACAGTTGGCATAGTGTTCTTCAGTTTTTAAGTGAACCTGCCTGTCTCTGGCTTGCTATGTATGTGCACTGGTACAGGCTATATCAATGGAGTGAAAGGGCTGAAAATGTCCAGTCCAATTGAGCATGCATTTTGAGATGTGATTCCTTATTCTGGGGCCAATGTCACCTCACAGAGACTAGAGGACACACAGCCACAGCTTTATGAAAAATCAACAAATAGATAAAGAAAACAGTTCAACCATATCATACATAATAATTCATACACTAACTGAATTACTCCTTATCAGGCCAGGAACATCTAGGGGGTCTTTCATTTTGGAAAATCCCCTTCCCCATTGATAAGTTTGTAGAAAGGGGGTTCAATTTGCAATGTAAGTTTATGCTTGATTTGTTCCTTAGTTTGCATCTTGCAGCATCCAAGCTTGTTTTTTTTTTAAATTTGTATTTTTTTAGCTAGCACTGCCCAACAAAAAGCAATAAGAGTAACTTATTCATTCATCATCATCAGTCTTTTAGCGTCCGTTGTTGGACATAAACCTTCCCCAGGATTTGCCACACTTCTCTATCATGGGCGTCACGGAGCTAGTACTTCCTGAACTTGTCTAGCTCGTCTCTCCATCTAACATTTTGCCGGCCTCGGTTGCGCATGTGGTCTCGGGGAATCCATGTTGTGAGTCGTGATGTCCATTGATTGTCTGCCATTCTTGCAACATGGCCAGCCCACCGCCATTTGAGATTTTTAATGGATTCTATGATGTCTCTAACTCTTATCTTTTCTTGGATGTACTGTGGTTTTTTGTGATCTCTCCAAGTGAGGCCCAGCATTATTCTTTCATGTGCACGTTGCATGGTTCTCAGTTTACGGGTCTGTCTCTTGGTTAAGTTCCATGTTTCAGCTCCATAAGTGACTATTGGGAGGATGCATTGGTTATACACCCTTCTTAGGATTAAAGGGATCTTATCAGTTTTGAAGGTTGAGCTAGCTCTGCCAAAGGCTTGCCATCCTAGTGTGATTCTTCGCTTGATTTCTTCTTCTTTTGAGGGTCTCATGGAGATTCGTTGTCCTAGGTAGATGTAGTGGTCTACTTTCTTGAGTTCTGTGTCTTTGATTTTGATCTTAGTGTTTTTATCTCCAATGTGGTTGTTGCACATGATCTTTGTCTCACTGAAGTTCATGTGTAGGCCGCCTTTCTTGCTCTCTTCATTTAGTTCATCTATCATTAGTTGGAGGTCATGTAGGTTCTTTGCGAAAAGGGCTATGTCGTCTACAAATCTGAAGTTGCTCAGATACTCACCGTCTATTTTAATATAATATATTAATTTATGAATTAAATAAATTATATAAATTATATAATTTATTATATAAATTATATAATTTATATAAGTGTCAAAACGATACTTATTCATAAAAGACCCCTTTTTCTATTTTTCAATTGATCACCCCAACACGGCATGCTGCCAAAAAAAGTTGGACACAGGACAGTTTCTATTCAGGGGCTAGACTTGTCATTGTATGTGGTGTAGTTGGACTGTTTCCCTTATCTACATACCAACCATTTACTATCCGACCTAATTCTGCTTTTATTTTAGTTCTAAAATATGGAAACTAACTTCTGTGACATGACCGGTAGGACAAGGGGTATGTGTCACTGGAATTAGTTTCTACGTTCCAGAATAAATATCACCTAAAGAAGGCTGGAATAGCATGAAAAAATGAGCAACAAAGATGAGGAAAATAGTCCGACTAAACCACATACAATGATGATGACAACATCTTATACTTCTGATCAGTTGAGTTTATTTAATACAAAATTTCAAAAATACAAATCCTGAGCAAATTGTTAGAAACTATCAAACTAAGTTTCTTGAGTTTTTTTAGTCATTTTGCCTGGCTGCCTGGCAAGCAAAAAAAATGAGCTAAGCTTTTTTTTATAAAATTTTTTGTATTTACTCTTTTATTCAAACAATTATCAAAGAAATTTTTGACAAAGTTATACTACAGTATATGCTGTGTTTGTGCGCAGAGAATGTTTTAGTATGGGAAAGCTTTTTGCTTGTTTTTCTTCAGAAAACTGAGGCAGTCGGTTAAGCTGTCTGATAGTTGCTTACAGTGTGCTGCACTATGTTGTTTCATTCATCTTTGACTGCTTCCCTAAGCTGGTTAGTGCTCCCAAATCTCTTCCCAACTAGTTTGGCCCTAATATGCACTCATATGTTCTTTATGATTCTGAGGTCTTTCATATGATGGAAAGTGCTAAGCCCATTTTTTTTCTCAAAAGTGTATGTGTCATGCACCCAGGGCTCATCAATGGAGCTACAGGGCTGAAAATCCAAACATTTACTCCTTATTACATCTTGAAAGAACATTTTTTTTGTTTTTTGAAAATTCCATTGTAAATTTTGAGGGGTCTTCAATTTGCAATGAAAGTTTTTGCAAAATTGTTCTTTTAACTTGCATTCTTAGCCAACATTCTTACTGTTTTTTTTTTAAAATTTGAATTTTTTTAGCGATCACCCTTTTTCCAAATTTTCAATTGATCATCCCCAACTTTGGATGCTGCTAAAAAACTAGTTGCCCAACACATATGTAGGTAGCCAGCCAGCCAGATCAGCTTAAAATATCAAGAAACCTATGGTGACAGTTTTGGTTGATAGTTTCTAATATTGTCTTAGCACTGATTGGTTGAATAATCCCCTCTTGACTAGCAGAGAGATCATCATGATGATAGAAGTTGAAACTTGAGAATTATGCAATTACAATGTAATATTCAATTCACAGCCTGTAAGAAAAGAAGTGGAATTAATCATAAAGAAATTCTCCAGAGTTGCATTTGAAAATGCTAATGACATTTGTCTTGGAGCAGATTTCTCATTTACAGATGGACAATGCAGACAACTTCAATGAATTTTTATTTGAAATTTGTTCTGAAACAAGGAATATAATATTCTTAAATCAGTATTACGTCGGTCAAATTAGTATGCCAAGTTGGAGAGGTACACGTATTTGGATGTCTCGATATCTCCATCTATTTCTGCATCCACTCAGCATCTCGAAAAGTACTCAATGAATGTCAAAAAAACCTTGTGAAACAAGTTGAAATAATTTTGTACACTAGATAATTACTTCACTCTGTTTGATTTAATCTTGTATAGCACTGAAAATTCACTTATCCTTTGCAACTGGCTTTGAACCTTGCCAATTTCACCTGCTAATACAAGCTTCTGGCAGATAAGACTTAATGGATTATTAACGACACTGGATAATCTTGGGACACTAGCAAAGCCTTGGTAGGTCTCATATGATTGGTTTCATCTATGCATGCTTCTTCTAAGGCCTAACTGTCTATTGTTACGGTCTTTTGGGGTTGGGCTTCGCGGAATACATCTACCTAGGTCAGGTGATGAAGCTAGTGAAAGACCCTGGGAGTTGAATGACATTGCATAACGTTGGCCGGAAAGCATTTGGTATAAATAGAGACATACTGAGAAACAAAATGCCATATTCTCAAAATGTAGAGTATGCAATAAATGTATAATATTTGCTAAAATGTTCAGGCATGAAGCCTGGAAAGTTAGGAAACCACCCCAAAACCAACTCAGAATAGCACAGAGGATAATGAGAATAGAAATGTTGGGAAAAAACCCTTTGTAATAGAAAAAGATCAAGATGGATCATGTAGAAGACTTAGGTGAAGGATATTACAAAAGTAATTAAACAACAAAAATGGAGATGGTGGGGCACTTAACAAGAAGAAGGTACTAAAAATAGGGCAAAAACCTAGCCGATTGGTATCTGTGGGACAGTGAATGCAGCAGGAAAAGACCAGAGGCAACATAGAGAAGTTTGCTGGTAAGACATTGCAGAGATTAGCACTATCACACTTGTCATAGAAGGAGATGAGAAAGGCTTTTGTCCAGCAGTGGACTGATGATGATGATGATGATGATGATGATGATGATGATGATGATGACGACCACCACCACCACCACCACCATCATCATCATCATCATCAATGTGTGCAAGTTGTGAGGTACATTCTGACTAGGGTGGAATTTTCAGTTAGTTCCTTAGACAGCATACTTTGGAGCTCAAAACTGTTTTTCTCTCAGGAATAACCTAATACCTTAATTCAATTTCCCTGGGAGGCAATAATGCACTGCTTCAGCTACTTAGAGGTCAAATGAAGATAAATAGGATCAGACTTTTGGTATCACATAGATAAAGAGAGATAAATGGAAATCAGATCACTATAATCAGGATGAGTGCGAGCACAGAACCCACATCGTTATTAATGTTCAGTTGCAAATCACAGGGATATTTTTTCTCCTTCTTTAGGTTGGCGTATCTTAGAGGTAACTTAATTTAATACCTCTGGCAACAATGCACTGTTCTGGCTACTTAGTAGTCACATACAGATAAAACAGAATCAGACTTTTAGTGTTATATAAACAAAGATAGATAGATGGAATTATTATGCAGTTGCAAATTACAAAGACGTTTTTATTATTCTTTAAGTTAGCCCTTCAATTAAATAACTCTGACTATAACACACCCTTTTAGTTACCCAGAGGTCAGACACAGATGAAACAGAATCAGACTTTTAGTATTATAGAGATAGATAGATAGATGGAAATCAGATCATTATTATGAGCGCAGATGCAGACCCAGCAAAAAATATTTCTCCAATCATCCAAAAACTTTTAAATTCAGAACCTTCTATGTATGCCAAATTTGGTTGTACTGCACCCATGTTATAGTGTGAATAGACAAGCAAACACAGAGAGTGACTACACTGAACTATATGTAAATAAGTGATCAGGGATTTAATCTATGTAACTCTAATGTAATGAATTTCTGTATATGTACATCTATAGGCTCGGGTATATGATGTGTCAGTATATACATTTATATGTTTTAATTGTATGAAGACCTGTACGAAACTTTGATCAGTCTGGCGCAAGGCCTCAGTAAGGAATATCCATGGGTGTACTAAATGGGGAGGGGATGTCTCATCTTCCCTCTTTCTCCCTCTGTTGCCAAATTAGCCATTTTTTGACCAGATCTAGTCAATTTTTTTCCAATTTAGCAGATAAAATTTTACTATAGCCAATCAAATCTGATAATTCAATAAAAGTAAATGTTTAACTAGTAGGGGAAGAGGGCTTTAGCCGATGTTAACTTTTCATGAAGAAAGTTTTAGCTATAAATAGCAAACCATAGTGATTTCTTCCCCAATTCTGTCTACTCAACTACTTTGTCCGCAAATTAGAGGCCTGCTTCCCTTCATTAAAATTCATCAAGTATGCCCCTGGGAATATCCAATTAGGAAATGGTCTCAGAGAATACCTTGTCTTGTATTAAGGTGTGCAGAAAGTAATTACATATCTTTGTGTTTGGAAAGTAATTACGTATTTTCAAAAAGGAGATGAAAACAAATGCTAGTGAGGTTTGATTGGATCATCATCATCATCATCATCATCATCATCATCATCATCATCATCATCATCATCATCATCATCATCATCATCATCATCATCATCATCATCATCATCATCATCATCACCACCACCACCACCACCACCACCACCACCACCACCACCACCACCACCACCACCACCACCACCATCATCATCATTCTATTGAGGTCCATCATTGACCTTTCCTAGGATTTGCCACACTTCTCTACTGTAGGCGTTGCGGAGCCAGAACTTGTCCAGTTGTAAATTTGTCCAGCTCGTCCCTCCATCTAGTACACAGCCGGCCTCAGTTGCACATCTGATCTCTGGGGATCTATATTGCGAGTTATGATGTCCATCGGTTGTCTGCCATTCTTGCGACATGGCTGGCCCATTGCCATTCAATTTTTTTAATGAATTCTAAGATGTCTTGGACTCCTGTTTTCTCCTGGATGAATTGTGTTGTCTCCAGGTGAGTTTGAGCATAATTCTCCCATGTGCCCGTTGCATGGTTCAATTGCTGGGGGTGATTAATTCAGTCTTGTGGTTAGGTTCCATGTTTTAGCTCCATAAGTGACTATTGGGAGGATGCATTGATTGTATTCTTTTCTTTTTAGGATTAACGGGATCTTATCATTATCAATGACAGTAGCCAGACGGGAAGAGAAATTTTTTGCTTCCTTGTCGCTTTTTAAAGTCTCGGTCTTTCATGGATAAATTTTCCGATGCACTAAATGATACACAGCCGGATAAGAGAGATGATAGACTAAATGCAGACATCATTTTATATTACTTAACTCTAGTCTTGCTTCAGTTGGTTAGCTTATGACATATAGTGAAATACGTAATTACTTTCCAATTACCCTAATACTTTGAAGAGGAGTAAGGTGTTATTGCCCTGGGTAGATTATTTTTTATTCAATATTAAATGACTGGATATTTTTTAGGACAGACATTTTATACCTTTCATAAAGATAGCTTCATCAACTATGAATACGAAGTGCTATCTTCAGTCAATTAAAAAACAGTGGCAGATGTATGTAGCAAGATCTAGACTTTGATAATACAGCTGGGAAATAACGATTTCACAGTTAAAAGTTAATTTCATCAAATTAAAACTCAAAATCAGAGAGTCATTAATTCCATTAAGATTAAAAAAGAAGCGGTCGATATATTCAATCTCTGTCACATGCAATTTGATGTATTTTTACTCTTAATCTGTAGAGAAATAATTCTGACTAGTCATTCAATACAATTCAACCAGCATCTTTTAGCTGCGTACAGTGTTGAGGGTGATCAATAGAAGAAAATTAGAAAAAGCAGTGATCAGTGAAAGTTACTTCTCTCACCTCTTGTTGGGTGGTGATCACTTGAAGAATCTGATTTCAAAAAATAAACTTGTACGCAGCATAAGTCAAAGTGAGGGACCAATTTGGCATAAACTTACATTGCAAATTGAAAAAAAAAGTCATTCCAAAGAGAATTTTAAATGATAAGAGAATGTGTTTTTTTAGATGTGATATGATATGATAACGAGTACTATTTTCAATTAGGAATTGACTGATAACATTTGGAGATATTGTGTGAACAAGTATGAGTAAATACATAAGAATAAAGCCGGATGCATTGGCATCGTCAGGAGGGAGACATGCATTTCTTGAATGCAATGCAAATAATAACAATTTATAAATTAATAGAAGTCGAGTCTGCTGCATATATGTATATATATATATATATATATATATATATATATATATATATATATATATATATATATATATATATATATGTGTGTGTGTGTGTGTGAGTGTGTGTGTGTGTGAATGGTGCCAGATGTGAACCAAGAGACCAATCTAGCATAAACTTATGAAGCTAATTGAACAGCCCACTAAAGACCTATTTTAGGGTGAATGAAAAAAACATTTTTTTACACATCATTTTTGAATCTTCAGCCATCTCACTCCATTGTTGAGGTCTGTACATTTGATATATACATAGCCAAACAGACCACCTAGAAAACCAAAACTTATGTTGACAGTTTTGGTTCACAGATTCTGACATCTGCATCCTGTGTTATAAACATCACTGCTATACAAACAAAAATTTTCTAAAAGAATTCTATTGTGAGACATAACTAGAGAAGAGGTCTCCCTATGGCAACAGACTAGTCATGTAGCAAGAATATCAGATAACCGTTGAACAGCACGTGGATCCCTAGAGATCATATGTGAAACCATGGCTGACAGAATATAGGATGGCGTGATGAACTAGACAAGATCAGAAAGTACTGGCTCTGCGATGCCCATGATAGAGAGGTCTGGCAAATCTTGCGGAAGATCTATGTTCAATGACGGATGCTAAAAAGTTGATAATAATGAGCACACCTGAAGGAGATTGGCTGAAACCTCATTAGAACAATAGAAATAACAAGGAGTTTGATTGTCCTAAGACATCTTTGAATGAACTTATTAAGCTTTTGAAGTCTATAAAGGGGCAAGAGAAAAAAAACTATAATTTATTGAAAGATGCGTACCATGTGGGTCAGTTAGAATAAGAAGTATGTAAAAGTAAGTGACACGGTCTATAGAGTAGTGCCATAGTCTACTTCCAGAGATAAAAGGAATGCAAACTCAAGTCTTGCGTATTCTTTATTTCCGATTTGCACTGTTTACTGACAACACTAGAATGACATTCTGAGTAAGTTCTGATGAAAAGCAACTGAAAATTTAAGATAAAAGACAGTACTTACACAAGAAAAATCAATAATGGCTAAATTTCATCAACTTTTGTGGTCTAGGGAAAAGGCAGAGAGAAGATGTCAGTCTCAATAGACAAGCAAACAGGACTGGTTAGTCACTGAATAGACACTCTCATGTAACCAACTCCTTTTGGCAGCATGCTGTGTTGAGGGTGAACTGACCCTAAATTAGAAAAAGTGGTGGACAATGGATGAGGTACTTTTTTTGTCTTCTGCTGAGTAGACATCACCAAAAAGTTAAAATTCTCAAAAAAATAAGCATGCCAGACACAAACTAAGGGATCAATATGGCATAAACTTGTATTTTAAATTGTACACCCCACCCTGCAACAAATTTATTTTGAGGTGGAATTTTCCCTAAGAAAATAAGCGTATTCTCTTGACATAATGAATAAATGCATAAATTCTCAGCTCCATTGATGTGGTCCATACATGTAACACATACATAAATAGATAGCAAGCCAGGCAGAATCACTTAAAAACTGGAGAAGCCTACATTGATTGCCTTGGTTAGAGGTTGATGGTTTCTGATAATTTTATTTAAGCAAAGGAGGAAGTGCGTAAAATGAAAGACAGTGACTGAATGGAGGATATCAGAACAAGACAGAAAATGTGTAGACAAGAAAATAGCCAATAATTGCTTCAGTTCAAGAGAAGTTCTGCTTAAAGCAACAAGAGGCTATCTAAGGTCTGGTTGGTCTCTCAATAGAAACTATCATGTGACCAACAGCTTATGGCAGCATGGTGATCAAATTGAAAAAAGGAGTCATTAATAAATAAATTACTCTCTTACTTTTTGTTGGGCAGTGATCATTGAGAAAATCCAAATTTGAAAAAAAAAACAAAAACATGAATGCTATGCTGCCAATTTAGCATAAACTTACATTGTACATTGGAGCCCCTTTTGAACCTTATAAGGGGGAATTAAAAAAACAAAACCAAAAAAAGAGTGTTTTTTCAGATATAAAGAGTAAATGTTATGGTGTGCTGGGGGTGATTAATTCAAAAATTAGAAACGGGGTGATCAATGAATAAAGCACTTCTCTTGCATGTTGTTGGGCAGTGATCACTATGAAAAAAATTGGAATTTTCCAAAATCATGAGTGAATACTGTCAAGCAGAAGCTGAGTGACCTATTTAGCATAAATTACATTGCCAAAGAAACTTCCTACTTGAAACCCAATCAGGGAGAAATTTAAAAAAAAACTCTATAAATTTTTTTTCCTGACATAATAAGGAGTGAATGTTTACATTTTTAGCCCTCTATCTCCATTGGTACACTCTGTTTATGTGTGATACATATATAGCCATCTGGACTGGCTTGAAAACCGAAGAAACCTATTGTGAGAGTTTTGGTTTACATTTTCAAAATAAAGATGAATGCTGGGGACGTAAGCATCTACTGGGGCAAGGAGCTGTGCATTCAATAAATGCAATATGAATAATAACAATCCATAAATTATCAGAAGTTTACATTTAAAAATGTAATACTCGTATCCAGCTCTAGATTGAACTTCTGTTCAGTCTGTTGCATATGCTTTAATGGGACCCTAAAATATATACACTTGAAAACATTGATTTTTCACTATAGTCATTAGATACATTCATTCACTATACAACCAGGTGACAAAAAAAATAGTACATCTGATATAATAGTAATAGTATTATTTTGTTTTGATTTTGATCTTTGTGCAGAAGCTATGACTTGAGTTTGAAACACCTTCATTTTAAGTGTCCTATATATATCACAGAGATATCACACTCCCATTAATTACTCTGTTAAAGTGATAACCCCAATTAAAGATGATAATTAGTTAAAATCATTAACCCTGAACATCTAATCATTCAGGAAATTTAAGAGTCTTATAGTTCCACAGTAATAGGACTAACGCAGAATCACTGAATCGGAATGGATAACTTGTGAACATTTAACATCGAGCCCTTGACAATGCAGGTCCTGTAATAGATGTTACTTTCGCTACATTGTTATGGTGTGCTGGGAGTGATCAATTAAAAAATTAGAAAAGGGATGATCAATGAAAAAGTTACTTCTCTTGCCTGTTGTTGGGCAGTGATCACTAAAAAATTTTAAATCAAAACTAAAATCAACCAGGTAGAACCACTTAAAAACTGGAGAAACCTACGTTGATTGCTTTGGTTAGAGGTTGATGGTTTCTGATAATTTTATTTGAGCAAAGTTGGAA
This sequence comes from Thysanoteuthis rhombus, assembly GCA_963457665.1. Classification (NCBI taxonomy): domain Eukaryota; kingdom Metazoa; phylum Mollusca; class Cephalopoda; order Oegopsida; family Thysanoteuthidae; genus Thysanoteuthis; species Thysanoteuthis major. The sequence continues at coordinate 50,746,417 of OY735211.1, forward strand.
GTGCGTAAAATGAAAGACAGTGAATGAATGGGGGATATCAGAACAAGACAGAAAATGTGTAGACAAGAAAATAGCCAATAATTGCTTCAGTTCAAGAGAAGTTCTGCTTAAAGCAACAAGAGGCTATCTAAGGAACAGGTCTTTTTAGTCACTCAATAGAAACTATCATTCGACCAACACCTTTTGGTAGCATGTTGCATTGCAGATGATCAAAATTGGAAAAAGGGGTGATCAATGAATAAGTTACTTCTCTCACCTTCAGCTGGGAAGAGATCTCTAAAAAGTCCTCTCTTGCTTTTTGCTGGACTACAATCTCTAGAAATATTCCCATTTTCAAAAAGACAAGTGTGAAAGCTGCCGTACACAAACTAAGGGACCAATTTAGTATAAACTTACATTCAAACTGAACCCCTCCTTAGAAACCTATTCGAGAAGAATTTTAAAAAAATGAAAAAAGTTTTTTTTTCGATAATAAGGAGTAAATATTCGAATTTTCAGCCCTCTAGCTCCATTTGTGCAACATGTGTGCATAAAACAAAAATATATAGATAGCCATTCATGCTCTCATGAAAACCAAAGAACCTATGTTGACAGTTTTTGTAAGAATATTAATTGACGTTTTCTATCAGAAATCTTGCTGAGCCAATTCAAGAAATTTCACGGGGTGCAAATCAATAAGATGTCGTTCGGAGAGATCTATGTGTCTGTGATTTGTGTTGCATTAACCAATATCTGTCAGAATCTATCTATATGATATTAATTCAATCAATTAACCTTCAAGTGAAGTTGATACTTATTCAAGTGACAACTTATGTTTCACTTATTGATGTTATTTGGGATTTTTTTTATATCATCTTGTCATAGAAGCAACGGGCTGGATAATCCAAACCATCTGATTCTCATGAGTTCAAAATCTATTTCAGTAGCCACCTTCAACCAAAACTATGAATATCAACATAGGTTTTTTCAGTTTTTAAGTGGTTCTCATCACTAGCTAAGTATGTGTCATGTATATTGGCCGCACCAATGGAGCTAGAGGGCTGGAAATTTAAACTCATACTCCTTTTATGTATCTCAAAAACACTTTTTTGTTTTTTCTAGCCCATCCACCAAACAAAAGCAGTAGGGGGGTTTGATTTAAAATGTAAGCTCATGCTAAATTGGTCCCTCAGTTTGTGTCTGGCAGTATCCATACTTTTTAAAAAAAAGATTTTTTAGTGATTATTATCACCATCAGACTTTTATCACCTGTCATTGGACAAAAGAGAAGTAAAAAATATGATGAAAAATTGTACAATTGATGTGTCAAGTATATTGGTGAAATAAAAAATAATCATTATCATTATTACTATGATTATTAACAAATTTATCAATTATTTATTTCATTCTTATTTTCCAAACTTACATTAAGAAAACTTAGAGTGACAAAAAGTTAACACACTAAAAGTATTAGAATTCATCTAGCTCACGACAACAGTGAATAGGATATTTTAGAAATAATGTTATCTAATAAGAAAACATTATTTCTAACAAAAAATTGGACTAACTTCAAAAATCACTTTTTTATGTATTGAAAAATATAAATATCTGAGTAAATCAATATTTCCATTCATCCTCAATTTACCCTTGCAGTTTCATAAACCGACCCCCGAAAAAATTTCATTTACCCCCCCCTCCAAAAAAATTAATTCTCCCTTAGATGACTCATTCACCTGTTTGAGAAATACTGACTTAATCCACTACCTATTTTGCTGAAGAGCAATTTTGCAACCTTAATTGATGAATACTTGTTCATCGGTGTCTATGATTAATTATATCTGTTAATTGAGTTAAGTACTAATCAAATCAAGTAGTAGGTCTGCCTCAAAACTGCAACAATATCTCACAGTAGTAAACTAACAGGTTATTCCTGTCTTTCAAGAAAATAGTGTTTAGACTTACTTAATTGACCTTACTAGTACTTCGTACTGTTGAGTATCACAAACATAGCAACCTCAGGACTGAGGGTATATGGAGTCTCTGAAATTCCCAGGTTTTTGATGTAGCATAGGCTAAGCCTACTTTTTAGTATTAAAGGTTTGGGTCATTAACATCAGCAAGTTACATGAATAGCATAGAATCCAAGAGTAGAAAACTATTTACAAATTACTCATTTAATTTTATGAAATCTCAATAAGATATCTTCTGCAAGCCAGAAATTGATATTTCTGAATTTAAATCAGTTGAAATTTTAGTCAATGCTTTAGACTCTTTAGAAAGATTTGGATCAGAAAAAGAAGAATTGGAACAAAGCTAAAATATTTTCTATTTCAAATGTTTCTGATACTTTCTTTAAAAAATCAAAATGCGGAGTACATTTTGGTAATCGCTTGCAAGAGGTGCGCAAAGAATTTCTGGCAAGGGAGGTAATTAATCTGATACTGAAAATGATAATATATCAGAACAAAACAAACAGAAATAGAAAAATTGAAGATTTAGAATTGCTTTTTATTACATTTGTTCACATGGATTTGTCCGAAGGCTAGCATTTCAGATTAATTGCCTCCCTTGCACTGCCTCCAAACAATTATCTGCAATTTTCGGTTTTACAAAAATATCATTTAATTAAAAAATTTCATGCTATGTAAAAGCTTCGAAAACATCATTTTTTTTAGAAAGAACAGTATTCTACTCATCAATGAATAAAAGCAATTACAAAATATGATGTGTGTATTGTTTGAAAAAAGAATTTCCATTTTATTATGATTTATGTATGGGAGCCTGTTGATTATCTTTTCTTTAGTTTATACTTTGACACCTCATAAATGGCAGAATTTTAGTATTTTTTCTCTTTTATGGCTGACTTTATGCTACTTTTTTTTTTGCCAATTATAATCAAAATAAAACCTCCAAAGTAAATGGTTGATGCTAAATAGTCTACTGACGTCAGGTAGGCCTAAGCTGGACAGATCATCATTAGATTGCTGGTCTCTTGTGATCCATCTTGAACAAGTCACTTATTGTTTCAAAACCTTTGGATCTTCCTGTGCAATCTTGCCTTTTATCTTATAAATTTGCATGATTCTCTGTTCAGTAATGAACTTATAGTTGGGTCGGTAAAACGCTTTTTGCCAGGCTGTCCAACATTTCAATTGCTTTGTCAAAAGCAATGTTTTCTTCTTGATCACTAACTTTCTCTTCAGCTTCATTGCCTTCCTGGATCTGATCAGGATTCAACACCATCTCTGCAATCTCTGCATCTGTAAAGGAATGCGTAATCAGAACATCACTGTCAACAATCATTACTTCCTCAACATCTTCCGCATTCAACACTTCAGCAAGTGCAACGGAATTCCTTTCGCAAACTTGAGCAGTTCATGTTGGTGTGGGTTTTCATTGTATTTTATTTATATACTATGATATAAAGACTCAAATCTAATCAGAATTAGATGAGGATCAAAAAAATAGGGGTGGGGACATGCATACAGATGTGTTTGTGATACCGAACTGAACTAAGTTTTTAGTACATACGTAAATCTGTGAAAGTGTGTGTACAATCAATAAACTAATTGACATTTGATTCCTTTGCCAAAAAAGTTGGATAAGCGTATTTATTTGGTTGTGTCTTTCTATGTGTCTATGTTTCTTCTATCCACTAAATATCTCCAAAAGTTCTGGAAGAATTGGTGAAATTTTGGGACGGATCCAGGAATATTTTTTTGATCAAAAGATATTTCTCCTTTTACATTTATATGTACACTTTTGACTCTCCACACAATATCTCCAACAGTTCTAAATGAATCTTGATGAAATTCAGTAAAAGACTTGGCAATAGGCTAATAAAGATTATATTATATTTTAGGGTGGATCCATGTGTTATCCCCTCTATGCCGCTGCTACATGTCCACAACATCACCAAAAGTTCATGACTATCCATATGATATCTGCCAAAGTTCCTCAATGAATTTTAATGAAATTTGGTGACAATAGACTATGGAATAAGTGATAATATGTACAATCCCTCACCCTGACAATAACATTGGCAGAGGCGTGAACTCTCTGAGTACTTTCTACTTAAACTTAGTTTTGGCACAAAACTTATACAAATACAGTTGTACCAATATATTTCATTTATGCATTGTTTGTCTCTGGAACCTTTATTGATACAGTACAGTTATAATGCGGCTGTTGGGGTCTTAGAAAGACTAATTAGTTATAACTGAATCATTGATAATCAAAATCAATCACAAGTGCCAAAACAAGTTCTCTGTGTTGTTAACATCATAAGATAAAAGAAATCAGGTGCAAAGCAACATATAGTTATATATTAATTGATTGCAAATCAAAGGAATTTGATATCTAAGTCATATTTAATGAGTCTTTTGATAAAATTCTGTTCTCATTTGTGGCTTCCTGAATGAGTGGGCAAAAATATAGACAATATGATGCCCTGCCGTATATCTATTTATAACAAACTATGTTATAATGAGGGAAGCCAGTACCAGAGTAATGTCTTGAAATTACTTATCTACTTGTAATCTTCAGAGCAATTTCTATACATGACCCAGACATACTTTCATTTAGTTATCCATTAGTATCATCGTAACTCTAAAGTGATAAAGTTTTATTGGATAGTCATTAAAGGAAGTCTAGACATCATTTTCCTAAAAGGCGAAAATAACCCATCTCTTCACTACTATAAAAGATAGTTGCAACAGTGAGGCGGATATACAACTTGGTTTGATTAGTAAATGGCATTAGTTACCGAGGCTGATGAAGAAGTATCAAGTCATTAACTCTGCAGGATCGCTTATCAATAAAAAAAGGTAATGTTTAGTCTTACTTCTACTCTTAAATTCATACAAGAAAATTCTAATTTTGATATCAAAGGGAATTGCAACTGATCTAAGTCAGCTCCCTTTCTGTTTTTGGTTAATTCTTTTGATTTATTTTATTTCATTCTGTTTTGATAATTTTAACAAACTAATATATATATATATATATATATATATATATATATATATATATATATATATATATCAAAGTTACCTCCCTTTGATTTTCTAGGGGAATTTTCATTTATCTTTATTCTAATTATCATGATAAATTCAACAAATTTTATTTCCGGCACAGAAGGGTTTCACTGTCAATAGGAGCAGTATCAAGCATTTTATGACATTTACGGTTAATATAACTTTCTCTGTAAAGTTACAATAATGTTAATGGATAACCGAATCAAGGTGTATCTTGGCAATGTATAGAAATTACCATGAAGATCACAAATGGACAAGTCTAGTTAGTCATTCATAAAAACCGTCACATGATCAATGTCTTTTGACAGCATGCCATGTTTGGGATAATCAATTAAAAAAATTGGAAAAAGATGTGATTAATGAATAGGTTACTTCTCTCAGCTTTGATCGCAGACACAATCTAAGGGATCAATTTATTACAAACTTACATAGTAAACTGAGGACACCCAATTAAAAACCTAGTTAGAGGGAAAGAGAATTATTGCAAAAAATATGTTTTCTAGACATTATAATCAGGAGCAAATACTTAGATTGTCAGCCCTCTAACTCTATTGGTGTGACCCCAGCAAATAATATATATATAGCCAGCCAGAGTAGCTTAAAAATTGAAGAAACCTATGTTGACTGTTTTCGTGACTGTTTTGGTTGATGTTTCCCAATTAGGACATTATTTTGCTACCAATGAAGGTTCAAGAGACAAACAACACAGAAGTAAAAGATGTTGATATAATTGTCCTTATACCAAGTTTCTAGCATAGAGATAAGTCTGTGGAAGTTCATATATGCCATCAATGAACTAGTTGCTATTCATTAAATTTAGTTTTGGCTCAAAACTTATTTTCAAAGGAGGCATCTTATATATACTTTTTTTTGCATTATTTGTAAGTGCTTCTCTTTTATTTGGAAACATAAAACTTGAGGTTCCAGAAGTTACACTTTTTAAGCAAGGTAAAAAATGCATGTTTTTCTTTGAATTTATTTTCATTTTATTTATCTCAAGAAGGAAAAGAAAGAATTCTGCATAGTATACAAAAATTCTAAAAAGTAAAATGATATATATTAAGCAGAGAAAATCAATCTTATGTATACTAGATATATATGATTTTTGGACAAGAAATTGAACTCGGTTTTTAAAAATGAAATCTTTAGATGTGATATGCTGAGTGAAATTAATGACTGGAGGTGCAGGTAGCCTGATGGTTAACAGCACAGAAAATGCAATCAGTGAATAAAAGTCAAACCTCATCAGAGGCAGTTTTTGTTCACTTTGTATTAATGCCTTCAAGACAATGGATAAATAGCAGGGCAGATAGGCTCTGCAGTCTTGGTTGGTAACCAATCTAGGAGACAGACAACTCTAAGTCCAAACTAGGGAATGGAGTCACCCTAAAACCAATTGAATGTCAACTTGGACTTTCTTCCAGCAGCTCCTGCAGCCAAACATGTTGCTTCGCTTTCATTTAGACTACATCAGCGAAGTGGAGATAGGGATTCTGTCAACTAGGCATTCAAAGATCACCATATTCTTTTCTCAGGCTTGCGCCCTGCAGAGTTCACTTCAGTGTTCCATTGTCTACAAAGACAGAAGGAAGCTTTCTTCTATATACTGACCCCAGTTTTTGCTGATAGAGCATTTAATTATAATATGCTTCAGGTATATATTGACCCCCAAATGTTGATAAGGATTTTTGATTAGGATATGGCTGGCATATATGTTGATTCCAGTTTTTGAGAGTAATTAAGCAACAAATTAAAGTAAGAAATACTTTATTTTATGGTCTATAAAATAAGTGTATACATCTATTCAAGTATTTACTATCTACTAGAGTCGTCTGGAACAGAATCTATCTGTATAAAGCACCACATATATGACTACATTTTTGGTCTGTAACATTTTTCAAGACAAATAACTATCAGAATCTAATTATCAAGTATTTTCCTTCACTTTTTGATTTTTTTTGTAAATCCATAAGTTTTTAGGCTCAGTGTAATTGTAAAACTATCTGAAAACTGCCATCATTTTGGGGCAGCATTTGTAATCAAGTATTATCATAATAGAATGGTTTTTCTTTTGTAATTGGTAACTATTTTTTCATGTATGAAATAAACAGTTTCTTCTGATGATGATTTTTCATTTTCATGGGTTACTATCAAATGGATCTATTATTCATATTCACAGTTTTTGTTGTTAATTTTCTCTTCAAAACTAAATGTATGAACAAGTAATGGTGAAAATCTTCATTTTTCTTAATTGCTGGTTTGTTCTCATTTAAACTGTAACCTTGATTTATATTCAGACTAGAGTTTTGCACATCATAAAATGATGATTTAATGTTGGGAGTATACTTTTGCCACTGTGGGTAATATCAGGCGTTGTAATTTTTGGTTGTACTTCAGCTACCCCATGAGAAGCTTGCAAACAGGCTTTCATCAACCATGTATTAAGGAAAGGTGGATGAACACCAACTTGACATTTGAACGGAGTTGACAGTTGACAGATATCTATTGTAAAGAAATGTATTTTCCACTAAATTTTAAGAATAAGTGAGTAATAGCTTTTCAAAACAGTTGAATAATCATTAATAAACAAGTTTATATTGAATCCCCTATTTCTATAATGGCTCTTTGATTTTTTAGAACATTTTCAATTACCGAGTTTAAATTTTCCTGTCAGTAGTTATCAGTCATGGTGTTATTGAAATTAATTTTGGGTGATAGAATTGGCATGAAAAATAGTTTAAAACTTATTTACATACAAAAAAGTAATTCTACTTCCAATTTTATGCTATTTTTCTACATCTAAAACCAAAATCAAAACTTGAAAATGATATTTGAATTAATACAATATGTTATCAAATTTTCATAAAAACTCAATAACAATAGAAAATCAATCCCCTAGTTCATGTACAGAGACTTTAAAAATAGTCTAAATCAATCTTGAGTATGCAAAATACTTTTTCTTTTTTACCATTTTATTCAGATGAATTTTTGGGTTGGACATGTTACACGACTGGTGAATATCATGACTTACGACGTGGATTCCCAGAGATCATAAGCCAAATTGTGGCCGACAGAAAGTAAAATGGTGTGGTGGGCTAGGCAAATTCAGAGAGCAATGGCTCTGCGATACCCATGATACAGAGGTCTGGTGAATTCTGGGGAAGGTTTATATCCAATGACAGATGCTAAAAGGCTGTTACTACTGCTGCTGATGATATGTAAACTATGAAAGGTGTGTCTGGTGAAAACATTACAAAGCAAAGGACACAGGCTTATATACATCATGAACACATCCATATGAAGCAATAAATATACTTTTTCATTAATTCAACTTGTTCAAGCAATGAGTCAAAAACCCATTAAGCATCTTTCCTTTCATAAATTCTATTCAATCAGCAACAAAGAAAGACAAATTAGATGCAATACAGCAGGAAACAATTAACAAACTAAATAGGTCTGGTTAGTCACTCAATAGAAGTGTCACATGACCAACATCTTTTAGCAGCATGCTGTGTAGGGGTTAGCAATTAAAAAACTAGTACAAATGGTAATCAATGAATGAGTTATTTCTCTTACCTTTTGTTGGGAAGAGATCACTAAAAAAATACTAATTTTCAAAAGGCAAGCCTGAATGCTGCTGGACACCAATTAGGGGACTAATTTAGTATAGACTTAAATTGTAAATTAAACTTCCCCCTGGGAAATTTTTTTTCTTGACATAGTAAGGAGTAAACATTTAAATTTTCAGCCCTCTTTTAGCTCTATTGGTGAAGTATGTATTAATCAGCTAGACCAACTTAAAAACTGAAGAAACCTAATGTGACTATTTTTGGTGGATGATTTCCGATAAAACTGTATTTGCATGAATGAAAGAAAATATCCACTCTCAAGTTATGTTAAGTGAGATATGAAATGAGACAATTGAAAACCACTCAAGGGAACATTAATATTTCTGTCCCATTATAGTTGTTACACTTGCATAGACTATATATATTCACTAAATATAACTATCATTGGATTGGGGTGGTATTTGCATTAGAAAAAAGGGTTTGTAAAGCAGTCAATATTTCAATATGAAATACAAAATATTCTTAATTTGTTGAAATACTTCAAGAACCAATGAGATGCATGTATTTGATCATAGTGATCATATTATTTGTTCAAGTGGGGATCATGTAAAGAGCTTTACCATAGCAATCCCTGTCAACCCTTTCATGAAAAGACCAATCTCTAAACCATGCTAATTAATGTTGTCCTTGGTTTCTGTTGTGATCTCTGGGGATCCATGTTGTGAGTCGTGATGTCCATCGGTTGTCTTTCATTCTTGCAATACGGCCAGCCCATTGCCATTTTAGTTTTTGAATAGTTTCTATGACATCTCGGACTCCCGTTTTCTTCTTTAACCATGCTAAATAAGACCAATCTGTAAACCATGCTAAATAAGACGAATCTGTAAACCATGCTAAATAAGACCAATCTGTAAACCATGCTAAATAAGACCAATCTGTAAACCATGCTAAATAAGACCAATCTGTAAACCATGCTAAATAAGACCAATCTGTAAACCATGCTAAATAAGACCAATCTGTAAACCATGCTAAATAAGACCAATCTGTAAACCATGCTAAATAAGACCAATCTGTAAACCATGCTAAATAAGACGAATCTGTAAACCATGCTAAATAAGACGAATCTGTAAACCATGCTAAATAAGACGAATCTGTAAACCATGCTAAATAAGACGAATCTGTAAACCATGCTAAATAAGACCAATCTGTAAACCATGCTAAATAAGACCAATCTGTAAACCATGCTAAATAAGACCAATCTCTAAACCATACTAAATAAGACCAATCTCTAAACCATGCTAAATAAGACCAATCTGTAAACCATACTAAATAAGACCAGTCTCTAAACCATGCTAAATAATGCAAACAGTAGAGCCATAGCATGCTACAACCCTTCCTAACCCTCTGACATCCAGTGTTCAAAACTCAAAAAATATTTTTGTATTAGTTTGACTCCCAAAATGACCCAAACAAGCAAAAGATGGTAAAAAGAGGCTCCAAATGTCCAAAATGTCTACCATGTCCCAAATATCCATGTTAATTAAGTGATCTTTTGCACTGCCAGAGCAAGTGAAGTGATAAATGAGCAACACTGCTGACATCCCCTGGAGCGACAAGATATGAATGAATTTGTTCAAGTAAAACATTGATCCAGCAACCAATCAGGTAGTTTTAATTCATTTCTTGTTGCACGGGGAAGATTAGTCAACAACTGATCATGTTATTGCATTTGATTTAGGGGAACTATCCTGATTGTGATGAGAAAATGTTCACTGACCAACCAAATTAATAGCAGAATTTCATCCAGCTGATAAGACATGGCCTGTTTCATGAAATGTTTATCCAGCAGGATTTTGATTCAAGGAATAAAACGTGTCTTGCTTTAATAGGATGATTATTCAAGATCTTGACTCAGATGATGAAAGATCATCATCATCATCATCATCATCATCGTCCACCACCACCACCACCACCACCACCATCATCATCATCATCATCACCACCACCACCACCACCACCATCATCATCATCATCATCAGCCTTTTAATGACCATCATTGGACTTGGACTTCCACAAAATTGCCCGACCCCTTGATCAAGGGCATTGCAGAGCATTTCTGGACTAGTCAAGTACACCATGTCATCTAAATTTTTGCAGGCCACAGTTTTGTGTATGATTTTTGGGGATCAGCATTGCAAGTTGTGATGTCCAGCAGTTATCCAACATTCTTGCTACATGGCCTGCCCATTGTCATTTGAGTTTTATAATGGATTCTATGATATCTCTGACTTCATTTGGTTTATTATATAATGTGCCATCTTTTGTCAATTTGTGATGTTAAGCACAATCTTTTCTTGTGTATATCATATCTATGGCTTTGATAGAATGCTTATCCAGCAGGATTTTCATGCAAGATATACAGATATACCTTTATCAGTACGGTTAATTACATACTGCTCAAAATAGCACTGTTCAAGTCTAATTATAATTTAATGCATTTTTTCAGTTTATTCTTAGTTACATTAATTCATACATCGAAACCCACACTATTCAAGGTATTTGTGCATAAAGCAAGACTTGCTTTAAGTGAAAAGCTGTTGACATAAATTTCTTTATTTAAGTTATGAGATATCAAAATCTTACATCTAAGTCTTCATATTTCTTGCAGGTGCAAATGTATAAGTTAGAAATTATGTAATGTAAAGGTCAGACCAAATTCACCTTTTCTGGGACATGTATGTCAGTCACCTTGAAAGGTCACCTCCACATCTGTAGCTTCTTATATTGAAGTTTTAGACAAGGTCTCTGAGGCTTTTTCATGCTAACTAACATTGTATCATTACAATGATTTCACTAAAGTATTTCACATATTAGTCAAATTCATATTGTAAAAACAAATGAGAGAATGATGATGTACAAAAGTATCTTCTCAATAAAAGTCAAGTCCGCAACTTTTGACAAATTTCAATCAACACACCTCACAAGTAATGTCCTATACTGTGTGGTACCAGAGAGTAAATAAGACATTCATACTATATATTTGATGGTGTGTTCCACCAGATTTATTTTTATGGCTGATTTAGCCCAGGAGAGGGGAGGAGGGTGGGATTTTTTGGTTAAGATCTATCTTTGTTTCCACTTCGGAAAAGATTTATGAAGCACTTATCATAAAAACCACATACTCTGAATAAGATTTCCTTCAGTCGACTGACTGGAGTTTTTAATGTATTTAAATTTAATAGATACACAGTCTTAGCCCAAATATTTGATCAAATGCTTCTCAATTCATGAAGTCACTGTAATGGACCAATGGTAAACTTTGTATATAAATCCTGATGATCAAAGGGCAAACACAAATCAAAAAGCCTCCCAAAACTGATGGCACTCACAGTTTTTTCCTGATTTTGATAATGACCACAATCACGAAATGTTTTGAAATATATTTCCATTAACTTGATCCACATATATGTTCTTTTGTTTTTAAAGAAAAATGTTAAATAAAAAATGTAAAAAACATTCATTATTTATCATTATCAATCAAAGTTGCATCAATGAAAGATTGTTGTCTACACATTAATATATATATATTTGTGTCATCCACAGACAGCTGTTTCGTTGTATTACAACTCTTCAGTGTAGCTACAGACTATTTATTATCCCATCCAGTACCATAAGGTAAGATTGAAACCTTCGCTATAGACCCAGAGGCTGGCATCTTACCTCCGCCCCATGCAGAACTGGACGGTCAGTAAGGTTGAATTTAAGCAATATATTTACTCATGCATATATTCCCCATCCACCAGTGCTCTCTTCCTAGATTGTGGATGTGTGTGGGTGTGTGTGCATGTATGTATTGAGAAATGGATATATGATCTGACAGAATGATTATGAATAGTGTTATATCATATTGAAACTCTTATTTGAAATGATCTCCTGTCATTACATGGTTAATATATCGCTTGGTATTGACAACGTAAATGGAATAAACAATTAAAGGAAATGGGGTTGCTGTAGGAATCAAACCCACAAATTCTAGAGTAGCAGCTCAAATGTAGCATTGCTGTTATCATTGAGCTAAACAGTCGCTGGTAATACGAAGGCCCAAATAACTTTTTCAACTCCAAATTCACATTTTTGCTTTTTCACAGTCTATATTTGCTATGTTTGCTTCTTTCACCGTGACAGTTATATATTAATCTATAAAAATTCTGTCAGATCCTATATCCATTTCTTAATTCAAAACTGTCAAATCGAAATATATATATATATACATATATGTAAATAGATTGTATCAGCTTATCCATAGGGAGTATACAGTGCTCCATATTTTAGAAAAGGATTATCAAAAGTAAATAACAACGATACAATAAAACAGAGCAAAATGAAAATTTCATTGTATAATTTGTGCACCACAACCTGCCATGTTGTTTCAATGCGATGACATATCATGACGTATGCAGATTTTCACTATTTTCCAGAGCACACAGGATTTGGGATTTTCATCTATTCATTCTATTTCTTTGCTTGTTTTATTTTCCGCTTATTTTTATTTTTATTTGTTTGTACTTTGTATCTACCTTTTATTATTTTTGTTTTTTGTTATATGTCAGTGTTAGCTTTTTCTTATTTTCCTTTCTTGCCGTGTGTCGGTCTTGATTTTTATGTCTGCTGTGAGGCAATGACAGAGAAGAAAGAAAAGGAAGAAAAAAGAAAAAAAGAAAGAAATGGAGAGAGGGCAAAGAAATGAGAAGAAGAAGAAAGGAAAGCAAGAACAGGGTCACGAGGGGAGAGCTTGGGCATGGAGATAGGATAAAAAGGGAATAAATGAATAAAATAAGGTAATGAAAATTAAGTAAAAGTTATATTCGTTTTTTTCACTTCCATACATTTAAAATATTTTAATACTGAATGTTATCTCAAACTTACAAAGTTTGATAACAAAATGCATAAAAAACAATGAACTTTTACTTTATTTAGTTTATCATATACATGTATATATATATATATATATATATATATATATATATATATATGCATAAAAATGTACAGAATATATTCCTCAAAATATATTGACAGCTTTACATGTTGTAAGGCTCTTTTTTCTGATCATTTCGAACCATGACCGAATTGAAAATGACTCACCCTCACGTGTACAACACCCTCACTTAGATACCCAGGAGTTATAAAATGTGCACTGAGACACAGACAGAGAGCCACAATTCTGGGAGCTCAAAAGATCACATGGGCAGCAAACAGCAAATATAAGGTGTACCATGTCTGATCAATGTACCCAGGTCAGATTATGTTCATTGGCTTATGATTCCTTGGGCATAAGAACATATCAATGTTTGTAAGCAAGACACTTGTTGCAGGAGCTGTCAGAGTAGGTTTATAGACTTTCAAAAGGCAGCCACTTTAACATCAACCCATATTCAAAGAGTTGAAATAAAGCATCCTTCAAACATAAAAATTAAATTCTTTTCTTTGTGAACTTGACTATACCATTTATTCTTTATTCTCAAAGAGTTTATTACAAGGTGATAAACAAAGCTGCTTTTGACAAAGTGTGTAAACAAGTTTTCATTTTAGATATCCTGAATATCAGCACAAGTAAGATATAAGATACATTGCGAGTAAAAATTTCATGCATATATTTGTGCTTGTATCTCGTTCTCTCAGAGGGTTTTGTTTTTTGTCTTTTACAGAAGCTTTAATTAGATTATAGGTTGCACAATATATAGTCAAGTAGATTTTTAAAGCTTTTCATTGTTTTAGTTTCTATCATTTATTTCATTAATTTGTTTCAATTCTTGACGACTCTTTAGAGAAGAATATTCTGCTTTAATTTTTTTCTGTAATGTTCCTTATATATATGTTTTTCTTTTATTCATTTTAAAGAATTTTCCACCTAGGATGTTGTCAACGTATATATTTGTATTGTGTCTCCTCTTATTTTCCTTTCTTCTAGCGTTGTTAGTTTTAATTTTTCAAGTCTTTTTTTCATAGGGGAGGCTTTTTAGTTCTGGAACAAGTTTTGTTACTCTTCTCTCGATGTTTTCCAATTCTTTTATTTATTTTTTGCAGTGCAAGGAATATGCTTACACTGCATAATCTAATTGGGGGCTTATGTATGTTGTGTATCGAAAATAGGTTTTAAGTATAGATTTGTACAAATAAAATATGATTCAATTATAATCATCAAAAGCTTTACATACACAAAAAATTACACCAGTATTTAAATAGTTTTGCACAGTACTTAGAAAGTATGAAAAGAGGTCTTTTTATCACTCAATTGAAACTGACACCATTTTTGGAAGCATGCTGTGTTGGGGGTGATCAATTAGGAAAGTAGAAAAAGAGGTGATCTATGAATGTTACTTTTCTCACTTTTTGATGTTGATTGATCTTTAGAAAAATCTGATTTTTGAAAAAATGAGAGCAATCATTGTCAGCAACAAACAGGTTGACCAATTTAGCATACATTCACATTGCAAACTGAACCTCCCCACCATCTTAAAATGAAACCCCTTTTAACCCTGTAGCTCCATTGGTGTGGCTTGTAAACGTGACAAATACATACATAGCTAGCAGGCCCATTTGAAAACTAACAAAGCCAATGTTGAATTTGACAGTTTTGATGATTTCCAACATTATGTTGCTCTGGATCTTCTTGCTTCTGTTCAATCAGAATGAACCCTGATTTTTTATGCATTTATAAAAAGATAAATGAGTGGGATAGATTATGCTACATTTGATAAATAATAATTATACCCCTTGACAAATCTTACTGACAGTAAGTACTGACTATCTAATAGTGTATTTCATGAGTAGATTCCAAAAGTTAAATTTACTTCCAGATCAGTCATTAGTGAACAAAATGTGATCACATATTTTGAGACACCTTGTATATTTCTACAGATAAAAGAGTAGTTTTCATTCTGATTTCCCCTAAAATGCTGTTCCAACAAGATCTTTTACAAAAGACAAATCAGCAACCATTTTTCTGTCAATAAAAAAAACTAGCAATACAGCCATGGAAGCTGGAGAGAAAAAAGAATTCTCGATTTTTCTTTGGCAGTTTTTTTTCATACTCGGTAGGTTTTTTACTTTGTATTTCCTTGTGGTATCTTTGGATTCAATCATCAGACATATACTTATACATATTAATTTTTCTATCTATGTTTATTTCATATGTTAGAAACCATCAACGAAATATCACCCAAACTGTCAATATAGGTTTCTTCAGTTTTTAAGAGAGTCTGTCTATCTGACTGGCTACCTATGTATGTATCACATTTACAGGCCATAGTGATAGAACTAGGGGGCCATAAATTTGAATGTTTATTCCTTGTTATTTCATGAAAAATGCTTTTTAGTCTTTTGAAAATTCACCCCAGAATACTTTTTTAGTTGGGAGTTCAATTTGCAATGAAAGTTTATGTTGGATTGGTCCCCTAATTTGTGTCTGACAGCATTCGGAATCTTTTTTTGAAAATTTAGACATTTTCTTAGTGATCACTGTCCAATAAAAGGAGAGAGAAGTAAAATCAATTGATAGCCATTTCTCCAATTTTTCTATTGATTACCCCGAATCTTGCATGCTGCCCAAGTATGTTGGTCACGTGATGGTTCCTGGTGAGTGACTAACCAAACCTGTCTCTGTTTATTTTACTTATCTATATTGATTTTTCATACTCATGTGTTGTTATGATTACTGTTGTTTGTTTGGTCATTTCAACAATGGTTTACATTCCGAGGCTACGTTTTTGTGTAAACAGTCAAGAATTGCCCATTGTACCAAATTGTAGCAAAGAAATAACTTTGTTTCTTTTACACTGCAGATCAATAAAGATTACCTCTACAAATTTGACATGAAAAAAATCAGATTGCCAACATACTCAAAATATCCAAATCAAATGTTGGAAATCATTTACATCAGCTTAATTATGGTACTTTCTTTGATGTGTGACTTCCACATGACTCAAATGGAAAACCTCATATTTCTCTGTGCAACTTACAAATAAAAAAAACCGAAAACAAACTGTTTTTATAATGAATTGTGACGAGCAATGAAAAGTGAATATTTCAAAACAACATAGAATGCAAGAGATTGTAAGTTAAATGAAATGGAACATCACCAACCATACCAAAGGCTGGTCTTCATTCAAAGTAGGTAATGCTGTGTTCTTTTAATTCCTCTATTAAGAGCTCCCTCTGGGGAGCCAAATGATTGATCCAAACAAGAACTGCTCAAAATTAGAAGAATTGAAAGCAACGATTGATGATATTAGTCAAGAGAAAGATAATGCTAAAGTACATGATTCTTTATCAAGTTGGCTAAACTGCTTGGCTGAGAAGTTTTCACTAATCTGTCGTATTCACCAAGTATTGAATACTTTGGATTAGTATTTCTTTCAAACTTTACAGAATTCTCCTAATACAAAAAATCCAATCTCCTTGAAGACTGCAAAAGGTACCTAGAGCAGTTTTTTTTTACTGAGAAAGATGAAAAGTTCTAGGATGTATTTATGAACTTAGCCTACAAAAGATAGAAAGGAAAAGAAGATGAATACATTGTTCAATTGAGATAGTGTCAAAGAAAAAAAATAGTCTTTTATCTTTATATGATAAACCAAAAATAAACCTTCAATATTATAGTATTTTTATTATGAAGGCCATGTCTTTCTCTATTGACAATAGAATGAAACAGGTGACCTTTCGAGGATGTAGGCCTAGGCAAAGCATATTGAGATCCTTGGATTCTCAGTCAACAGAATCTCCCTCTTGTCACCATCTATGTAAACGAAATAAAAGCAATATATTCAGCTTTAGCTTGGTTGCAAGAATTGCTGGAAGGAAGTCAAAGTTGGCTCCACTCACTGCACTGAAGTAAGAAATGTCCTTCTTCAACATGGATTGCTAAGGCTAGAGAGCCCAATCAGCTCTGTTTTAACTATACACGGGGGAAGAAGAGATGAGTTCATGATTTTGAATTTGGTTTATCAAATAATATGAAGGACCACAAAAATCTCTCTCTTTTTTGAACCAAATAAAACAAAGAAGGAATCTTTAATCATTAGTTAAAAAGTTTTCTTCCAATTGGTAACATAATTTTACAATTGAGAATGAGGCAACATCAGTAAAAATTCAAATCAATTTTTCTCTTTTAATGGAGGTAATGTTGATGTTTTTGTTGTCCTGATTTATTTTAATCTTTATCAGATCAAGCATTGTCAACCATTATGAATTTATGACCAGTATTTTCTTCCATTGTGAACTTTCCAGTCGCATTTCATCATAACTATCATCCTATGGCAGTAAGTAAACAGTGCAGATTGGAAAAGGCAAAATGTGAATAAGCTCCAGTCAAGACTTGAACTTGTGTTCATTTTCACCTTGGGAAGCTGCCTATGTAAGGCACTGCTCTAACCAAAAGAGCTTCTAGAGCTCTCGTAGCTGGTAGAATAAATCTGAACTCATATTTCATCTTTCCCTGATCGGTGCTGTATTTGTTATTTTTTTCATATATTAGTTGTAGCAATAGAAAGATTACCATGGCTCATTTCTTATTTTTGAGCATTGTCAATCAATTATTGCATTTTTATGATCAGTATTTCTCTCATCTTGAATTTTTGGGTTAAATTTTCACTTCAACTTACTCAGATCATCAGTGTTCATCAGTGAGAAAAACAGCACACATTGGAAATGAAATAAGCTCCAGGTGCAACTCTAACTCATATCCCTCCGACCTCATTTAAAAACACTAACATTCTTTAAGAGAATATTTCTCCTTTCTTCAATGTTGTCCACTTACTTTCAGCCCAAGATATCAGCCCTAGGTACCAACCAGACGGACAGTCCCTTAGGATGCAAAGTGCTAGGGTGCACATGCCATAAGTCTGAGATAGTAGGACTTTCCATGTATAAATGGGAAAATGAATAAACAAAAATAGTCAAAATATGAAAATTCCTTGATGTGAGGTCAGAAATATCTGATATTTAGATATTTTCTGTTGAGATGGAACTAAGAGGAACAATTAGTAAAGGAAGTTCTCATGACCGATGACAAGCTCAGTCAGTCTTAGTAACTTTGGTGAGATAGACTGCTCATAATGGAGGAAGCTGGAGAGGGAAGGTAATTGGAGTGAGGCAAAGTTGCAAGTGAATAAATAAACAAACGAGATAATGCAGTAACTCAGTATAAACCATCACATGATTAACATCTTTTGGCAGCGTGCTATCTTGGAGTTGATCAACTAAATATCCCCAAAAGAGGTGATCAATGAATAAGTTACTGGGCAGAAAAAGAAAAAAGTCCAAATTTATAAATATAAGCGTGGGTCCTGCCAGACACAAACTAAGGGACCAGTTTACTATTGACTAATATTGTAAATTGAATCCCCAACTAAAATCTTATTTTTGAGTGGAATTTTAAAAAAAAACAAAAAATATGTTTTTTCTAGACATAATAAAAAGTAAACATTAAATTTTCATCCTTTTTTTTCCCCAGTCAGCCAGACAACTTTGAAAACCGAGAAACCTATGTTGATGGTGACAGTTTTTGTTGACAGTTTGTAACTGTAGTTTGAAGTTCAGCTTGCCTTGGGAGATAGAAACCTTAGAGTTAGCCCTAGATACGTGCAGTAAAATTAGACCCTATTTGTGAGTAAAATTAACGAGAACCACGTTGAATGAAGAGTCTATCATCTGTGGTGGTCGTAGCTGGAGGAGGAGGGAAAAGAGAGGGTAGTCTTTCTTTGAGTCAATTGATTCTCATAATTGTAAAATAGTACAACATAGAGATATTCAGGCAACATTATTTTCAATAAAAATCATAAATGGCTTCTTTTAGATACAAAAATACCAAACTTGTACATTATATCATTACATCATCTCATTAATGTTGCTGAAGCTTTAATGATATCACATCTCTTTCTTCCTTCTTATTTCTGTTGTATAACATTAGTGGGACCAACTGACAGATAGATCAGCTGACTGACTGAAAAAATGTCTAATAGAGATTGGTAGACAGATTTTGGTGTAGTGCAAAATTGTTTTACAATTAGATCAGTTGATACCCAAGAAAATAGCAAACACAAATATTTATACTTTTAGTAGGATTTGCGAACTGAATTAGGAGTTTAGTATTGTTTACATATCTAAGCTTGACCTACATCTATCCACTCGTATCTGTTTATCTAGTTTTCTTCCTGTTTTTTTGAATTCTGGTGTAATTTCAAGGAGAAGGATGTTGCTATCAGTCAAGCACCAGCAATTGAGAAGCAGTGAATGCAGGAAGAAATATCAGGGAGAGATTAATTCATATTCATAAATTTTACTATTGAAGAATAATGACACTATCTCTATCTAAAAGTGTTCACTTGTCTTTGCTGGCCTTCAAGCTCAATGGCAAGTCACTTCCTTTGCATCAAATTGATATTATAATTCATAATCATCATCATCAGCCTCAGCCTTTTAGTGTCTGTCATTAGATGTAGATTTTCTTCAAGATTCGTCAAAGCTCTCTGTCATGGGCATCGCAGAGCCAATATGGTTTGTATTTGTCATCATAACATCCTATTTTTTGCTGGCCACAGTTTTGCATGCAATCTCTGGGGATCTATGTTCTGAGTCGGTTATTTGCAACTTAATAAATCTGGAAAGTACTCTATGATTTTAATTTTTCCCATAAAGAAAAAAAATTTCCCCTCTGTTTGACCCTCTTAAAAAGAAAAAATATGTTTCTCTCAATTTTCACGCTTGAAAAGCAAAAAAATAAAGGTTTCTTCCCACTTTTGAAATCCAAAGGAGAAAATAGTTTACCCTCCATTTTGATCCCTAAAGAAGAAAAGAAAATTTCCCTTCACTCTTGGATCACTTGGACAAAAATAAAATGTTCCCCTCACTTTTGACATCCAGAAGAAAATAAAAATTTACCCTCATTTTTGACCCCTAAAAAGCAAAAAAAATATTCCCCTCCATTTTGACGCATGAAAGTGGAAAAAACGTTTCCCTCACTTTTAACCATAGCTTTCCAAAAGAAAGTGTGACCAGAATATGAAGCAATGTAAAAAAAAAACTTTAAAAAAGTGTAATCAGAATATGAGACAACATGAAGAACCAACTTTTAAAAATGGGGTAATCAAAATATATGATCAGATAAAAAACATATATTGACAACATAGATATTTTTTACTGAAGTCACTACGGAGTCCAGTATATGAGAATATATTATAATGGAGAGGAGAATGCAGTAACCAAGTTTTTTTAAAGTAAGCCTTTATTCCTGAGACATGTCTCAAACTGGCAGAAATGAAAATTCAAAAAAGATAGAAATGGATAGGGAGTGGGTGTGTGTAGGTGATGGTGCTGGGTTTGGAGACTAATCGGTATGATCTTGTCTATTAGGAAACTTGTCTCTATATATGAAATGGGCCAAGATTATGATCTAAAACAAGCCAAGATGATAAGACATATTATTCAAAGTGACACATACAAATGCTTTGTCTTTGCTAATTGCAATAAGCTGCACTATCCAGCAACACCAAGGTTTCTGCAATATATCCACGTATATAGCCAAGCTCATAGCAAAACAACAAGGTATGACAACTAAAATGACCCCACAACACCCAGTCAAAGCAGGTTAATACATCATCATAAATATCATAACAAATACACCTGAAAATCACAGCTCAATAATCACACAAAGCAATACAAATGAAAATGATATATTGATATACGCATTAATACACACAATACAGAAAAATACACAAACAAGCTCTATAAATATGCTCACCATCATAGACACACACACACGCACATACATCTAACAAGAAAAATATACATACTTCTATTCTTGTTCATATCTAAATGCACACACAACACTTATATACACATATACCCATCCCATCAGGCAACTTCATATATCTATTTCTGTACATACATTAGCATTGATACATAAATACTCCCAAGTCCATGCAATCATCAGCAGGAGATGATGATAAATCTACTCTCCTCTCTCTCTCTGCTGACCTCAGATTACAGATTACACCCTCAAGTCTACGACCCCCCCACCACCACATCATCACCTCCATGCTCCACCTCTCCACCCTTTTAGTTTTTTCATTCGTGCCAATTTGAAAATGCTTTATAAAGTGAAACATGTCATGAAAATAAAGGCTCACTTTAAGAAAAAAAATGGTTTCCACATTGTCTGACTCCATTACCATAATGTTGGATAAATCCAATCTGATCCAATCGTACACTATATATATATATATATATATGTGTTTGTTCTTTTCAAGTAAAATCATCTCATAGAAAATCAAATATATCCATGAATATTTTCATAGGGAATAACTAGTTTAAGGAATAAATTCCAAAGCTATTTCAATTTTGATAAAGCAATATCACTTTGTGTATTTATCTATAACATTCGGCTCATAGCATAATCTTAATTAAAGGCTCCTTGAAATCATCAAGGCCATGCAAGAAGAAATGGTAAATCCAAGACTTTGAGCCTGAAGAGGAGTCTACAAGTGATTTCTTTGAAATAAGGATTCTGCTTATCCTACGTATTGAATCTTCTAACTTTAAGTAATGACTAACCTTTATGGAGATGTTGGTCCTGTAGCAAGTGAACAAATACATTCATTCAACTTCAACATTTCATCAGTCAGATGTTAGCACCAAGTCAAAGTATTCTTTTGTCAACAAGAGATAATCGGAATG